>PVJL010001026.1:0-230833 GCA_004026885.1 Lyroderma lyra
AATTTAAAGATTTGCCGTATTTTTTTTATCACACCTTGTATATCCCTGCCTCACTGGCCATTTCAGTTTTCAACTAATGACAAAGAAAAAATGTAAATTTCTATTGTCATTCAAGAGGACTTAAACAAATGAAAAAAGAGAGCTTATTTCTA
This sequence comes from Lyroderma lyra, assembly GCA_004026885.1. Classification (NCBI taxonomy): domain Eukaryota; kingdom Metazoa; phylum Chordata; class Mammalia; order Chiroptera; family Megadermatidae; genus Lyroderma; species Lyroderma lyra. The sequence continues at coordinate 153 of PVJL010001026.1, forward strand.
TATGGGAAACCTTATTATCAAAGAAATGTCAACTCTCCCCAAATCAATCTACAGATTTAGCATAATCCCAGCTGGATTTTTGGTGGCCTAGATGGGATAATTTTAAAGCTGATCTGGGGAAGTTCCCTGGTGATATAATGGCTAGGTTTCAGCGCTTTCAACGCCGTGGCCTGGGTTTGATTTCCAGCCAGGGAAATAACAAAAAAAAAAAAAAAAAAAAGTAGCAAAAGGAGTATTACTGATGAATACGACAGCATGGACCAATCCTAAAATCATCATACTGAGTGAAATATTCTAGATACAAAAGAGTACACGATTCTGTATATTGATTCACATGTTTTTGTATGGTTATAAAATGTATACATTTATAACTTGTGTTTGTGTTTTAACAAAAATGACATTATGCTATACATATGGTAACTTTCTTTTAAAAAAATAGTATGTCATCTGCACCAAAATTTGAATAAAATCCATAGATTTAATTGTAACAAAAATAGCTAATCTGTAATGCACACAATTGATAATAGCTAAAAATATTTTTAAAAAACAAATAAGGGTACACTTGCATAACAGATAGTAAAATATATTCTGAAGTCACAATAATTACAACAAGATTTAACACAAGAGACAGATTTGTATAGGGAATAGGTCTAGAAGCAGACTCAAAATATGGATATTTAGTATATGATCTAGGAGACATCTCAAATTCATATAGAAATATTTTGAGGAAGCAGGAATCTAAGTCTGAATAACCGTGTACTCTTTTGTATCTAGAATATTTCACTCAGTATGATGATTTTAGGATTGGTCCATGCTGTTGTATGCATCAGTAATGCTCCTTTTTTTTTTTTTTTTTTTTTTTTTTTTTTTTTTTTTTTTTTTTTTTTTTTTTTTTTTTTTTTTTTTTTTTTTTTTTTTTTTTTGGTATTTCCCTGGCTGGAAATCGACCCCAGGCTATGGCATTGAGAGTGCCGAAGCCTAGCCTCTACACCACCAGGGAACCTCCCAGTAAAGCTCTTTTATTGCTGAGCAGGGTTCCATTGCATATTTATTTGTGCATCTAGTTTGTATGTGCAGGTCTATTCAGTTTTCTTATGATTGTCCTGTTGATGCACACCTGAGTTGTTTCCAGATTTAGGCTATTATTAATAAAGGTGCTATGAACATGCTTCTATGATTCTTTTCATAGACATGTATTTTCATGGATCTTGAGTAAAAACCTAGGTTGAATGGTTAGGTCATAGGATAAGTAGATGTTGAGTTTTATAAGAATCTACCAGACCTTTTCCCAGAGAGATTATATCCTTTTACATTCTTACCAACAATATGTGATAGTTCTGCTTCCTCCACATCCACATCAATATCTGGTATTGTCAGGCTTTTCATTTTTAATTATTCTGGTGAGTATGTAGTGGTATATCATTGTGGTTTTCATTTTCATTTCCAAGATGACTAATGATGTAATCTATCTTTCTTGTTCTTATTGTCCATTTGTATATTTTCTTTTGTGAAGTGTTCATTCCATTTTTTGCCCACTTTTGTTTGTTTGCTTTTATTACTGATTTGTGCAAGTTCTTTATATGTCATGAATGTCCACTCCTGTCAAATATGTTTTTTTTGAATTAATTTTCCCAAGTTCATAGCTTACCTATTCATTTTGTTAGCAGTGACATTTGATGACCCGAAGTTTCTAATTTTTATGAAGTCTCATTTATCAATTTCTCTCATTGTTTTTGTTTTCTGTGTCCTGGTTAAGGAACATTTGCTTACCTCCAAATGACACGTATTCTTCCATAATTTTCTTTCAAAAAGTTTATGGTATTTTACTTTATGTTTATGTCCCTGATTCATGCCAAATTAATTTTTGTGTATGGTGTGAGGCTGGGTTCATTTATCCGTATAGATGTACAGTTATTCCACTACAATTTATTAAAAATAATTTTCCTTTCTCATTAAATTGCTTTGGCACCTTTGTCAAAAATAAAAAGACTATAAAAATGTGGATCTATTTCTGGGATCTTTATTCTGTCACATTGATATATTGGCCAATACTTATGCCAGTAACACAGTATCTTGATTAATATAGCTTTAGAGAAAGGCTTGAAGTCAGCTAAGGTTAGTCTTCCAGATTTTCTCATATTTAATATTGTTTTTGGTCAGTGGTGTCCAACCTTTTGGCTTCCCTGGGCCACACTGGAATAAAAATTGTCTTGGGCCACACATAAAATACATTAACACTAACAATAGTTGATGAACTAAAATGAAGGTTGCAAAACAAAATCTCATAATGTTTTAAGAATTTGTGTTGGGCCACATTCCAAGTCATCCTGGGCCGCAGGTTGAACATGCCTGCTTTAGATTTTCTAGGTTCTTTGCATTTCCATATAAATGTTAAAACCAGCTTGTCAATTTCAATCAAAAACTTCCATGATTATGACATGATTGTGTTAAATTTGTTAATCTATAACCAAAATTCATAAATCTATAAATATTTTTGTGAGAATTGACATCTCATAAATAATGTCACGGTATATTTTTCCATTTCTATAATGAGTTTTTAATTAAGAAAGAGTTTCTGTCACAGCTGTGCTTTGGGAAGATTAATTTTGTAGTAATATGAAGTATGGATTGGACTAAAAACACACATACCACTTAGGATGTTATTGTGGTTGTCCATAGACAGAAAACATGTGCTTGAATCAATGTAGTGGTAGAATGAATATTAGGAAATGCATTCTAGAAATTATCAGGGCTTGATGGCTAGATAGATGTGAAGAGTGAGAAAGATGATGAAGACTTACATTACTTTGATATTTCTGTCCTGGATGACCAAAAGGATGACATTTGCATCAAACATAAACCCTCTTTCATCTAAAAAATATTGGTTAAATGCATATTATGTAACAGAGCCTGAGCCTGTGCTTGACATTGAGGAAAATAATGGGAGCAAAAGCACACATGGCCCCCACCTTGCTGGAACACCTTGTGGATGAGAAAGGCCCTAATTAAATAATCACACAAATAGATGTAAAATTGCAACAATAAAAATGTTCTATGGCAATCACACCTACCATTTAGATCATGGTTTCTAATCCCTTTCTCTAATCAAAGGAACCATATTTCCTTGAAGGAATGGCTGATTCTAAGACCTGGACAGGAAATATATAACATAAGCTGAGTACATTCTAACATCAGAAAGTAAAGAAGTGCTAAAAACTAAACAAAACAGAATCTTATTATGATGGGAGTATGTCAAGTGACACAGGAGCTTACTGAAAGACCTCTCAATGGCCAAAGCTGAAATAATTTGAACAAAAAAATAAAGTAATACTGGAATGTAATCCAAAGTATAAAGTAAATATTCATGAGTCCATACTGATATAGATAAATGATTGAATAAATTAATAAATGGGGGAGAAGAGACAGTCTCTGATGTAGAAAAATTCTAAGTAAATTATATAGATACTGCATATTAAAGAAAGGGATGTATAACTCCTACTCCTTAAGTGTGGGCTGTGCGTAGTGGCTTGTTTACAAGGAGTACAGTATGAAAAAGGGGAAAAGAATAATTTTACAGTGGAGATACCGATAAACATTATTTCAGCCAGGTAATCAAGGTCAAAATTAATAAACATTACTTCAGCCAGGTAATCAAGGTAAAAATTAACCATCAGAAAATCATGGGGGTACTATGTTACCTTAATATGATGTGATCAAAATGTAACTTTACTTCTGTAATCTTGCTCCCTCAAAACATAAGCCCTGTCTAACCATGAGAAAATCATCAAAAAAATCCCAATAAAAGGTCATCCTACAAAAATCTGACCAGTCCTCCTCAAAACTGTCAAAAATCACAAAAACAAGGAAAGACTAAGAAATCATCACAGCCAGGAGACATATATTTAGAAACTAAATATAATGTGGCATCCTGGAACACAAAAAGAACATTAGGTAAAAACTAAGGAAACCTGAATATACCATAGACTTTAGTTAATAATTTATCAACATTGGTTTATTATTGTAATCCAATGACCAATGTTTCACACTAATATAAGATATTAACAATAGGGGAAATTGCATTGCAGGGTGGAGGGGTATATGGAAACTCTCTGTACTGTCTGCTTACTTTTCCTATAAATTTAAAACTGTCCTAAAAAATAAAATATATTAATTTAAAAATTATGTAAAGGAGAAGTGCATGGTATAAGGGTGCTTGAAGTCAGAAAAAGGGGTTCCTGAGGAAGTTATATTTTATCTGTAATCTAAAGGATGAGGAAGGGTTAAGTAGATGAAGATCTGGGAGAAGCAATAGTAAGTGTAAAAGCCCTTAAGTAGAAGGAAGCATGGTATGTTCAAGGAACAGAAATAAACTCATTGTGATTTAAGCAGCATGATCAAAAGTGAATGTGGTGCAAAATATGGTGGAAAAAATAGATAGGGGCCAGAAGGTGCAAGGTTTTGTAGGCCATATTAAGTATTTTTTTAAACTTTTTTATTATAGTAAAATACACATAACAAAAAGTTTACCATCTTATTTAGTATTTTTAACTTTATCTTAGAGCAATGATAAGTAGCAGGGGATGAAATGTAGCAAGGGGCAAAGGGAGAAGTAAAGGATGACAACCACATTTTAGAATGGCCAGTTGAGTTCCTGATGCAGAATTCACTGATAGTGGGGTACTGGAAGAGGCCAGGAGATTCATTTTAGACATGTGGGATGTTAGGTGCCTGTGGGATATCCAAGTAGAGATATTAGTAGACATTCATATATACTGGTCTGAGTTCAGAAGGAAGTTTTGTGAGTTGGAGATAGGTTTGTGAGTTTTCTGCATATAAATGACAAATGAAGCTACAGTCATGATTGAGACTACCCTAGGTTTTCACATTCAAGTGCCTAGAGATAAAGGTGGGAAGTCATTAATATGTAGATGACTGTTGGAATGAGAAAAGAAAGGGACCTAGGGAAGAACTCTGGGCAACATCAATATCTAAGAAGCGGAGAAATCAATGAAGGAGAGAGCAAACACAGTTTGTATGTCATAGACACTGAGAGAAGAGAAAGCCTCAGGAAGTGATCTGGTGACCACGAATTCAAGATTGATAAAGACTAAAGAAATCTCTGGACTCGGTCACTTTAATATTTGTGAAACAACTATTATGTAGAGTGGTGGTGGTAACTTTACTGGGTGGCTTCCTAAAGGAATGAGAGCAGACTACATTGTTAAAAAGTTTGGTGATAAAGGGAAGGAGAAGGTCAGGATAGTCATTGCGCAGGAATGAAAATTCAAAAGAGATTGATGACATGAGAGAGAAGGGATAAGCAAAGGAATAAAGTCTTGCCAGAAATCAAATTTAAATTCATTTGCTAGGCCCGTGGTTCTCAACCTTCCTAATGCCATGACCCTTTAATACAGTCCCTCATGTTGTGGTGACCCCCAACCATAATATTATTTTCATTGCTACTTCATAACTGTAATTTTGTTACTGTTATGAATCATAATGTAAATATCTGATATGCAGGATGTATTTTCTTTGTTACAAATTAAACATAAGTAATGCGTAGTGATTAATCACAAAAATATGTAATTATATATTGTGAAATATTTATGTCTAATTACAAATAAATGAAATTTTGTCTTGAAGCATGGTGTAGCATGGGTAACAGTCTTAATATAACAACAGTAAACTACATTGCTACATTTTGTGACAGTATGCATAAAAAGTCAACGTCAGTGCACAGGTTGAGATTGCTTCTTTCTCATCAGATCAGAAATTCTCAGGGCAGTCTTTGCAAGAGTACGACGAAGATCATCTTCCATAACAAGTCTACTTCTGTATTTAGACTTGATAACCAACAAGCTAGAAAACCCTGTTTCACAAAGTTACGTTGTTGGAAATGGGAGAAGAAGACACAACACAGTCTTAGACAGAATAGGACATGACTGCAAACACTTGATCCAGAAATCTGTAGCTGGCATTGTAGAGAGAGTGGTTCTCATTGCAGCGCTGTTAGAAAGTTCAATGAACTCCTCTCGTGCTGTCTCAGGAACTTCTTCAACTCTGACTGTGAATGGGCTTCTGGCAAGTGCAAATGGGGTGTCAGGTGGATTTGGAAAGTACGATGAAATTTTGTCTGCAAGCATGTGCAGGTGTTCTTTCACAGAAATTATCATCGTAATACTTTTGTCTGGTTCAATGTCACGTTTCTCAAAGAAAGCAGATAAGGTAGGCAACATGGAAATTTTATTTTCATCCAATTTTTTTTTTGCCAAAGCTGAAGTTTCATTTGGAATGATCGGATCTTTCAGACAAATCGAGGCGTGTTGCATTTGGTCCTTGCAGTGAAAAATTTAACTCATTCAAGATGGCAAAGATGTCAATCAAGTAAGCTATTTTCTGCAGTTCACTCTTATCACTGAAAAGTGCTTCAAACTGCAGTCTTGCTTTCTGATTAAAAAACATTTTGAGTTCATCGCAAAGCTCAAAAACACGTTTTAAAACTTCCTCTCAAGAACCATCTCACTTCAGTATGAAATAACAGAGGATTGTTTGGCGCATTCAACTCATCGCACAGTTGCAAAAACAGTTGACTGTTTAAAGTACTTGCCTTTACAAAATTGGCAGAACTTTTGATGCTTTTCATTATTTCTTGTAACTCTTGTGGCAGCATCTTCATTGCTAATATTTGCCAATGAATCATACAGTGAGTTCCGATGACTTTTAGTGACTCATTCAGTACCAAACGTTGAAATCCAGATCAACATCCTAGCATAGCTGGAGCACCATCTGTGCAAACACCATAAACCTTTTCCCAAGAGATCTTATGCTCGTTTAGAAATGAACCAACTGTGTCAAATACATCACGTGCAGTAGTTGTCATTTCAAGAGGTTTGCAAAAAAGAAACTCATCTTTAAAGTCGCCATCATTAATATACCTCACGTAAACCAGTAACTGTGAACAGTTTGCAACTTCTGTAGATTCATCAAGCTGGATACTAAATATTTGAAGTGGAGCAGATTTAATTTCCTGGATTATCTGATCAAGAATATCAGCAGACATGTCATCTATTCTTCTGTGGACAGTGTCATTACATAAGGAAGTTGCACTCAATTTTGTAACAAATTCATCTCCGATCATAACTCCTACAATGTCTTTGGCCACTGGCAACAGTAAATCCTCAGCAATGGTGTGAGGTTCATAGCTCTGGCAATTCTGAGTGCCACCAAATATGAAGCTTCAAAGGCTGCTACATTTTGTTTGTGGTACTTGCTGCCAGTGTCAAGTCTGGTTTTCTTAAGTCTATCAGCTTTGCTTCTAAAATAGTTGGTATCCTTGCTGGCAAAGCTCAGATGCTTGCTATCAAAAATGGCATTTTAGTTTGTTCGGCTTCATAGATTCGGCTGATAGAACTTCACAACAAATAACACATTATGGTTTCTCAATTTCTGCTGTAATTATTGAGGTAAAACAATACTATAAAAAATCCTCACTATATTTTCTTTTCTTAATGTTCTTCTCTACACAATCCATTGTCATGGGATGGTTTGCTAATGAAAATAATATATAACTATAGCTTTAATAATAAAAAAGATGATACATGGCATAGTTCAGTCAATACAGTTCATTAAAGTTTCCTATGATTTACCATTCTTTGTGTTGTTGTTTTTTTTTTTTTTTACATACCTGTTACTATCACAAGGGGACAGTGTTCACATCAACCACAGCTGAATATAAAAAGACCGATCAGCATCCAGAATAAGTTCCCATGGTACAGGTATATTTTTTTGCAGCAGCTGATGATTTTACAGTACATGATTTTACATTTACCCAGTAATTATAATTCATGAAGTATCTTTTTTACCTCCAATACTGCTGCTTTCAACACAGTAGCTGCTTTTAACAGAGTAGCTGCTTTCAACACAGCAGCTGCTTTCTACATAGTAGCTGCTTTCTACACATGTGTGACTGGTTCACATAAGTACATTATGGTGCCAACCCTGTCACATACACCTATATTTGTACAGGGTATATGTGATGGGGTTGGTGTGATGACATCATCACACCGAGTACTCGTATGTGGGCGTATCCACATGTGGGCAGACCCGCCTGGAGACAGAGGAGCGATCTCTTCGTTCCTAAGACCATCAGAAATATGTGTTTTCCGATGGTCTTAGGCAACCCCTGTGAAAGGGTCATTCGACTCCCAAAGGGGTCGCGACACACAAGTTGAGAACCTCTGCACTAGGCCTTAGCATATTTATTGATTATCTTCTCCCCAGCTTAATGTGTGCTAATGAATAGCTTACTCTGCACTTCATCACAACCATGTCTGTGGACTCTCTGGGGCTTGTGATGGATGGGAAGGCCATACAAACCTTGTTGCTGGTTTGGGATTTACCTTATATCAATATTTACTATGCACATAATCAATACAGTTGCTCAGAGTGATGCTGCCAATGAAATAAGTGCCTTCTCCAAAGTCAATCCTGCTTTCACTTCAGGCAATAAAGAAGCAGTTTTTGAATATATTGTAGTTTTGCTTTTTGAGTGATTCTGAATTGGTTGGGCAGTAATTTGTAGCTCACCATGCAACCAAGGAGCAGGCTTTGCTTCTGGCTTCCTCCTAGGCAAGATCTTTAATCCAACAGTGGCCTAGACTACCAGATACCAAGTGGTGGTACATGTACCCCGGGGTACATGCTAAGCCGTTCAGGGGTATACAAAAAAAATAATCGGTAATGGCAAATAAACAAGTAAAGTAAAAAAATTGCAAAATGTTTGTTATAAAACAATAAATGTTAAGTTCGAATCATCGTTAATGGAGGCACTTCAAAATTAGATCACATTAGCGAATGATTGGTGAGAGCATAGCTATGAACCCTTCCCTCAAACCACTCTTCTACCAGAGTTTTAGAGCAATCCATTTGCAACATTTCTAGAACTTCACCAAACATATAAATACATCCGTCGCCACATGGTTTGATCAGTTTAGTCATTGACTGAGTAAAAGTAAATGCATTGTCTTTAATCATGATTCCTCCTAAGTAGTTTTTCATTTACTGTTTAACATTGTTTCAGTTATTATTGTCAGTGATTTTTAAGCATGTCAATTATGGATCAGTGGTTGAAAACAGGAATGGTTAAAAAACCAAACTTGATGTGGATTACAACCCATCACCAAGTACTTCTCAACACTTGTCTGAAGCTATAAGTACACCAACCCAGGAGATATTGAAAAAGTACATGAAAAAAAAAGAAAAGAAAAAGTACATGCCTCAGATACTATGCAGAGTAAAAGAAAATACTCTGAAGAATATATTAAATATGGGTTTTCATTTGTAGAGGATAATGACTGTCTTAAGCATTTGTATGTTAAATGTGGGCAAGTATTATCAAAATGGTTGCATGAAACCCTCTCTACTTTTGCAACTCTTAGAAACTAAACATTCTAGGTATAAAAACAAATAAATATTTTATTTTTGATACTTAGAAAAGTGTCCAACTGTTACCACATAGATGATATCAGGAAAGAAAGATAATGAGAATGCAATTGAAACTTCATAGCATATTGCTTATTGCAAAGCTAAATGTGGTAGAAGATTTAATTTCTCCTTGTATTAAAGATACTATTTTTTGTATGTTTGGGGAAGAACATGTCTGCAAAATCAATACTTTTTTTCAAATAATACAATGTCTCCATGAATTTAGGAAATGTCTGATGATATTGAAGCTGTAGTACTAGGTAGCATTAGAAAAAGTAAATTCTTTTACATCTAGGTTGGCAAAAGTGTACATATTGCTGATTTATCTATTTTGCTCATCATTGAAAGGTACTTAGTAGGAAATGAAATGGAGGAAAACCTGTTGCTTTGTTGCCCATTGACAGAGTGTACCACAGGTGAAGATATTTTTAATACAAGCAATGGTTATTTCATTGAAAAAGACATTAGTTGATCAAATTGTTGTGGTATATTCACTGATGGAGGCAAGTCTGGGCCCACATAACCAAATTAAAGAAGTGGCTCCCCACATACCATGGAGTCACTGCTGCATTCATAGACAAAGTCTTGCATCCAAGTCTCTTCCTAGTGAACTGAAAGATATTCTTGATGAGGCTGAAAAAGTTGTAAATTTTATTAAGTCACAACCACAAAACTCCAGATTGTTTAAAGCACTGTGTGAAGAAATGAACAGCATTCACAGCATGTTATTTTTGCATTCAGGGGTAAGGTAGTTATCTCATGGCAAAGTACTTAGATGGATGTTTGAACTGAGACATGAAGTCCAGGTATTTTTTGAAGAACATCATTTCCCTCTTGCTACAGAGTTTCAGGACAGTGACTGGCTTCAAAGTATTTCAAATTTATCAAATATTTTTCTAGCAATAAACAAACTCAACTTAGGACTTCAAAACAACTCAATCACTATATACAAAGTAACCAACAAAATTGAGTCAATGATTTAAAAACTGGACTTTTAGAAAGTGTGTATTGAAAGAGGTCAGGCTGAACTTTTTGACACTCTGCACAATTTCTTATCTGAGAATGACTTGCACCTATCCCAAAATGTGAAAGAGAATATTGTAAGTCACTGGGAAGGTCTTAAAGCCTCCTTATATAAGTACTTCCCTCAACATGGAAAAAAGAACAAGATTACAGATCCATTCAATAAAAAATGCTTTAAGGAAGCTAAGCTATTAATCAATGAAAAAGAGAAGTGAATCAAACTTTCAACTGATTCTTCTTTAAATTCTGATTTTAAAAGTAAACATCTTATTACCTCCTTAGTACATGTCTATGGAATATGAACAGCTCAGTAAATAGCTCTTGCCATTTACTAATACTGAACTAGTAGAGAGAGCTTTTTCTTCTTACACTTTCATTAAAAATAAGTACCGCAACAAGCTTAATGCAAGTCTGGATTTGTATATTGCATCTTTTGGGCATGATTTCAAAAAACTTAGTGCATCAAAGCAAGCTCAGTGATCTGACAATGTTTTAATCAGCTAATGATCTGCATAAGAATTATTACTTACTACTTAGATAACACAAATAAATATTATTAATAACAATAAATTAAAATTTGTTAAATACTTGATAATGATTATCAATACTTGATAATTATTACCAATATTTAACTGTGTTACAAATATTGTAAAATTAAATCTGTGGTTTGTACTTTTTATGTAGTAATTTTTCTTTTTCTAACTTATTGCTTCATTTCCACTCTTTTATATTAAGATAGGCGCTGAACAAAAGTGTCAGCATTTAAAAACAGCTGTTTTAAAAACAAGGGGTACAATTTATAGAAGTTGGTTTAAAAGGAGTACCCAAGTTTAACCACTGGCTTAGACCAACCCTTATTCCAGCCTGCTCCCTGCTCTGCCTCAGTCTTGTTTCTTCTCTTGCCTGTATTTCAGATCACCAAGCCAAGGATTTACCTACAGCAGCTGAGAACATAGGAGCCACGGCTTCCTGGCTCAACTCCACTCCTATTAGGTTGGGGGCTAGTGGGCAAGGTCCTCAGAACTGACTTAGGCAGGGAGAATGCTAAGTAACTCCATGCACTGGCATACAAATCTATTCTGGGAAGCACTGTGGGTCCAGCATAGTATTTGCCTTTATGTACGTACTCTTAACTACCATGGGGTAAACTGCATTATCACAAACCATCCTGCCTGTACAAAAGCTTGGTTTGCCTGTCCCTTTAGAGTAATATGTGGTACCCACTAGTTAAATTGCACTCTTGTAAAGACCCAGATGTGCCAGCCTTGGCAATAGATCTTCTTATTCTTATTGAGTATTAGATCCCAGACAGGGTGGGAACCGGCATTGGCACCCACTCTGTGCTCAGCTCTACACTGGGCATAAATGAGATGCCCATAAATAATATAACAACAGCTTTATCCTCAAAGAGCATTAGAAATCACTTGAATATAAACTGGTCAGACAACTAAAGATCCAAGAACAACATAAACACAGAGCTGCACAATTTACCAAGTACTCATATCATCTCACTTAATTCTCACAAAGTCCTTCATAATAGACCTTATTCTTATTATCCCCAAATTACAGAGGAGGCAACTGAAGTTCAGAGAGATGAATCACTTGATCATAGTCAAGTTTTGTAAATAGAAAACACAGGATTAGATCTGTTTTTGTCTCTAAAACCTCTTCTTAAGAATTCTGCAAGGCTGTCTCAGAAAACATCAACCTCGCCAGTACTCTCCATCCTCAGAAACAGTTGGCAACACCTTCTACAGGGTGGGATCATCTAGCTGGGGTTTCTGGGAAAGGGAAACACTGGCAGAGTGGAAAGTTAGCCTGGATCCTATTAGTGTGGTCAAGTGCATACCAGGGCTCAACATAGCTGCTCTATTCCTTATCTTGTCTAGGCTAATCTTGTCCTAGATGATAAGGCATTTCATCGAGTATGCCCTTTGCCTCTGTAATAAAATTTCCTTCATCTCCAAGCAAGAAATGATGTATTAGCTTTCTGTTTTCTTAGTTGCCCAGCTTTGAAAATCCATCTCAGTTGAGCCAACTTTTGAATCATTTAGAGCAAAAGAGTCCTATTGCTAAGTCCTACATTTTTACCTGATTTGAGTGTGATGGTGGATAAGTCTCCCTGGGCTCCTGTTTTTGCATTTGTAAAATATAAAGTGTTTGGTTTCACTCCATCTATACTTCATCAATTGAAGAGGATATATTCAATCATTCAGTCAACGAACTAAAATTGTTGAGGACCTCCTGTGTGCTAGGCATACCAAGATACAAAGCATATAGTGGTGAATAAGACAGAAATGATCCTGGCATTTATGGGGTTTAACATCTGTTGGGGGATGTGGCTATGTAGCAAGTACATTATTATACACTGTGATCACAATGTGAGAGCTAAGAGATCAGGGCATCTAACTGCCTGGGGGATTGGATAAGGCATTCTTCCTCACTGTTACCTTTTGCTGGATAACTTCTATCATTCATTTATTTATTCTCTCCCCAAACATTTCCTGAGTGCCTGCTGAGTGTTAGGTACTGAAAATACAATGATGGTCCAGTGAGACAATGTTCCGGTCCTGTGGAGCTTACATTCAAGTGGAAGAGATGCACATAAAGCAAGTAAACAAACACATACAGAGATCATTCAGAGAGTGATAAATGTCATAAGAAAGAAAGACCAGGTTAGCGTGCTCATAGCCCTGTATCTACTTTAGGTTGGCTGGTTCACAGAACACCCCTGTGTGAAAATGACATTTGAGTTGAGAGTGATTAACAAAAAGGAGCCAGTCAAATGATAATCTGACAGGTAGAGCTTTTCAAAAAAGTGGAAAAGTAAGCACTAAGGCCCTGAAGAAGGCCTGAGCTTGGTCTGTTTAAGGAAAAAGAGGAAAGAAAGCCCATGGGACTGGTATATGGGGAATGAGGGGAAACTGGCACCGGATGAGGTTGGAGTGGTAGGAGGGGCCAGGTAACTTGGAACTTTGGATGTCAAGATAAGAAAAGTGAGTCTTATTCTGTCTGCAATAGGTAGCCATGGGAGGTTCTTGAGCAGGATGGTGAAGTTATTTGCATTTTAAAATCAGTTTATATCAGATGTTTGGTTTGCAAATATTTTCTTGCATTTTATAGGTAGTTTTGTCATTTTGTTGATTTTTTTTTTTTTTTTTTTTTTTGCGGTAGAGAAGCATTTTAGTTTTATGTGATTCTACTTGACTCTTTTTGCTTGTGTTGCCTGTGCTTTGGGTGTCATATTCAAGAACTCATTACCAAGGTCAGTGTTAAGAAGATTTTCCCCTATGTTTTCTTCAAGGAGTTTTACAGTATAACATTCTTTAATTTATTGTGAATTGATTTTTGTGTATGGTATAAGGGTCCAATTCCATTCTTTTGCATGTATATATCCAGTTTCTACAATAGCATTTATTAAAGAGACTATCCTTTCCCCATTGTGAATTCTTGACACACTTTTCAAAAATCATTTAACCACATAGGCGAGGGTTTATTTCTGGGCTGTCTATTCTATTCCATTTTTCTATATGTCTGTATGAAGTATCACACTGTTGTTTTTTTTTTAATTATGCTTTGTTATTTAATTATTATTTTTGTTTTCTAATGAGAGTTGACAGTCAATATTATTTTACATTGGTTTCAGGTGTACAGCATAGTGAGTAGACTTTTATATAATTTGCAAAGTGATCCCCCCAATTAGTCTAGTACCCAACCTGTCACTATACATAGTTATTACAATATTGTTGACTATATTCTCTATTCCATACTTTACATCCCTATAACTATTTTGTAACTACCAATTTGCACTTCTTAATCTTTTCATTGTTTTCATCCACCCCACTAACTTCCTTTTATCTGGCAACCATCAGTTTGTTCTCTGTATCTATGAGTCTGTTTCCATTTTGTTTGTTTATTTATTTTGTTCTTTAGCAGAATGGCTATTATAAAAATATCAACAAACAACAAGTGTTGGTGAGGATGTGGAAAAAAGGGTACCCTCATACCTTGTTGGTGGGATTGCACATTGGTGCAGCTCTTATTAAAAATAGGATGGAGTTTCCTCAAAAAGTTAAAAATATAACTACCTTATGATCCAGCAATTGCACTTCTGGGTATTTATCCAAAGAAATCCAAACCACTAATTCACAAAGATATATGCACCCCTATGTTCATTGTAGCATTATTTACAATATCCAAGATATGGAAGCAACCTAGATGCCCGTCAATAGATGATGGATAAAGACAATGTGGTACATGCATACAACGGAATATCACTTGGCCATTAAAAAGGATGAAATCTTACCATTTGTAACAGCATGGATAGACCTAGAGGGTATAATGTTAAGTGAAACTAGTCAGACTGAGAAAGACAGATACCATATGATCTCACTTACATGTCAAATCTAGAAAAACAAAATAAATGAACCAACAAAACAGTAGCACAATGTTTTGATTATTGTGGCTTAGTGACATTTTAATGTCAGAAACTATGGTGCCTCCAGTTTGCTCTTCTTGTTCAAAATTTCTATGGCTATTTCAGGTCTCTTGTGGGTTTTAGGACCTTTTGTATTTTAATAAAAATGCCATTGGGATTTTGATAGAAATTGTATTGAAACTGTAAATGGCTATGGATAGTATGGATATTTTAACAATATTAATTTTTTCAATCTATAAACATGGGCTATCTTTTCATTTATTTGTGTCTTTTAAAATTATTTTATCAATATTTTATAGTTTTGGGTGTATAAGTCCTTCACCTCCATGGTTAAATTTATTCCTAAGTAATTCATTCTTCTTAATGGTAATGTAAATAAGATTGTTTTGATTTTCTTTGCAGATACTTCATTGCTAGTGTATAGAAACATAACTAATTTTTAAAATTTTATATCCTGCAACTTTACTAATTTCATTTATTCACTGAAAAAGACATAAAAATAACCAACGAGGTACATCTGAAGGTACTCAATACCACTACTCATCAAGGTAATGCAAATCAAAACCACAAGGAAATATTAACTTACACCTATTAGGATCTCTATTATCCAAAAGAAAAAGTGTTGGTGAGGATATATACAGTCAGTGGGAATTTAAATTGATGCAACCACTGTGCAAAACAGCATGGAGATCCCTCAAAAAAATAGAACTATAATGTGATAGAGCAATCCCACTTCTGGCTATACGTCCAAATGAATTGAAATCAGGATAGTGAAAAGATATCTGCACTCTCATATTAATTATAGCATTATTCACGATAGCCAAGCAACCTCAGTGTCCACTGACAAGTGAATAGATAAAGAAAATATTCTACACACAAACATAATGGGATATTATTCAGCTTTTAAAAAGAAGGAAATCCAGCCATCTGCAGCAACATAATAACCTTGAAGACATTATGCTAAGTGAAATAAGCCAGACACAGATGAACAAATACTACATAATACCACTTAAATGAGGAATAAAAGAGTCAAATTCATAGAATCAGAATGTAGAATGGGGGTTTTTCCAGGGACTGGGGAGGGGAAAATAGGGAGTTTTTAGTTGAAGGGTACTAAGTTTTGGTTATATAAGATGAGTAAGTCCTAGAGATCTACAGTATACTGTATTGTATACTCAGTGATTTGTTAAAAGGCTAGATTTTATATTGTGGCCTTATCATAATAAATAAATAAACACAAAACAGGGTAGGAAAAAACGCTTAGAGTGATTGATATATTTACAATATAGATTGTGGTGATGGCTGCATAGTGTATACTTAATTCTAAAATCATCAAGTTGTATACATTAAAATGCACTTTCTTTGTATATTAATTGTACCTCAATAAAGTAGTTTTAAAAATCACTCTAGCTTCTGAGAAAAGAATATCTTGAAAAGCAAGTCAAAATTGTCTTAGTATGTTTGGGCTGCTGTAACAAAATACCATAGACTGAGTGGCTTACACAGAGACATTTATTCCTCACAGTTCTGGAGACTGGAAAATCCTAGATCAACATGCTAACAGAGTAGCATTCTCAGTGAAGGTCCTCATCATAGTTTGCATATGGACATCTTCTTGCAGTGTCCACATATGGTAGAGAGCAGAGTGCAAGGAAGCAATGTCTCTCACATCTCTTCTGGTAAGGGCACTGATCCCATAAAGAGCTCCACTCATGACCTAATTACCTCTCTAAGGCCCCACACCCTAATATCATCACGTTAAGACTTAGGGTTTCAACATATGAATTTTGGGAGAACAAAAACAGGCAGTCCAGAACACAAGGAGACCAGTTACAGAGAAGGAAGTGACATTGTCTTTAACAAGGATGCTCTGTGAAAGCTCAGTTAAGGGCTGCAAACTCTTTCTTAGAGATTTCCATGAAGGCCAGCTGCTACATCTCTGTACATGTAGAGTGAGTTGCTGCAACAGTCCCTCTCCTCCCTCCAAAACTAAATAGGCCCATATAGAAGTAAGGAGATGAATGGAATGGAAAGCCAAGAGACAAAGATGCTTCTTCCCACTATCACTCTAGCCTTGGTTCATGGCCATCTGGATGAACCCCACGATCTCTGCCATAGCAGTGCCATTTCAATGTCATTGTGCTAGAAATGCACCAACTAGGCAATTCCTTTCCATGATCCCTCACAGGCAGAAAGGTCTGAGGTCCCCCTTATCTTGTCTCCTAACCACAGTCTGTAGAGGCCTGGCCTGGCAGATTGACAGCCAGTGCCCACTTAGGTAGGATGTTTGTGTGCAAGGTGCAGTACTAGATGTTGCACCTTCCGCCTCTTCTTGTTTGCCACCCCCAGTCTTTGCAGAGCCTCTGTATGACTTTTCCCATGAGGTACATAGGAAAAAGGCCCAGGGAGGGGCTGGGCCATGCCCAAGGCCAAATTCAGAGGTAAAACCTGAACCATCACTTGAATCCAGCTTTTCAGAATCCTAATCCCGTGTTTTTTTTTTTTTTTCCTACCCTACAGTGCTTCCAGAGCTTTCCAAGAGAGAAACCAATGGCTTTGGAGCAGGAAACCACAACTCCCTT
This sequence comes from Lyroderma lyra, assembly GCA_004026885.1. Classification (NCBI taxonomy): domain Eukaryota; kingdom Metazoa; phylum Chordata; class Mammalia; order Chiroptera; family Megadermatidae; genus Lyroderma; species Lyroderma lyra. Next base: position 17,679 of record PVJL010001026.1, read on the forward strand.
GCCAAGCCCATATTCACAGCAGAACAAACCCCTTTCATTCTCCTGCCACCTCAGCAGTGAAAACTTGCCTGCCATATCCATCTCTTTCTGCCTTCAGACTCAGATTTCACTTTGCCTCACAGCATTTGATGGAAAGACAGCCAGAGACAGGCATAGAGAAGGAGCAGACTGAATTAGAGAAACAATATAGATGGCATGTGGGAAGGCATGGTGTGCAAGGTAGTGAGGGGAGGTAGGATTTGCAAGGGAGGCTGGAATGGATGCTGGTTATCCAGGATCTTTGGAAACCTGCTGCATAGTGTGGAACTAAGATGTGATTAGATATTGGAATATTTAGCTCTGATTTCAGAGGGTGCTTTCAATGTACAAGCTCCTAGTCCCCCAGGTGAGAAGCTGGGTCTGCAGGGAAATGACCTACTCCTGCCAATACCTTCAGGCCTCTGAACTGACTGTGAAAGCTCAGATTGTATTGGACACCACCTTCACGGTGATCTCTTTACCTTACTGTGAGACCTTGTTTGAGTTTCTTCCTATTCATGTGCTCAAATTCTCCCATGACTGAAAACATTTCAACGATGTTGTTTCATGAATTTTGTGAGATGGAAGAGTGTTGTAATGGGTGAATTGTTGAGATTTAGCAAAAGTCAGAGTTGAGAAGGAACTGGTTTGAGACAGGGAGTTTGTGTGCTAGCTCCCAAGGCATGAAAACAGACTTTACTATGAAAAAGACCACATTGAAGGGCTCTGCACTAATGCACCATATGCAGAGCCAGTAGGATCCATGAGTAGGAGGTGGCCAATACAGCCCATGAAGCAGGAATGGCACACAGGGACACTAGGTTTTCCCAGGCATGCAGCAATCCCTGATTGTGAATGTGCTCTGTGCCTGGCTTCAAGCTGGATACTGGCTTGAGAGGCTAGAAAAGCTGGGGAGGACAGGGCTGAGGAAGAGAGAGGAGGAATGAGGGAGCTTCTATAGAAGATGGATTTTCAGAAAATAGGATGTTTAAAGAGGTTATTTAATAAATGTTGCTTTGTGATATACAATATCTTCTCTATCTCTCTTTGAAGACTTCAGTGAAAAGCCACATTAACTGTCAATGCATTTGCTGTTGAATTTGTCCCTTTTAAGGTCTGAGCAATATTCTGATACTGCCCTCCACAAGAGAATGGTGCCAAACCACAAGTGGCCCAATGAGGTTCCAGCACCTTTGAGTTACATACAGTAGAGTTTTACTAGCCTGGCCTGTCCACAGGAAAAAGGCATCATGGTCCCCTAGGTACTCACCTACCGCAATCTCCATATCTACCATACTGAGGCCATCAGGCTACAAAAGCCCCTTTGCTCAGAAAGGGCGAGCAACCTTAAGGAAAAGACAAAGAAGCAAGGCCTAAAGGTTTATTTCACAGTGCAGTCACTTGAAATGCAGGACCTAAGTCTCAGAGATCTTAGGAGTCACATATAGGATCTAAGATGGACTTGCAAGATCTTCGTTACCATTGCCACCTGACATAGACTGAATTATGTCCCCCATAAAATTAATATGTGGGCATTCTAATTACCCAGAAGGCGACCTCACTGGGCCAAGGTCACAGAGCCACTAAGCTTTAAGTCCAAGTTCAATATCTTAGTCCCAGTTTCTTAAAATGTGACCCAAAGATCATCTTTTTAGAGGCCCCTACAGAGCTTCTTGGGCAAGCATAATCCATTGGCCCCATTTCAGACTTAGTAAGTAATGGCATCAGAGGGTGAGCTCATGAAGCTGCAGTTTAGATAGCTACTCTGTGATTTTTAGGTTTATTAACATTGTAGAGGATATATCAATTTGCTGAGGCTGCCATTACAAAGTGCCACAAAGTGCATGGCTTGAAAATAAGAAATTTATTGTCTCCCAGTTCTGAATGCTAGAAGCCTGGGATGAAGGCATCAGCAGGGTTGGTTCTTTTTGAGGACTGTGACAGAAGGAGTTGTTCCAGACTTCTCTCTTCAGCTTGTAGATAACTGTCTTCTCCCTGTGTCCTCACATGGTCTTCTCTGAGTATTTGTCTTAATCTCCTCTTCTTATAATGATACTAGTCATATTGGATTAGGGCCCACCCTAAGGACCTCATTTTAACTTAATCACCTCTTTAAAGACCCTAACTTCAAATATAGCCACATTCTGAGGTCCTTGAGATAAGAACTTGAACATATAAATCTTGGGGAGACATAATTCAGCCCATAACAAAAGCATTCATTAAAAATGATTCCTGAGCCCCATCTTAGTGAAAAGTTATTTCCCTTTCTCTTTCTCTCTCCCTTTCTCTCACCTCCCACTCTTCTAAAAAAAAGCAGCATGCTGCTTTAGAGTAGCAGTCCCCAACCTATTTGACACCAAGGACCAGTTTCTTTCATGGAAGACAATTTTTTCACGGACTGGGGAGGAGGGCGAAGTGTGGTTTCAGGATAATTCAAATACATTACATTTACTGTGCACTTTATTTCTATTATTGTTATTACATTGTGATATATAATGAAATAATTATACAACTCACTTGCCACTATAAAGCCTGCCACCAGATGCAGCCTGTGACTTGTCCCTTACTGATATGGTTTTGAAATGAGTCTGCAAGCAATTGATTTATTATGGTCTCTGTGCAGTCAAACCTCTCTGCTAACGTTTATTTGTATTTGCAGCCACTCCCCAGTGTTAGCATCACCACATCAGCTCCACCCAAATCATCAGGCATTAGATTCCCATAAGGAGCCTGCAACCTAGATGCCTTGCACATGCAGTTCACAATACTGTTTCCTTCCTATGAGAATCTAATGCCACCACTGATCTGACAGGAGGCAAAGCTCAGGTGGTAATGTGAGGGATGGACAGTGGCTGTAAATACATGCAAAACTTGGCTCCTGGCCAGGGGTTTGGGGACCTCCTGTTTTAAATCACTGGCTGCAAGAGCCCCTGCTTCCTGTTTCCATATCTTCCAGCCCAAATGAGGCCTTTGAGGACCCTCAGGAAACTGAAGCCTTCCCTCCCTTCCGTGATGGTGGCTCTGTGTATGGGTGATGCATGGCATATGGTTCGTGGCTTGTGAAGAAAGGCTCCTTACCCTTGGGTGTGCAAGTTGGCCTCATCTGCATGTCTCTTAGGGACTTAATTAACCCCAATCAAAGTTGAAGACACATTTCCAGGGACAGAAAACATATAGACACAACTCTGGCTCAGTGCCAACAAAATAAATACACTCTCAGTTAATCAGAACTCAAGCAACAGACTTGAGATTTTTGCCAGTTGTTTGAGAGATGGGTACATTTAACCAGCATCTATTAATTCCCATGGGTGCTGGTTAACTGAGAGTGTAATATATTGCCTTTCATGCCCTGTGCTGACAGGTCATCATATCACCTGAAACAATCAGGGTTCATCATCACTCATAACACCAAACACACCAGCCAAAGATACCAGACAACAGAGAAAGAAGACAATGTCTAGGAGGAATGCATAAGGACAGTCCCTTCTCCACCACCCCAGGTCCTTGGGCCATAGTTACTGGAGAGGTGGTGCCATGTGGAGCACTCAAGCTTTGCTCACAAGGCCTGGTACAAGAGCTGCAAATCTCAACCCAATGGGACCTGAGTTACCCCAGACCCTTTGTGTGCACCTCCTACACCATAACTGGCATGCCAGATGCCGTGAAGCTCCTGTCCTCAGATACTTTTGCTCACATAGCCCTTCCATCGTCTTTGGAAACCACAGGCACTTTCCAAGGGTTAGCTCCAATCCTTTCCTCTCCATAAAGTTTCAGGCAGAATCCAATGCCAGCTACTCGAAGTCCTCACCCCCTCACGTAGAGATTCCTGCTTTCTTCCCACTCTTTCATTACCAAGCATGGAGTTTGATCACATGAGGAAACTCAGTTTGCTCTGAGAAACAGCTAGGGCAGATCTAACAGTACATGAAATCAGATTTCAACCACTTTCCCTCCAGTTCCACTTCCTGATTGCCCAGACCTGATGTCTTGGCAGTCGTATTTTCCAATACTCCTGTTCTGGAAAGTGATATATATATACACCTCCCCCACACTTAGCCACCAGCCTCCAGGTGGCCCAGGGACACAGGCAGAGAATGGTAATTTTGGGGACCTGCTATGCCCTGGCTTTCAGAAGCAAAATGTGAGCCCTTCCATATTGCTTGCCAAACTGGTAAAGGGCCTCACTCCTGGGGGATTAGGATGGAGGTGGGAGGGCTATAAAAGCCTCTCTGGTAGCGAGAAGAGAGAGGAAGAGAGGAAAGGCACAGTGCAAAGGAAACTTTGTGACAGTCATGCCCATAAGAGCAGAGAGCTGGAGGTGGAGTAAGCACATTGGGTAAAAAGGACACAAAACGAAGAGCTAAAGCAGGGCAAAGACCCACTGTGCTGGGACCCATTATCCTTCTCAGTTTGTTTCGTTGGGCTTTTTACATGGAGGCCATTCGCAGAACCTCAGCCTGATCCAGACATGGGCTCTCTTCTCCCCAGTGATGCAGGTAGAAGGGTGGGGAAATGAGGTTTCAGTCCCAGAGTGCAGGCCTCTTTGGAAAAGGGGCTACATAAGCCTGTAATGGTTCACCCTGGCCAAACCAAGCTCAGCAAGTGAGAGCTGAGCCTATTCTAGCATTCATGAAAGCAATTGCTATGATGTTGTCCCATGAAGACAGCTGTGTTTCACAGGCTAGCTTGATGTCATTCCCCAGGCATCTGGGGTGGGATTGGAGAGTTCACTCCATCCTGCCTTTGCCTTATATTTGTGGACATCTGTCTCCTTCACTGAACTAAGAGCCCTTGAGGCCAGCAATGGCATTAGATTCCTGTTTCTATCACACTCCCCGCACAGCCCACACCCTAGAACCTGGCACTGAATAGATTATGGCTCAGTATTTGCGAGGGAGCCCAATAAGTCAAGAAACATTTGAAGATGAAATGTGAAGTCACCAGTGCAGATGTGCTCCAAGAGGTCAATAATTTTGGGACAGGCAGCCTTTCCTCTGGGACACAGATAGGGGTGGGGTTGAGGCTGAGGCTGATGTGAGAGCTGTATGCTTCTTAATCTAAAGGAGAGCTGGTGTTCTTCCTCCATCCACAAGGGACGTGCAGCACCTGCTAAGGAAGCCCTGGGCTCTCCAAAATGCTCTCATACCCATAAGGGCTTTGCAAGCCATTTCCCTTCATTTCTCCTCTTCTTTCCCTTCCTCCTCCATCTTTGCGTATGTATTGACTTTCTCTATTTACCTGCAATATATGCTAATTAACCCTTTCGGTGCTGAAAAAAAATTTTTCCTCTCATCTCAGTGCTGAGTATTTTGTGCAAAATTTGGGCCAAAATACAAATTTCACAAGGGATCAATTATAGTTGCAGTTTATGTTAGTTTCTTCCTCACTACACTATAAATGAAACTAAAAGAGCTAAATAACAAATAAAACTTGCAGAAAATATGTGTTTTTTCAACATAGCATGCTCAATATTACCAGTACTGGCAAAAATTATTCCAAACTCTGTTGCAGTGTATAGAAGCACTCAAAGCAATCAGTTGCATGCATTGGTACATTGCACTGTTTACAGTTTATGGTACACTGATGTCTCATGTCTTGCTCTGTTACTACACACCTCACAATCAGGTTTGTAAGACTTGTTAGAATATGCTGCTGGAAAATGCCATTCAGTCAGCCAATTAGGAAGAGGATTAGTTGATGGTCTGCCAGGTATCCTGTGTGTCTAAAATAAATAGGAGACTTGAGTCTGGTACTCCAACTCACCACAATAGGCAAAGCCTAAAAGTAATGCTTCTTGCTTCCCCAAGCATATACAATTGAAGTAATTAGTATTGTCAACTTCTGTCAACATATAAACATGGCTGTGGCACTAGACCCCTAGATGTTGACTTAAGTTGCCTCCTGCACCCAACCCCTACAGTCAACTTTGGTCAACAGCCACACACCAAAAGGGTTAAAGAAGATTAGAAACATTTCAAATAAAAGAAGTAGAAAATGTTATCCACATTCCACCTACCCAAAGATTGTCACAGTTAATATTTTGAAGAGGTTTCTTCCAATATTTACTCCAATCTTTATAAGAAGTGAGGGTTCATGTGTGTTTGCTTTGTTTCTACTGCTTAGTAACAACTGACAACCAGGTGAGCAGAGAGCAGAATGAGACAATGTAAATGTCAGGAGGGTGGTATTTGTGTCCTCACTGTGTTACTGATATGCCCTGTTGGTATTGGCATTCCTGACCCTTTCTGGCCTTCAGCTTTCCCATCTGTATAGTGGAGTATTGGATTACATGAGTAAAGAGGATTCTTTCAATTTAAAGATCCTTTGACTCCATTAAGGACAATGGAAGACTTCAGAAAGAGGTTGTTATTTGCAAATGGAAACTATTAATCAATTAGATGAGGACAGTCTAGGTGGAAGAAAAGGCACTTGCAAAGACAAAAAGTTGTAAGACAGAATCTGCCCTTGGAGGACAGCTGCTGTAGGGTTGAGTTTATAGGAAGTGTCAGTGGTAGGTGCAACTGGAGATGGGTCCCCCAGTACAGGATATCTGTGAACATGTAGAGTAGAGAGTGGTTGCTGTGAGATGATCAGAGAACAAAACCCACCCAGATAGGAGATCCCAGGGGTGGGACTGGCCTTGCTAACTATGGTGAGATGGAAGCCCATGGAATGAAGGAGGGTTATAGCCAGGAAGCTAAGGACTCCATTAATTGCAAACAGCACAAATCTGAGGGCCAAATAATCAAAGAAGCTGGAATGAGAAAGAAGGAGCAAAAGTCCCAGTAAGAAAACAACTCAAACAAGCAAACAAAAACATGAAAAGAATGAAACAATGACCTAGACACAGATTATCCTACCTTCTCTACCAGCATTATTCTTATGTGAATTCCACGCTAATATGGACAAGCTGGCAGACAATGAGTGAAAATGTTGAGAGAAACAGTCAAACTTTCTAATAAAGAAGGAGGGAGGAGAGAAAGGGGAGGGGGTGGGAGATGAGGTGGGGAAGCTAAATATAAGGTGATGGAAAGAGAAGTCACATTAGGTGGTGAACTTATTATACATCAAGTTGACAATGCACTGTAGAATTGTATGCCTGCAACCTATGTAATCCTTGCTAACAGATGTCACCCCAATAAGTCTAACAATAAAAATGAATTTAAAAAAAAGAAAGGATTAAATGCAAAATGAAAAAAAAAAAGAAGATGGTTTCAGATTAAGGGTCTGGACATTCATTCACTTATTTATTTAACAAGAATCTCCAAGGGCCTTCTGAGTGGCCAGCCCTATGAGAGAGAGCCAAGCTCTTGATCTTCCTTGTCAAGACTTAAATTTGCAAGACGAGCATATCACAAAGAGTTGAGCATTGCCCAGTTCTTTGTCACAATTTGAATAAACTTTGAGGGAATTCTGGTGCTTAGGTTATTGACTCACGGTCCAGGATCTTGATTTCTCACCAACATGATTCACTAGATCAAAGAAAATGTAGCTTGTGTTTGATTTATCCATAATACTTTATTATAACAAAATATAATAGGAGAATTTCAGGGTTGATCTGGAATTGGAAAGTCACTTAGTGCAGAACCATTATTACTGATTTAAACAGGTAAGTATAAATGTTTATTAGACTTAATATATCGAAAAAACATACAGGTTCCTAAATATAAGTGGACAAAGAAAGCTAGGCTCCTATTCACCAACCTCCCACTATCATCCATGAAGCAAATGATATAGCCAGGATTGAGTGGAACGTCCCATGGGGTTGCCTCTGATATGCTCCAGGACTTTCAGAAGTTTTTCATCAAGTCATATTTCCAGACAACTAGCTAACATTTGGCCTTAGTTCAATTAGACAGACCTTGGGCAGCTGGGTAGGTAACTTGGGGAATACCTATGTTTGGCATCTTCAAGAGCCCTTTTCACCTAAGAGGTATTTGGCATGGTTCCTCACTCTCTTGCCTTCCTTCTTGTCTAATAGCAGTCAGTGCAGGAGGAAGAAGAAGAAATATTGGGGCTTATTGTAAATGTCTTGGGGTGGCCCCTGTCTGAAGATAGTCATGTCTCTCAAGTAGCTTCCAAACTTTAAACATGTGTCTTACATAAAGAGAACTTTGGTTTTCCAGAGGCAGCTATACACCTATGTTCTACACAACTGCTATGAAAGACAGAACCTGATGAACCCATGAGCCAGCTCCTGCCCAGTTTGTTTTGACTCAACTAACCCCAAGGAAAACCATCCTCTGAACCTTTATCAGTGTTCATTTCATCTTCCTTCATTAACAGAAGATTTGGAGTCTTTGGGGAAGACCCTGCAAACCCTAGCATGTTCTTCTGGACATAGGGAGCTCAGGAAGGCCCTGGTGATGTGGTACCAATGGCAGTAGTAACAATGGAGGGTTGGATGTGGCCCTGTTTTCGACCTACAGTAGGGGAACCCCTGCTTATCCCAGAAGGTCCTCAATCCTGTCCCTAGCTTGATACCCTTCCCAGTCCCTTTTCCTACTTGCTTGCTGCCTGCCTCCTTTTTAAATGCATACAGCATATCACATAGAGCAACATGAACTTTTTTGTGGTGGTTATAAAGGTATCTTTGTTGTTTAACTTCACTACCTATCTGGCCCTGATAAAGCCAGCCATATCAGTGTGGACTGAATCTCCCCTTGCCTCTATCTACAGCTATCACTGTGTTTACAGCTTAAGCTGCAGATTATTTATCTATCATGCTGATAAATGGCCTCTGAAGCAGAGGTAGAAATATCAAATCACTTTAGACCAGCCAATGGCAATTGATCTAACCATGGCAACCCAATACAAGGAGCCCAGCTCCTAGAGCAATCAGTTGTGCATCTCTGGTAGTGTGTTCAAGTTCACCTGTGGCTCATCAGTCCCACAGATCATCTCAGATGGAAGAATAGCAGGAAGCTTGCTGATGCCTCAACTAGCCAGTGGCTCCAAGAGAACAAACATCCTTAGTTCCTCTCTTGTTATGCCGAGGCAAAATTAAAGCCTCGCACCTAAAGAGACACAAGACTGGGCTTGCATATTGGACTTGCAAGGTAGTGTATTATGCATGCAAATTTGGAGGTAACGGACTATGGCTGCCTCTACTCCAGACCAGTGGATAGGAGCAGTGGGAGCTCTGTGAAGAAGGCAACTGACAACAGGCTCCACATTTGCACATTCCTACAGCATCCCTGGTAACCAAATACACCTTCAAGCCAAGGTAGATACATTTGCCAGTTAAATTGTGAGGACTGCTGAAGCCCATGCTGTGACTTGACAACTCTGTCCCCAGGGACTCATCTGTTTCATGATAGGCTCCAAGCTGCCTCCAAAATTCTTGCTGCTCTGAAAGATAAGGGACAGATTCAGAGTTTTGAAGCTCCTGGGACTTTATTCTTTTCCATACTAATTGACATGCTCATCTCCAAGGCTTTTGTGTCATTGCAATCTGGCTATTCTTACCCTTGGTGAATCATACTTCCTTGAAGGAGGGTTCCCTGGTGTCTCTGCTGCCTGTGATGCTACCAAATGTCACTTTGGTCCTCATGACAGGCAAGAAGCAGTGCTGCAAACACTGTGGTGCAATGGTGGTAAGATCATGATCAGTCCCAGGTACAGACTGAATATGACTCCTGTGTCTCTCCATGCCCTATCCCAGGTTGGGCCAGCTCTCCTGCTGACATATGGCCTCCATCTCCAGTATTGGGGCCTTCTCTTCTCCCAATACAGGTCCCACTGATGGATGGCTCAGGGGTCATTTTACTGCCACACAAAGTCCTCTGGCTCAGAAGCTCCTTGTTGACAGAATGTGAGTTTTCTTTTGTTCTCAGGAAAGGGTTATTGAATAAATGAATGATGTACAAATGAATGACCAAGAGTGTAAGAAAAAAACTTGTCCAGTTCTGAGGGCTAGAGATCACTTGTCTAGCCTCCCACACTGGCCAGTGGACCCACTGCAGGATATTTGATACCTAGTCCTGCAGTCACCAGAAAATACTTCCTTAGAGGTATAGCTAGAATTTCTTCATGAAACAACCCAATCTGTTATTGGGATCAGGAATTACAGAAGATACTTGTTATTATATGTTGACAAAATACAGCATTCCAGTAGTCACCTACTTTTGTGATCTTGCAGCCTAATGGCCTATCTTTGGATTTTCCTCTCAGGACAGAATTTTAGAGACCTCAAGACCTCATTTTGAATAGGCTTTCACTTATTCCTCCTCTTTACCCATCCTGATCGTTTTCTTTTTTAAACACCAGATTTTACCCATCCCTATTCAAGAGTGGGGCCCAGAACTAAGAAGACTCTGGGCATGGTTTGCTCAGCAAAGAGTCATTACTTCCTCCTTCCTGGACATGGCAGCCAATTACTCTGGCAGTTTGTTTTCTAGACATGTCAAACTCTGTACCCCTTTTGAACTTTGTGGTGAACTAAACTGGATATTTTTCTTCTGAATTTATCTAGAGCCAGAGGTATTTAATCAGGGGCATAAATTTAATTTTTGAAAACATGATGGCTTTAGACGGGACCCTTTATAAAAAGCATCTTGTTGAGTTTGGCCAGAGTGATGGCTACATCCTTTTCTCCAAGTCTCGTATCATTGGCAAATTTTACAAATCCTTCTGTCTTTAAATTTGGGACTGATGAAGATGAAGAACAGAGTTCTAAGACATGTCACATCTGGCCTCTATTCAGTGTGAAACCTCAGTTCTTAATGTATACCCTTTTGGGATAGTTGCTCAGGTAGTTGTGAGTCCAACCAGTAACATTAACATTCAACTCATATTTCTGATAAAGTAATGAGAGTCTTGTTTTGGTGACATAAAACCTTGAGATGCTTATATTACTACAAGTGAAAGGCCACTTAGTGATCATCTGTCCCTTTTCTTTGTTGGGCAGGTAAGACAGAAGTCTACAGAGAACAAGAGGTTGCCCAAAGCTAGCACTAGCAGAACAGAATGAAGCTTTATCCCAATGCAATCCAAATCTTGTCCTCCCTACCTTGCTGCAAGTTTTCTTCACAAGGGAACAATGGATAGTCACATTGTTTCCATCACCAAAATATGTGAAGCTTCTTTCTTTCTTTCTTTCTTTCTTTCTTTTCTTTCTTTCTTTCTTTCTTTCTTTCTTCTTCCTTTTTTCTTTTTTTTGGGGGGTTGTGTTTCCCTGGCTGGGAATCGAACCTAGGTCATAGCATTGAGAGCGCTGAAGCGTAGCCACTACACCATCAGGGAACCCCTAAAACTTCATTCTAATTGGCATTGAAAATAAAAACAGAGACATACCATCCCACAGTTCTTCTCCAATACAGCAGTGGAAAGCCAGAAAGCATCATTCTTTCTTTCCATTTGGTATTCTTTCTTTCCATTTGGTATTCTATCTTTCCATTTGGCATTGAATGTTACCCATCTCTCACACATCCAGTGTCAAGGCAAATCCCTGGGTGCTACAGCCGTGTCTGTTATCTCTTGCTCTGGAGACACAGACTAAGGTGGGTTACACAATGACCAGGGCTAAGTGGAGTCTGTAAGTAGCACCAGATACCAAGACTGGGGCTATACCACGAGGCAGGTTGGGGATAAATCCTGCAGGATGCTCAGACAGCCATTAATTATTTCAAGCTCCTCTATGAGGGTGAGAAGACTGTGTACCTACTTTTATACATATTTTTCACAGATTGGGCTTGAAAGGAAGGAAAGCAATGGATATAAAACGTTGCTAGTAAATTTGTTAACCAACTGAAAAGCTGATTTTTCACTTGGCTTCCCTTAGTATTTTTTTTCCACTTAACTTCCAAGTCCAGAGCTCATATATCCCCTTTCACTGGAAGAAAGAAATCACTTATTACAAGTTGAGTGAGCTGACTCACTGGTTACATACATTTGTGTTTATGACTGAGCCTCTGGTATCTTTCTCACTGGTATAATCTCTCTCTATCTCCTTGGCCTTCATGATCATTGACTGCATCTCTCTAGCTCTCTGTCTCTGTCTTTTCTCATTGTCTTTATTGCTCTCTCTTTCTCTCTGGCTTGCTCTCAGATTGTATGTCTGTGTCTCTCTGTCTCTCATCTGGTCTCTCTTCACTGTGGCCTTAGGTCCATTTTCCAGACCCTGTAATCTGGAGGTTATAGTGACTCTAACCCCTCCAGAAGCACCAACAGTTTTCCTCCAAACTTAGGGTTTTGTCCCTTGCTCCCAGTTGTCTAACATTGAACAATGACTGTTAATGGAACATCTGATATTTAAGATTTAGTGCATGCTTTTATCAAAGAAAAAAAAACAAACAATAGTGCTCTTAAGCTTTGGAAATTTTACAACAAGAAAGAAGGGGAATCACTGGGACTCTCTGGGACTTAGCCTGGTTTGCAAAAATTTACCCTGAGCACTTGAAAGTGGCTTCTAATGAAAAATGCCTGGGGCAAGATCAAGGGAGCAGAGTATTGATTTGGGGTCATCCTTCCTCACAATACACTCCTTTCATGGCTTCCCATTGCCTATCAAACAAAAATGAAGCTTTTTAGCCTAGAGCACTAAGTCTGGTGTACCATGCCCCTGCAGTCATCTCCATCTTCTCTTCCTAACATGTCTCACAAATACCATCTTTAGCCATGCCAATATCTTCACTTTTCTCTCAACTTACATTTCATTTCTACAAGTTCATGCCTTCGCTCATGTCATTTTCTCATTTAGCATTGCTTTTCCTTCTTCTACACCACCTAACTGACAATTTCTTATAAATTATAAAATGAAAAATAAACCTACTCATTTCCAAGTTCAAATCAAATTTTGCCTCACTGATTTAGTCATATAACAACTAATTATGCATCTACTATGTGCTGGATACACTTCTAGCTAGTGGAAGCATAGTTTTGAACAAAACAAAGTCTCTGCTCTTGCAAAGCTTAGTGAAAGAGAAAGATATTAATCAGATAAACACCCCAATAAAGGTATAGTGACATCTGGGTCAAGAGCTATGAAGGAGGGATTCAGGATGCAATGAAAAACATGTAATGGAGAACTTGATCTAATATTGGAGATTTAGGAAGTCTTCCTTGCAGAACTGGTATAGAAACTGAAACATATATAGGAGAAATTAACTATGTTTTAGCCAAAGAAATCAATATGTGCAAAGGCCTTGAAGTAAGATGATCATCTGTGTTTGAAGAAGAGCCAGGGAATCAGTGTTGCCAAAACATAATGAAGGATGGGGAGAGAGGCAGAACAGGAAGTCAGAGAGGGGATCGGGGAACAGATTAGGCAGAGCTTGGAGACTAGGGGGAAGAGTTTGAATTTTATTCTTTTTAATTTTTTTCTTTTTATTGTTAGGTTTATTGGGGTGACATTGATGAGTAAAAATTACATAGGTTCCAGGTGTACAATTATACAGTACATCACCCAGAGTCAGTTCTCTTTCCATCATCATATATTTGACTCCCCCTCCCTCCTCTCTCACTCCCTCCCCCATACCCTCAGATAACCACTAACCACTAAACTATTGTGTCCATGAGTTTTTGTTTCTTTGTTGCTTTCAGCTTTGTGTTCTTCATATAAGTAAAATCATGGTTCTTGGTTTTCTCCATCTGCCTTATTTTGCTTTGCATGATGGTCTCAAGGTCCATCCATGTTGTCATAAATGGTTCTATTTCATCTTTGCTTATGGCTGAGTAATACCCTCTTGTATATATGTACCACAGCTTCTTTAGCCAGTTGTCTATCAAAAGACAAGTTGGTTGTTTCCATGTTTTGGCCACTGTGAATAATGCTGCAATAAACATTTGGGGGTTGATACCCAGAAGTGGGATTGCCGGGTCATATAGTAACTCTATTCTTAATTTTTTCAGGAAACTCCATACTGTCCTCCATAGTGGTTGTTCCAGTTTGCATTCTCACCAGCTGTGTATGAGAGTTTCTTTTTCTCCACACCTGCCTCAACACTTGTTATTCCTTGTCTTGTTGATGATAGCCATTCGAATAGTTGTGAGGTGGTACCTCATTTTGGTTTTGATTTGCATTTCCCTAATAGCTAGTGAAGTTGAGCATATTTTCATACATACGTTGGTCATTTGTATGTCTTCCCAGGAGAGAAGTGTCTGTTCAGGTCCTCTGTCCATTTTTTTTTAATTGGATTGTTTGGGATTTTTGTTGTTGTTGAGTTGTACAAGTTCTTTATATATTTTAGAGATAAAATAAATAAAGAGATGATAGAGAGATAGAGGTAGCTTCATTGCAAGGAATTGATTTACTCAATTTATTGTAGTCAATTGGTGATTCACTTGTGGGGCTGGCTGGGCAAGTCCCAAATCCATAGGACAGGCCATCAGGAAGGGCAGGCTGGAAACTCTGAAGCAGAAGATGATGATGCTGTTCACAGGTGGAACTTCTTCCTCATGGTAACCTCAATTTTGTTCTTTGGGTCTTTCAGCTGATCGGCTGAGGCCCACCCACATTATCGAGGGTAATCTTCCTTTACTTAGAGTCAACTAGTTGTAGATGTCAACCACATCTACAACATACTTTTACAGCTGTAGCTAGATTAGCATTTGATTAAATTATTGGGGAATATAGCCTGGCTAAGTTGACCATCAACAACAGGCACCCAGGACAGAGACATTAAAGAGCTCTCATTCAATAAATATTGAGTGAACACCAGGCACTAAGTATATAGTAGTAAACAAACCAGATGATAATCCTTGTTCTAATGAAGCTAACAACTCAGCTTGGTTAATAATTTGGTGTTTGTGTCCCAGTAGGAATATTTACCTTCCATCTTCCTACTGAACTGTAAGTTCCATGTATTTCCAGAGTTGGGGCATTGGGTGAATCTTCATTGACACCCCTCCCTAGGGCTCAGTGCAGGAACTAGTAGCTAGAAGATGTTAAGTGAATTTTGATGCAATGAATATGTCTTCATGGCCATGAGAGAAAATGGACATAGATCAGTCACAGTAGGCATTTTAGCTGACATTCATTTCTGAACCATAGATCATTCATGTGAAATAGAGCCCCAGTGCTCACTGTGATACATTTCATTCTTTTTACTTCAAATGGCCTTTTTGCCTTAATAAAAATCTTCCCTTGGCCTTACCTAGGAACATCTGTGCAGCTGTTACTCTGCAGTCAGATCCACCCAAGAGCCCTTCCACCCTCTGGTCAACAGTGCCTAGAGCATTGCCATAGAATTTGGACTTCTGGTTTGACAACTCCACTTTCAAGACCACAAGGGACTCTTTTGGCTTAGGCCAGGTCTCTACTAAATCAATGTATGCTTTGTTTAGCATATACTGTGCAGAATGGGAAGGTCTGAATCCTCTAAACACACACACACACACACACACACACAGAGAGAGAGAGACTTGACAAGTATCTTAGTATCTTAGGTCCATTGGTCTTTGGGCTCTGGAGGAGAATTGTATAGTCTGCCACCTTCACAGAGATTGGGAAGTTGGGGAGCCAGGACAAGTATAGGGCAAATTGTCCTCTTAATTGTCAAACCAAGCCCAAAGGGACGTGGCCCCAGAGAAGCCTTGCAAGCTCCCCTAGAGTTGGGGCAAATCAACCATTTGCTGACCAGGAGCAGAAACCCAGCAGCTAGAACCTCCAGACAGAAGTAATCTCTAGAGGAATGGCCCTCTTAACCCATGTTATGCAAACTATGCTCCACAGGCTAATTCTGGTTGATGAGATAAAGGAAAGCAATGAGAGTAGGTGTTTAGGTATTGTTTTAGCAATTTGACATAACTACAACACAGAAATGTGTGATTTCGTGTTTTACAAGAGTATACATTGTGAAAAAAAAATGGAAACTGGAAATTAGTCCTTCCATTCCAGGCAATGTGAGAAGTACTGCTCTAAACTATTAGTTATCCATACTGGGGATGAGTCAGCAGGGTAGGGACTGGCATCTGTGTCTTTAACCCACTCCCCAAATGACTCCCAAGTCAGTTTGGGAACCAGTGGACCAATGTGTGGAATGATTTACAAGGGGGGAGCCCTCCAAAAATCCCAAAATTTATTTATAAAATGTGTGTATTTATTATTATATGTTTAAACTTCAGTCACCTTCAAAGTGCTTTCCATCTGATGCAATAAACCTATAGAACTGTTTTTTTCCACTGTTCAAAACAGTTTTTGAACTTATTGATTTTGATGCCTTTTAGTGGTTCTGCTGTTTTTCTTTTTGTTTTGTTTTTTTTTGTTGTTGTTGTTGTTGTTTTGTTTTGTTTTTCTTTTGTTTTACCTCTTCCACATCAGCAAACCATTTCCCTTTGAGGACTTTTCATCTGGGGAAACAAAAAAAAAAGTTGCTCTGGGCGAGATTGGGTGAATAGGGTGGTTGGGGCATGGGGATCATGCTGTTTTTTGGTCAAAAACTGCTGAACACTCATTGCTTGCCACAATTCAGGACATTTCTTCCTCAAATTGTGACACAAGCTTCTCAAAACTTCCAGATAAAAACTTTGGTTGACCATTTGACCAAGAGGAACAAATTCCATGTACACAATACCTGTCACATCAAAGATAATTCAACTTTGGAGGATCCCCCCTTCTACACCCCAAACACATGCACAACCTCCATCTTTCTGTGACCATGCAACTACTCATTGCACACCTCCAGGACCAAGGAAGGCTCCCATTCTCAGGTAGTGGCTGACCTTGAAAAAGTGCTTACTCAGTTGGAGTTAGAGTGCTGACTGGCAGTTGTGCCTGTGTCAGCCACTAGGAAAGTGTCTGTGATCATAAAATGCTTGAATCAAGCCTTTCCAGTATCATCATATCCTTTTCTTCCTCCTCCTGACCCATGTTCCCTTCTTGCCTGCTGGAATGTATGAGAACTAGATCTGTTAAAATCCATTGAGCTACTTCCATATCCACTGTATCTCAAACTCTCCTCTGCTTTAACTGTCCTCTCCCTTGAAATGCTTAGTGGTCTTCAGCTTTTGCCTCTTGTCCCTTTACCTGTTCTTCTGGGTGAAGAGTGGTAGTGGTAAGTGTTTGCATGGGAGCATGAATTGTCATTTTTCTTTGAACATTGTTAGTCTAGTATGATGACAAGAGCCAAAGGCAGGTACTCAGGAAGCATGGGTTCAAGTTTCACCACACTGATAAACTCATTGTGCATCTCTGGGAATCCCTACCTCTCTCTGAGCCTCAGTATCCTTATCTGTAAAATAGGTTTGCCTTTCTCATGAACTTCCTGTGGATCCTGAAATAAAACAGAAAACTCAGAATAAATCTGTGATGTTTGAAGCACTAGTTCCTATGAAGGAGTAGTTCTGCTCAGAATCTGAGAGGAAGGAGGGCTTCCCATTCTGCTGCCAACTGAGTGTCAATGCTATGAGCTTGTTTATATGGGAATAAAGAAAAGAAGACATTGAAAGAATAAAGGCCTTAAAATGGGTAAGTTAATTTGTATAGAAGAAGAACAAAGAGAAAGACTTGTCCTACCAGATATTAAGATATAATACAAAGTTACAGCAATTAAAAAAATAACAATAGATCCTGGAAATAAAAAAGACCCCAAGGAAAATAATAGAGTCAATATATATGTTAAAGTTAAAACCACAAATCAATAAGCAAAAGAAGGTTTTTGAGTAAATACTTCTAAGATACCTGGCTAGATTCACTTTTCATACCACATATAAAATTGATTTCTGATAGAGTAACAGCCTAAATATAAAATGTAAGAAATAAAATTATTGGAAGAAAGTGTAAGAAAATACCTTTTCATATTGGAAAGGGCAAGGATCAGACCTAAAATAAAATCTTCAAGTCATATGAATTGCTAGATTCAATTAAACAAAATTAATGATTTATGTGCAGAAATTATAACATTACGGGAAAAAAAGATAAGTGACTAAGAAGGGGATACATTTTTGCTATCTAAAACTAAACCAACAAGATAAATGGATCTTGAGAATATCATTTTAAGTGAAATAAGTCAGATGGAAAAAGTAAAGAACCATATGATTTCACCCATATGGGGGATAGAAAACAGAAAATAATAAATGAACAAATAAAACCTCATAGACATGGACAATAGTATGGTGGTTACCAAAGGGAAAGGGGTGTGGGGGAGGTAGAAAAGGGTAAAAATATATGATGATGGAAGGAGATTTGACTTTGAGTGGTGAACACACAATGCATACAGATGATGTGTTATAGAATTGTACTCTTAAAATCTATAATTTTATTAACTAATGTCGCTACAATAAATTTAATAAAATTTTTAAAAAGACAGCTTTATTCAGCAAGAAGACAATAACAAATTTTAAAAACAAATAATTTCAATAGGCAATTTACATAATGGTCAATAAACATGTGAAAAGATGCACAAACTCACAAGTAATTAAGGGTATACAAATTAAAACAACAATAAGATTTACTTGGCTCCTCTTAGTTTGACAAGTATTAGAAAGTTGGAAAATACCAAGTGTCAGCAAGGATTAGGTGACACTGGAGCCCCTAAGTCTTCCTGGTGGGAATGTAAAGTGCCCTACTGTTTGGAGAGCAAACCAGCAGTGTGTGTATACTCTGTGATCCACTGAGACCACATCTAGGGGCCTATCCCAATGCGGGTCTCATTGGGATATGTCCAAAGGGAGCCACGGTGGCACTGCATGGAACGAAGAACAGTCTATTTTTCCATCCCTGGAAAAATAGGTAATCAAAATAGAAACAAAGCAGAAGTTTGATGTAATTAAATGTATGTGCAACATGAACTGATCTCAAAATTACAGTGCTTATTTTTATAAAGTAAGAAACAGAACAAGATTTATAGCACAATAACATTTATGCAAATTAAGCGCATATACACAAAACAACACTATATTTTAGAAGAACCCATACATATTCAGACTCATCTCAAATGCATTAGAGTGGATGCCCATGGAAGTGGGAAAGAATCTGGGAATCTGGGATGAAGGGGAAGAACAAAAATGAGAAAGGGGCCTTGCACAACCCAAAGGTGATACTATAGCCAGCCCTGTAATGTGGGGTGAATTTAATTTAATTCTCTGCACTTGAGGTCCAAAAATAAGTTTCAATAGTTTTTTAAGGGGAAAAGAGGGGAGAGTGAAATGGGGATTAACAACTTAATGGCTATGAGGTTTCCTTTGGGGGTGATAAAAATGTTCTGGAACTAGATAGAGGTTACGGTTGTACAACATTTGGATGTACTAAGTGCTATTGAATTGTACACTTTAAAATAGCCAAAATCATGAATTTCCCATTACGTTAATTTTATCTCAATACAAACCAAAAAAAAAAAAAAAAGATAAAGAAAGAAAGAAAGAAGGAGGAAGAAAGAAAAGGAAGAGAAGAACGAAAGAGAAACAGCCCATTCAGGGATACTCAGAATCCAACCTGCTCTCCTCACTTCTTATCACAGCCCTGTCTCCTGCCTGCTGGTTCTTGAAGCCCAGTTCCCCACTGCAGCATAAGGAACTCTGGAGCCTGAGCCTGAGCCTGGGCAAAAATGGCATAGACAGCAGTGCCCTGAGCTGGAAGTTCTGCCTATCTCTCTCAGAGTAAGGAGTCCTGGTTCTGTTTACCTCACAGGCATTGGGAAGAGCAAGTGTACTAACGTATGGGGAAGAGCTGAACACCAGACAAAGCACCATGCTAATGTGAAGGATTATGTATATATTTATGATCAAGCCAAATTGCTCACATGGCAATTTTCTCTCCCTTATTCCTTCCTGTCATGGCAGCCTATTTCCATTTCAGTGACTTGGGACTTTAAAAAGGCAATATTAAAACCTTTCCCCTCTTTCCCAGGGTTTGGCAAAAATTTTATCATCTCTCCTGATGTCAAATCAAAACAACTGAGAAGTGTGCACTGCAGGGGGCAGAGTTCAGAGCTCTTCGCTCAGACACAGGACGACTCCTCAAACAGGTAGCTTCGTGCCAGAGACCCAGGCCTACAGCATGTGTGTGTGTGTATGTGCATGCAGATTTGAGTCTATACACTACACTGTGTGCCCATCCTGCACAGAGATGTCCCCAGAGGGCCCAGCTCTGACAGGAATGGGACACTAGCAGTCTGCAGGACAAACTGATAGGAGGCCTCAGGACATTTCCTGGAGGCTCCTGGAAGCTCTTTCTTTTTTTGGAGGACCCTCTAATTATTTCCTTGGTGCCACTGGGTCTCAGGATGCTTAGAAAGGCGGGTCTCCCTAAGGTGTTGGTATTCAAGTCCAGCACTTTTGGTCAGAGAAAGTCAAGGCTGGAGCTGCTAATACTAACATTTTAACACATGAGCCTTTTGTTCTTTTAGAGCTAGATTACCACACACAGCCCATGTGTACCTTCCTGTCTGATGGAGCCTTTGGGATGGACTTCTATTTCAGAAGTGACACTAGTTACTGCTCCCCTCCTTTCTGCCCATGTTGCTGGCCAGCAGAGACAGCATTAAAATAAAGGTCTAAATGTACATCTCTCATGTTTTCAAATGCTGTAAATAGACAACCTAACAAAGTTCAAATGTCTTCATGTGATTTTCAGGGGTCTCAGTGATCAGGACTCTGCCTGCCTTTCCTGCTTTATCTTTTGCCTTCTCCCACACCCATCCCTTCAGGTAAAACATTTCCCTAGTCTTCCAAACATACCAGGACTTTTCCTACCTTAGATTTTTCATACATTGTTTCCTTTAATACAAATGTCATGCCTTGTTTCTCTTCCTAGAAAATTCTTACTCATCTTTTAATACTTTCCTTAATTCTCCCACACATGGTTAGTCACTGCTTCCCTTGGGTTTTATGGCAAATATTCATTGAGCCCCTGCTGGGTGCCAAGCATAATGCCAGGCCTTACGGGTACAAAACAATTAAGACAGAGGTGGTCTTATACTCACAGGGCTTGCAGTCTAGTAAGAGAAGGGAAGAACAAAGAAAGCAATAAAGGAGGGCAATATGAGTGAACAGTGCTAGCAAGAAAATTAAAATGGGGTGATATGACAAAAGATGGCTGAATGGTTCTTTTAGAGAGGATGGCCAAACATGGTGACATTTAACCTGAGAACTGAATGTCAAAAAAGAGCCAATAATAATAAAGACTGGGGGACAGAGGAACCAGGCAGTGAACACAGCAAGTGATTAAGAAAACATGAAGAGACTCTGCCATCATGGCAACAATGATGAAATGGACACAGCCTTGGGGGAGGGGCCCTGCTTCCTAGCTTGTAGCAGGTAAAGAAGGAAAACAGCTGGTCTAAGGCAATCACCTCCCTTGAGCAATTTTGAAGTTTGTCCTCATCAGATTGGCCTTTCCCCTTGTCAGGTTGTTGCTGCTATGTA
Source organism: Lyroderma lyra (assembly GCA_004026885.1). Taxonomy (NCBI): domain Eukaryota; kingdom Metazoa; phylum Chordata; class Mammalia; order Chiroptera; family Megadermatidae; genus Lyroderma; species Lyroderma lyra. Next base: position 39,000 of record PVJL010001026.1, read on the forward strand.
AGAGCTCAGAATGCCAGGCCCCTGTACCAACTCCATCAGGAAATACCTTGATATAGTAAGCCAAGGAGGTGTGGAAACAGATGACCCATATTCCAGTCCCAGCTCCTCTACTTTCTCACTGTGCATCTGTGGCCAATTACTTAAACTTCCTGTGCTTTGGTTATTGCATGTACAAAGTGGGGAACCCCAGCTTGTAGAGTTAATGAGAGACTTAAATGAAACCACATATAATAGTACATGTCTGGAGCAAAATGGGCCTTGATAACCCAATATCATCACAGGTGAAAGGTTAATCACTGCAGTTCTCCATTTAATATGTGGATCCTGAGGTGTAGGCTTGTCCAATGTCACCTTAGCTGGCCCTCAGCATGCCCTGTACAAGAAGTTTGAGACAGTGTTTGTGTACCCATCCCTACTCTTGCTCCTTTGGGTGCTCTGGGAATCCCCAGAGTGCTGTTGCCACTATCCTCTGGCAGGCCTTGGTGTGATGACAGAACTGCACGCACTGGGCAATCTGTGTGTATCATCTCCAGGAGCTATTCCTGGCCTGGTGGGTTGTCTCTGTAAAAGGCAGAGTCCTCATTTCAAATGTAACAGGGGAGGATTGATGGTTTTTCCTCCTCTGATGCAGAGCTCATGATGGGGTTGTAATGATGTCTCTGCCACCTACAGGAATTGCTGGCAATGAAGGACCTCTGAGCTAAGAGACACAGGCTAGGGCAATGAGAAATTAAGGATGCCAGTGATGGAGAAGGATGGTCAGGCCCTATGGGAAGAGGTTGGATAGAGTCAAGGGAGGTTCCAAGAGGAAGATCAAAGGGTCATCCTACACAAGATCTGCCTGCTGCTCAGCTCATGATCTTGTTTCCTCACAGATGGCACATTACTGACAGTGCCCATTAGAAGCAACTGCCATTGATGACACACTGACTAGGAACCCACTTCTCCCTAAGAATCTTCACAGATTCTTCCTGTCAGAGATCAGGCAGGCATCAGCAACCCATTAGGCATGTTAGCTTAGAGGTAGGACTCTACCCCAGCATGTCTGACTCCCAGGGCTCACACTTCTTTCTACCTTTACTGGCTTTCCCAAATCCTCACTTCCTGAGGCAGGGCTTAGGACAGTTAGGGGAGTAAGGCTAGGACTAAGAGATGGAATCCAGGTCCTCAGGTTCAGTGAAAAAGTCCATTATGGCAAAACCTTCAACCAATCCAGAGACTGTTGCCAGGATTCTGCTGCTTAGGATGCTAATAAGGGTGTAAGGTAAAGGGCAGGCTAGGAGTTTGAGAAATGGGAAGAGGGGAGACTGAGAAAGGAATGGGGAGGACAAAGGGATGAAAGACAGCTTGAGGGAAAGAAGAAAGATGAAGACAGCCTGAAGGTAAAGGAAAGAGCTATGAGAAGGGAAAGAGGGATGATGGAAGGCAGAAAGGGAGAGAGAGAGAGAACGGGAGAGGGAGAGGGAGACTCTGAAGCAGGAACAAGGGCCAGCTAGAGAATGCAAAGCAATGGAAAAGAGAGAAAGAAGAATGGAGGGGGGAGGAATAAGAAAGGAGGGCAGAGACCAATTGAAAGAGTGACCAAAGGACAGCAAATGAGGGAAATGATTCTTTGGAGGGGGAGGAAGAAGGAAAGAGAGAAAAGGGTGAGGAGAGGAAAATAGGTGAGCAAAAAAGAGGAACAACTTATAGGTAGGGAAACCGTGAGGGGAAATAAGGAGGAGAAGGAAAAGGCAGAAAGAGATGGCCTGTGTAAAAGGAAAAGATCAGGGGAAAAAAAAGGCAAACAAAGGGCAAGAGGAGTGAAGACAGGTGAAAGAGCTACTGAGGGAGAGAGAGGAAAGAAAAGAAGGGAGGGCAGGAGAAATGAAAGTGGGGAGTGAGTGAGGCGGGTGCAGTGGGGAAGAAGAGAAGAATCAATGAGAAGAAAGAAAGAGGAAAAGACAAGAAAGAACAACAAAGAAAGAAAAAAGTAGAGAAAGGCAGTGAGGATCACTTCATATGGCACCTGCAACTTCAGTATGAGGGATGACTAGCCAGGCCTGCAAAGACCTATTTTAGAGAGGACGTAACAATGACCTGCTAGCCAAGCTCCCAGGAGGCACAGAGACATTTTTCCATCAGAGTAAAGCAAGCACACCTACAGGATCTGCCAAGATTGTTTCCACTCTGTGAAAGACATTTGAGACAATCTCCTCTGAGAGAGCCCTGCCACCCCGCAGAACTGAGCACTAAGTGTTGGGTTTTGGGTGTTGAATGCTGGCCTGGTTTGAGAGGCAGCTAATCTTTTCCAGCTTTCATCTCTCTGTGGCCATGAGCTACCAGGAGAGGGGCCCAAAAATCTCCTTGCCTACCTCTTGCCCTCTCCCTTTCCTTTTTCTCTCCCTCCCTCTCTCCCTCCCTCTCTTTTCTTTCTCCTTTCCTCCCTTCATTCCTTCTCTCTCTTCTTTCCTTCCTTACTTCTTTTTTACTCCACTCACACCTGGCCACAGGCTTACCTGTCCTCCAAGGTCCTCGATGCCTCAGTGAGGCAGATGGAGGTCTAGACCCAGTCCCAGGTCCAGTTTGAAGCCCCACAGTGGAAGCCAGTTTGAAGCCCCTCAGTGGAAGCCAGGCAGAAGCCAGGTGTGTGTGTGTGTGTGTGTGTGTGGCAGCACCTCGCAGCTGGTCACTGGCTACAGACTCAACTCCTGTGTATAGTAGGGAGCAAGCCGCCTTCAGCTCAAAGTTACTGTTTTGCAAGACTACTAGTCCAAAATACTAGGTGTCCCCTAGTGTAAGGAGGGTATGAAAGATCTAGTTACAGTTCCTGGCTATGAAATATACACTCTTAAAATAACAGGAAAATATAAATTGGGTAGTAGATAGAGTTTTCACATCATTCAAAAATGATTCAATACATGACTAATATTTGAAAATAAAGTAAAATGAAGTTCCAGCCAGCTCCAACTCAAATATCACCAATCAGTGGTTACTTCATCTGGCTGAGATGTTACCTCTGCATTTGGATAAACAACTCACTAGAGACCTAGGGTTTGGTCCCAGGGTGGCTCAGTTAGGGGCTGCTGTCACCTTGGGGCTCAGGAGCAGCTTTTGGGTAACAATGCCCATGGCAGCCAATGCTTTGAACCACCTAGTTCATGGACTTTTCTGCAGAAAGTATCTATACATACACTTACCTTTCAGCACATCAGTAGACATGGTCACTGCCATGTCTACCTTGTCTTTGGGCTAAGAAAAACTGGTTTCTCTTCCATGTAGTTAGAGCAGAAAAAGAAGAGCAAGACCATGCCTGCAGAATGAGTTTCATTCCCGGCACTCTTTTCTGGCAGATTTCCTTCTTACCAGACCATTTCCCCACCTATTTCCTGGCCTGTACTTAGCCAGAATTGATTTGTTCCCTGAAACCCCAGCTGTGCTATGGCCACACTTGGCATACATTAGTTTCCTAAAGGGCTATACTTTTATTTCATAGGTATAATACACAGAGAAATCCAAGCATATTTTAAAAAGAGAAATGCACTGGTTTCCTCATTATTTCAACAAATATTTATTGGCATCTACTCTGAGCCAGGCAGTGAATGGAGACAAGAAGACTGAGCCACAAGAAGTAACTTGATCAAGTGGGGCTTGGGGGAATGTCTTGTGACCTTCAAATCAGGGTGGCTTTGGGGAAGGTTAATTTTAACTAGAAACCTAGGGAACTGGTCCTAGCCCCCGCAAAAATGAGGCCAAGGAGGAGAGGAGAAAAGGGCCATGGCTCTGGACCTGAGGAAACAGTGCTCCTGGGCCACTGTCAGGCACCTCAAATTGTCCCATTATTTTGAGGAAGGGCTCCAATCTGGCCTCTCGTTCTAAGCACACTGCATATCCAACTGTGCAGGGATGAAATCGATCTGCTGAAGTGACTCACAGGCAGACAGCCACTGCAGTCATGGGGCCCTGTCTGCATTCCCAATTTGCCTGCTCAGGTTGTCACATTGTTAATGTTATTTATCTAGCCCTATGCCCTGAAACCCTGTCGTTAACCCCTGTTAGAGGGCTCCAGATATTGTCCTTGTGTCTGTCACATCTTGTCACTACATCCCTTAATTTGACAGGTCTGAAAGCCAGTCTACAGTCTTGCTGGCTCGCTCTTTTGGCTTCAGGAACCAGGAAGGTGGCCAAGTGTTCCCAGCCTCACCCTCTCTCAGAGCAGGTTCCAGAGGGGGTGGTCCATAGCTATGACCCTCTTGCCTTTCCTTGGGCAAGAAAGGAAAAGGGCTGAAACAGTGATTCTGCAGCATGGCACTGTGCTTCTAGCAGTTGTGGTCAGGTCTCTGGCAGTTAGAGGAGAAGATGAAGGGTGAAGCCCAGTGGAGGAGATGGGGATGGGGAGACTTGGGGCAGGCACTCCAAGAACTTCCTCCTGACATGCCCTGAGCCTGTGGCTGTATTTCTCACCACGCCCAAACCCCTTCTCAGGGGCCTTGGGGGTGTGTTCCCATCCCTGGAGTCCAGGTCCTGCAACAGATCTACCGTGACTTGGAACATAAGCAAGGACTAAGAAAGTGTGGCAGCGAGCTCTACTGGCAGAGCGAGAGCGCCCTCACCCTTCTCTGTGGCCAGAGATGGAACAGTTACTGGGAAGGAGGTGTTGAGCCTGAGACAGACAGCTGGGCCTGCAGGCGCCTCCCAGACTCCAACCCAAGTTGTTGCTCACTCCCACCCCAGCTGACTGCGCAGCTCACCTCGACAGGCTGCCAAAACCTGGATCCCAAAGGCTGTGTCCTTCCTCTAGCATTACACAGATGAGCTGTATCCTGGTAAGGCTGGGTCTGTTCCCACCTCCACTGAGCCCAAGTGCCCCCATAAGATAGAACAGAAAGGTTTCCAGAGACCTTAACTATTATACAGATAGGAGAACAGAGGCTGAAAATTCAAGGCATACCCTTGTTCATGGGCAACACTAAGAACTTCTGATTATTATCCTCTCACCACTGTTCCAATCAACACTAGTCCTGAAGCCCCTCTAACCACCCACCTTGCTGTCTTAGAACTGCAAAGAGAGTTGAGTTATGTCCCAGGGACTCAGACCTTCAAAAGCCAGAGGATCAACGTACAGATACCAGGGATATCCACTCCTCCAACTGGCCTCTGATTCCACCACTCCGAGAAGAAGTTTGAAGGACTTGGACATGCCACAAGACCAAATTATGAAACTGTTAAGTTAAATGTCCTAACAACAAATTACCCAATTTAATTTGCTTGCTTGGCCCATAGAGGAGAAACAAGAAAACCTATCTAAAAATACATTGATCCATAGAAACTAGTAACTCTAAAATTCTTCCTGAAGTTAGTAGTTTGGCCACCTTGAATGGCAGAAAGTTATGAGTTGCTGTAAGACAAATTCATTCTCCTCCCCACTCCAGGAAGGCTACTAAGGTCCCTGAGAAACTCTTTCTTTGAAATGAGTGGTCAACTGTAGAATTTTATACCTGGAACCTATGTAATTCTTAGTAATCAATGTCACCCCAGTAAGTCTAACAATAAATAAATAAATAATAAAATTAGTACTGATCTGGGTCCCAAATGGAAAGAAACTTGTCTAAGTTCAACCAATGAAGTCAAGCTAATTCCAAAGTCTGTGGAGCACAAGAAAGCACTGAATTTATGTTCGACTCCAGCCACAAACTGGAGCCCTTGGCCTTGTTCTTCAACATCATTGCCCAAATAGCTCCTTGGACCTGGCATCCACCCCGTGCTTTCCCAGACAGCACCTCTGAATCCTTCAAGACCCTGGGCAAACATCAGGTCCTCAGGGACAAACTTGTTCATGAAGGGAAAATGAGCAACTTGCTCCCATCCTCTTAGAGCACTGCCCAATTTCAGTCATGTGAGTCTAAGTAGATAAAAATGTACTGGAAGAGAGCAGGACCTCAGCTATCCTGGAGGAGTCAAGAAAAGATAGACTATGGAAATAAAGGTAATATCTTCTTCCTCAACTCTCCCACTGTGGTTGTTCCAGGTTTCTAAGGGCAGAAATTGCTAAGTCCTCAGCAAATAGGGGTGGAACAGAACCCAGGTTACTTTCATAGGCTCTCAGGCCAGTATCTGTCAGACCTTGTAATGACATGGTCCTGATCACAGTCATAGCACTGAGCTTGTTTGAACTTGTGCTTTGCAAACTTTTTAGCTAGAAATGCATCTTCATCACCCTCCCAGTGGCGGCTAGCTATAGTTGACTTGGTGTTAGGCGCTAAATTGGGCCCATATTATCCTTCCAAGGAAATGTCTGCCTTAGAGAGAAGCAAAATCACTTAGTATTTGGCAGCTCAGACCATGCCAGGGGGAAGGTGGCCTGTATCTTAATCCACAGACAATATGGGAAGCCATTCTTCCCACTGGGACCAGATGGCACCCCATGCCTGCCTGCTTCACCTGCCTGTTGAGCTTGTGAAGTTCTGCCTTCAGGAAGGCCTTCTAGGGACTAAGTCCCCACCTACACCCCCAAGTAGCCTCAGCTATGAGGAAGGCAGTATGGCCCCCACACAGATCTCTCCATAAGGAGCAAGGAGAAAAAAGATACAAATACAGATGAGCAAAGGGGACATGAATAATAAACCTCCTTGTAAGTGATCAAAGAAAGCTTCAGGGAGGAGGTGGTATTAGGGATGTTTTTGAAAGTTGAAGAGGATATTACAGGCAGAAATTTGAAGGACAAAGTAGATATAACATGAATTGCCTGTGGGACAGTTCAGGATGGTTTATGAAATGCCAAGGAGTCTTGAGAGGCCATAGCACTCCTAAGGCATTTGAGGATGGGCATAGAGATGAGGCTGAGAACATGTGATCTAATCCATTAGAGACAGGGGAGGGATTCAGTCACTCAAGGAGTTACTGGCATTTGGCATTTAAGTTTTAAAAAATTAAAATAAAAAATAACAAGCACAGTGACATGCCAATGGCTGCTCTAAGTACTGGTGATACAATGGGGAACCAGCAATAATGTCTACCTCCAGGTTTTGACAGTCAAATGGGGAAAACAGACAACAAACAAGGAAATTAGATGATTACACAGAGTGGTAATACTATAAAGAAAGTCAAACAGGGTGATGAGAAGTGGATGTTAGAGGAGGGTGGTGCTATTTTCCATGTGGACCTCTTTCAGAGCCATAAAGAGAAAGAACAAGTGGTGGCAAGGTCCAGAGGAAGAAAGATTAAAGCAGAGGAAAAGCAAGTGCCAAGCCACCAAGATAGAAAGAAACTTGGCGGGCATGTGCAAGGAATTAATGTAGACTAGAGTGCCTGGGATAGAGATGCAGGGGGAGAGAAAGAACAAGTGAGGTCAGAGATACAGGCAGGGGCCATAATACATAGGACCTGGAGACCATGGTGAAACTTTAAATTTTATTATAAGAATAATAGAAGACCACTGGGAGGTTTTAAGCAGGGGAGTGATGTGATAGGATTTTGATTTTTTGAAAACCCATGTGGCTGAGTGGAGAGGACTGCAGAGAGGCAAGGTGGAAGGAAGGACATCAATCTGGAGGTGACTGCAGCTGTCCAGAAGAGAGCTGATCATAGCCTGGACCAGCATGGGGTCAGTGGAGATGGGAGAGGTGCATGAATTCTGATTTGTCTTTGAAAGTTAAGTACGGACTACTTCCTGCCTGGTTGGATATGGTGGACAAAGGAAAGAGAAGAGTCCAGGATGATTTCACAGCTTTTGGGCTGAGCAACTAGAAATGTAGATATGCCTTTACTGACATGGGGAAACTGGGAGGGAGCTGGTTTGGGACAAAATCAAAAGGTGAGTTATGACAGTGTTTGACAGTGTTAATGTCGAAATACCATGATGGTGTCATGAAGGCATTTGGATATGAACCATCATCTATGCACTACCTTCACGTGCCAGTGGAACAGTTACTTACCTAATTATTTTCTTTAAATCAAAGTTAAATCAACTCACCTTTTTCTTTAGCTCCAATTGCTAAGCAATAATATCCATAACATCAAGGGTTTTGTGGACCACTAGTATTTTACTCTGACTACACGTTAAAATAATGACAACAATGGTTCCCAGGTCCCCTTGCAGTTCAATCCTGACATTTCCTCTGTCCCCAATCTCTAGTAAAGTCTGAACACCTACCATACACAGATTTAAACTGGGCCATTGACTTTGACACCCAAAAACCTTTGAGGGCATTCAAAGGAATCATGGTAGGGCATTCAGTAAGAGAGACCTGGTCATCCAGCTTGGTGAGGCCTTGGGGGCAGCTACTTAACTGCCTCAGTGGTCTTTGCTCAGCCCACTGCTTGGTGAGGGGGTTCACAGAGCAGAGCCCACCACTCTTTCCTTAGGTTCACGCGCCCTCTGGTGGCTGGGTTTCCTGTCTCTGGATAGCATACACAGAAGAGGGGGACCCTCTGCCTTGGTCTCCCCTCACCCAAGGAGGGAGCAAGAGGTCAGACTAGCTTTAAGATCCAAACTGAGAGACAGATAGATGCTGCTGAGGCTGAACCGAGGTAGGGGTGGCACTCTGCAAGCCATGCAAGAGCCACCAAGGGTCAGTCTCAAAAGGAAGGGAGAGTGGTGGGCGGGACCAGGGACTTCTATTTTCTATAGAAGGTTGCCAATGCCATGAAAAGGAAACTGATGGTCATATACAGATAGGGCAATTTACCTTCAATGGGCATTTTCAAAGGAAAATAATAAACACTTAAAGAATTTTTAAATTAAGAGCAGGGAACTTCAGATTGTGCTGAATATGACACATAATGGAAAATGTACTTCAGTTTTTATGTTACAGCCAGTTATGGGAGAGAAGTGGGGGTGGAGGCCAGTGACAGGGAGAAGAGAGTCACGCTTTTGCAGAAAGAGCAACCGAGAAGGGGGCTGGGAGGGAAGCAGTAGAAATAGACACTGTCTGCCTAGACTGACATCCAGGCGCTCAGAGAAGTGTGCACACAGGTGTCCACACATGTGCATGTGGACACACACACACACACACATACACACATTCACACCCTCCAAACTACACAGATAGTTTTTCTGTCACTCTTTCACCCTTTCTCAATAATAAACTGTGTTTAGATAAGAAGAGAACAATTGCTAAGTAGATACTTGCAGTCCAGTGTGCAAGGAGGTGTCACATAGAAGGCAGTGGTGGGACTCAGCAAGGGTGCTCGTGAACTGAGTCTCAGAGAAAAGAAATACCGAAAAGGATGATTCAGTCAGAGCAAATAACATGACAAATGTCCTGGAAGTTTAAGAGAGCACAGACCTTCAAGGCACTGCAAAAAGTCATGGGTGATTTGACCAGAGGATGTCTGGTAAAAGGGAAGCTGGGCAAGAGAATGAGCTGAGCCTTGAAGTCTTTAACCATGTGACCCAGATGAACCACCTGCTTTGTCTTGGGGCCAACCAGACCCAAGATGCAATGTACACCCAATTGATGTGGGCTGGAACTTGGGCACCTTTGGGGACTGGTATTTAGGGTGAACCAAGCTCCATGGAGAAACAGTGCATAGTTCTTGCTGAAACCAAACTAACATTTTTCAGTGCAGTCATCCCTCTGTATCTGTGCCCAGTGTCATTCTAGAGTTGCAAAAGTAACAGTCTACTCCAGGTTCCAGCACAAGGGGACAGCTGAGTTCCTTAGTGCACCGTTAGCAATCAGCATCTGGGCAAGCAGCTGGCTGGGTCTCCAAGGACTCTACCTCCTTTTGGCTCTGCCTCTCTTACAAGAGAGCTTTTTATTCCCAACCCAACATGCGAAAGGATAGCATACACAGAACACTGTTCCATCATGAATACTGCCTTCTTACTGCTGCCACTCTCAGAGACCAAGGCCTAGAAATGGGTAATTACAGATTACTTGAAGCCCAAACTTGGCTATTACTGTAAACTAGGGAAGAAACCAAGAAAATACATTAAATTTACACCTGGAACCTATGTAAATTTTGCTAGCCAATGTCACCCCAATATATTTAAAAATAAAAGAAAAAAGAATGTCTGACAAAAAAAAAAAAAGAAAGACAGAAGAATGTATCCGATGAAATGAATGGTGACACTGAAACCCAGGCAACAAAAATAAAGATAGATAATTGGACAACATCAAAATTGAAAACGTCTATGCATTAAAGAACACAATTAACAGAGTGATAAGGCAATCTATGGAATGGGGAAAATTGCAAATCATATGTTTAATGTGAGTTAATATCCAGAATATATAAAGAACTCCTACAACTTAACAACAACAATGAACATCACACAACCCAATTAAAAATGAGTAAAAGACTAAATAAATATTTTCTAAAGCAGACATATAATACAAATGGACTTAGCAAGCATATGAGCATATGAAGAGATACTCAACATCACTAGTCATCAGGGAAATGAATATAAAAACTTCAAAGAAATACCACCTCACACTTATAGTGATGGCTATTGTTAAAAAACAAAAAAACAAATGTTGGTGAGGATGTGGAAAAATTGAAACCCTGGGCACTGTTTATGTGAATGTAAGTAGTTGCTATGGAAAGCAGTATGGTGGTTCCTCAAAAAATTAAAAATAGAATTAAGATATGATGCAGCAATTCCACTTCTGGATATGTGAAGACTGTCCAGAAAAAAATCTAGTCATAAATGCCTCCATTTTTCATAGTATATGGCTGGATTCTTTCTGGACAGCCATCTTATACTCAAAACAAGTGAAAGCATAAACTTAAACAAATATTTGTACACTCATGTTCATAGTGGTACTATTCATAGTCACCAAAAGACAGAAACAACCCACTTGTCTAAAGATGGATAAATGGCAAGACAAAATGTGATTTAATACAATGCAATAGTATTCAGCCCTAAAACGGAAGGAAATCCTGACACATGCTACACCATGGATGAACTTTGAACATTATACTAAGTGAAACAAGTCAGCCACAAAAGTATAAATAGCATGTGATAACACTTATATGAGGTATTTAGAGTAGTCAAATTCATAGAGACAAATAGAATGGTGGATGCCAGGGGTTGGGAGGAGGAGAAATGAGGAGTTATTCAAGGGGTACAGAGTTTTAATTCAGGAAGATGAAAAAGTTCTAGAGAATTGTTTCACAACAATGTGTATATACTTTATACATGGATCTGTACACTTAAAATAGTCAAGATGGCAAATTTTATGTACATTGTAGCACAATTAAGGGGGGTGGAGAAGTATGCACAAAGACATCTGAGTCTGCATCTTGATCTTCTTGTCCTTTGGATTCCTACTCATCCAGTGGTACCTACTCAAATACCTGCTCTTCCAGGAGACCCTCTCCAACTCCCCAGATGTAGCCACTATTTCTGTCAAGATACAGCTGCTGACAAATGGAAGCATAGCTGTTTGGTATGTTTTCTTACCTCCCCTGTGAAGAAACATTTTCCTCTGTGCCAGACATGTTGCCAAAGCTACAGACAGAGCAGAGGGGGAGATTATCTTGGCCCTACCCTCAGAACCTACAGTCTGAAGGGAAAACCAGATTCACCAAAACCAATCACAAAGTGTGATTGAGTCAACGATCACTGTGAATGCCTAGATAAGGGATATTGACTGCCTAGCATGGGAGCATGCGCAGTCAAGGGAGGCTTCTCCGAGAAGGTGATGCCTGAACTGAGTCCTGAAGGACTGATAGGGCTTAAGCAGGCAGTGGAAGACAGCAGAGGGTATTCCAGGCAAGTGAGTCCTGGATAAGGAGAAAATAGAAGTATGGGGAAAAGAGAGGAGTTGAGGGAGTAAGGGAGACACTGTGATAGCAGAGTTGAGGAATAACCACAAATAGTTTAAATGAATTTATTAACTCATAAGTACCTTCACTGCAGATATTAACTTGAAGAGTATCCCACCTACACCAGCCTACAGGGTTTCTTCAAAAATATTCTGCATAGAGGGATGATGGCGAGAGCTCCTGCCTACCTCCTTCTCTTGGTGTCATTGCCTGCTGGCCAACTGCCAGTTACCTTACTCTTCACTCCCTGCCATGGAGTGGACCAAAAGCCCAGAGTATTATCATCTCCTGGTCCAGAGAAGACTACAGAAACCTCACTCTTGGCTGACAGACAGACTGATAAACAGAACAGGAATTGGAGTGTCTGGCATGGATAAGCATCCCTGAGTGAGCAACCTCTTCTCTGCCCTCCTCCATACTCTCTGCCAGCCAATGTTTGAATTACATACATATGCATGGAAATGAGGATATTCAGAACATACATTAGAAAAGCAAGGGCCAGAACCAAGCAGGAAGTGGCTAGGTGCAAACGTGCTGGAAAGCGGGGTGCACTGCTGCCGAATACACACCATCCTGTCTGCAAATGGGCTTATTCAGAAGAGGTTATTGCCTAGTCTTTTAGTCCCAGGAGAGACCCTTTGAAGACAATTCATCTGCGCCCATCTCCCTTCCTCAGACTTGGACAGGTTAAAGCTCTGGGAAGCCAAGCCAACACAGTTTGTGCTATGCACAAGCTTAGCTGTTAGCTAGACTTAAAGGAGGGCTCCTAGGTGATTGAGCCCAAAACCTGGGGACAGAGAGCTTTTGGGGAGAATTCAAGGTGACATGGGGGTAATGTATTCAAATATGAAGACCTACTCAGCTCTTCTAGTTCCTGGGGTCAAGGCCAAGGTTGGAGAGGCAGTTGGACCCTTATGGCTTCTCAGCAACAACTGGCTCAGGGCTGTCCGTTCCATCGGAAAGGTAATTGTTCTCATTATTCTGCTTCATCTTGATTTCCAGAATAGTGATGCGCTGCTTGAGCTTCTGTTGGGCCCCAGTGTACTCGGCCAGCAGGCGGCCAAAGCGAGTGTACAAAGTCTCCATATTGGTCTCCAGCTGCTCTAGCTTTTCCTGCACATCCACGTCCATACTGCCTGCCACCTCATTCTCATCCAGCAGCCCCTCCTTCATTAAGATCTCTCGGCCTCTTTCTTCCAAGACCTTCTTGGCATCAGGGTACTCGGTCACAGCTTCCATAAGATCATCCTTGGACAAGCAGAAGAGATCTGAATATCCCAGGCTGCGGATATTGGCTGTGCGTCGGTTGCCCATTTTGCTACCCTTAATGTTAAGGATACTGATCTCTCCAAAACAACTCCCAGCTGAGAGCAGGGCATACTGAGTGACACCATCATCAGCCACCACTGCCAACTTGCCCTCCTTGATTATGTACATCTCCTTGCCAATATCCCCCTTACGGCAAATGTAATCCCCGGGGCTGAAGACCTGAGGACGAAGCTTCAATACCAGCTCCACCAGCAGGCCAGCCTCACAATCCTGGAAGATTCGCACTTTCTTGAGTGTGGATAGATGGACATTAATGGCTATCTCAGCCCTCAGTTTGGCTGGAAGGTTCTTGAGAACTTCCCTCTCATCCACAGTCTTCTTATTGGTCCACAGGTAGTCAAACCACTTAATGACCTTGGCTTCCATCTCCTTGCTGACCTTGCGGAACTGCATGTAATGTTTGACAGCATCAATCTTGGATTGGAACTCAGCCCTGGTGGCGTTCATATTGGAGATCATGGAACCTACATTTCCCACGATGGTAGCAAAGATGAGGACACCAATCAGGAAGTCAAAGATGACAAATAAGTACTCTTCATCCTTTACAGGGGGTGGTGTTTCCCCAATGGTGGTGAGGGTCAGTGTAGACCAGTATAGGCAGTAGGTGTATTCCCTAGCCAGATAGCCATACTCAGGGTCAGAGATGTTGGGGTAAACCCAGGTGTCAACCCCAAAGCCAATGGATTTTGAGATGGCATAGTAGATGCAGGCATTCCAGTGGATGATGATCAAGATGTAGAGAACCAGGTTGCTTATGCGGAAGATGTTGGGGTAACTGGTGCGTGTCTCAGTACGGTCAAAGAATTCAAACATGCGGGCAAAGTGTAGCAGGCGGTTAAAGCGCAGCTCAGGGCTGTGGATGCCCACAGCAAAATAAACCAGGTCTGTGGGGATGATAGAAGCCACATCTAGCTTGAACTGCAAGGTGTGGATGTAGTTGTCCCGCAACTTCTTGGGATCTTTGACAAGCAGCCCCTGCTCTAGGAAGCCTAGTAGAGATGCAAGCCAACATATCACCTGAGCCCTCTGGCCTGTCCCTCTCAATAGGTTAATGCATAAACTGCTCACTTGACCCTCCTTCCCAAGGAGGGATATAGGAAACTCATGTAGCAGGGCTGGCCAGAAGGACCCTAAGAGATCACCCCCAGGTCTGAACTTCACTAAATATGTGAGGACCAGGAAGTTCAAAAAGGGGCGAGCACCAACCTGAAACCCAGTCAGGTAGTTGAGTCTAACACTGTGTCATAAGGGCTTTCTAAAAGTTTGGACTCGGCATTTGGACATATGGGTCAAGCTCCTTCCTGTGCATCTCAGTTGCTCACTTACCTGTGCGCAATCGGATGAAGATGTCCATGATGTAGAGCACATCTGAGAAGTAGTCCAGCACCAGCCACACTATGTAGAAGTCTTTCTGTAGGTCACTGAAGCAAGCTCTACAGGAAGACAGGGCTGGGCTTTACCCTTAAAGCCAGCCAAGGCCCCCTAGAGGCTCCAAACTGAGTGGCCACTGTGTGCAGAGTTTGGGATGGCTACCGGGGGAACTGATGAGACATAGGCAGCCTGCTGCCTTGGAGACACTTATTAACAAGCAACTTCTATTCCAACCCTTATTGTTATGTTAACATCACTATATAGACATCACCACTGACCATTACTTATTTGTCTCATCCACTGGACTGAGCTCAAAGAAGACATAGGCCATCTCAAAATCATGATGGCATGTTCCATACCCTAGCTTAGAGCACCAGGATTCATGTGCTAAACAGGTATGAGTTGAATCAAAAATAAGTTGTTGGAAGAATGAGCTACAATACACAGCTGAGCACCCTCCATGTTCATCTCTTCAACATATACCTATTGAGAACCCAAAATGGAGCACTGGTCAATTCAAGTAAGAGAGAGGGTAATATCCTGGCTTAGGCTAGAGGCAGTGGGAATGAAGAGAGTTTGGAGACTGCCAAAGAGTCTTAGGAGGAATTGACAAGATTTGGTGACTGAATGGGTAAAAGCCCATGGACAGGGCAGAGTAGGGGATAGAACCCAGGGTTACAAACCAGTGAGTGCACTGGGTCAAACAGGGAACAGTTAATTCTGACTGCTTGGTCACATTTATTATTTTTATCTTTTTGTATTTGTTTACTGTCAATTTGTTTTTTATTATTATTAATTTTAGGTGTATAAAACAACATAATGATTAAACATTTACACACCTCACAAAGTGATAACCCTAACAATGCTTGGTCACATTTAGAATAAACCCCTAGCTTCTGCCCCTGGCACACAGAATCTACAGAACTGGCCTATGCCTACCTCTCTGACTGCCTCTCATCATTCACGTCTCAGCTAAGGTATCACCTCCTCAGGGAGATCTACCCTGACTGTTATTTCTCTAGTAGCTCTCTGCATCCAGTTCCTGGAATCATCATGGACATTTGTTTTGTTAATGTTTACTGTCAGCATTCCCCACTAGCCTGAGAGCTCCAGGGGAACAGAGACCATGTGTGTCTCATTCAGCACATTATCCTCAGCAATGTGCACAGAGTTTAGCATCCAATAGATGTTCAGGCAAATCCTGGCTGAATGAATGACTGGAATGGGGGATGGGTATGGTGAGAAATGCTTTCAGAGAAAGCACACATAGAGAATGGCTTTGGAATGGAGACTGTAAGAAGAATCTCCATAGGCTGAAAATGGGGAGAGGACATTCTCTCTTGAGGAAACACCATGTTCAAAAGTAGTGAGTGCTAGGGCTGGGGTGTGTCTAAAAAGTGGAGCTAGAGGGAAGACCAGGTCCAGAGAAACTTGAAGTCCTTGCTGAGGGCTTGAACTTTATCCTGTAGGCAATAGAGGGCTATTGAAGAATTTGTGAGGAGGGAGTGCCGTAATCAAATACTATTTTCTACCAACCATGCTAGTGGCGAGTGTGGAGCATACATTGGAGTTGGCAAGAGTGTCCGCAAGGAATAAGTGTGGGGTTGTTGTAGTTGTCCCAGGGAGAGAGGAGGGTAGAGGGTAGCCTCACCTAGGACAGTATTGGTGTGGATAGAGAAGTAGGAACAGATTATAGACACCAGGAAAGGGATAAAAGGATAGATATAAAACTTTGGTAGCATATTAAATTGGGGGTGAGGATGGGATTAATAGGGCAGAAGGAGATGCCATTGACAAGCATGAGTCCAGAAGGAGGGCTGGCTTGGGGTGGGCTCTGTGTCCACAGCTAAGACTGGGGTGCTTTCAGCCTAGGGCCTATGGACCAAGATGCTTTGGTTACTCATTCTCAGACCCCTCCCTGCTCACCTGGCCACCAGCAGGCACCAATTGTAGAGGACAGGCATGGCAATGACAAATAACCAGTAGTAGTACCAGTTTCCAGCTGGGTCCAAGACAAATAGTTCAAACTTCCTTCTGAGGAGACAGAAAGGGGCCAGGCTTGGGGACCAAGTTTCCAATGTGGGAGGCAAAACCTCCCACTCCCAGAAGCCGGAGGTCCCTAAAAAAGCAATGCCCAAGAGGATGTGCAGGTTGAGGGCTAGGTTGGCTTAGGGACCCATTTGATTAGAATTCAGATGGGCAAAAGACATCTCTTGTCCTGCTCTAACCCCATATTCCCATTGGCTCCCTTGCACTCTGGAGGCCTCTTACTCAGAGAGAATGATGAGGGGCAGTGTTTTTATTGGGGTGGGCCTCAGGGCCTCAGTAGAGAATTCCACAGGATGATAACAATGGCTCAGGACCTGTTCCCATATCTCTACCAGGAATAGAGAGGAACTCCAAGTAAGTGACTACCATGTGCTTTCTGCCCACCTTGGTTTGCTCCCTGGCCTCCAGCCCCCAAATCACTTTTCTAGATGCTATATCCTGCCTCAGCAAGAGCTCTTTCCTACCCTGGCCAGAGGTAGGGAATGTTGGTTTGGACAGATAGCTGCAGTCATCGACTCATTCCTCCTAGAACAGATCCTCCAGTCCCTACCTTCCCCACCCCCTCTTGCTCAATTATTTCTGGGCCTTTCCCACCAGCCAGCATCCAGTATGATCTTTTCAAAGGCCTGCCTCTGCACCCACGTTGGTGCCGGCATGGGCACACTCTCAACAACACTCCCTAACTGGGTCATCCTCTGCATTTACTGACTGCTGGAAAAGAGGCTAATTCGGACCCCTCCCTTTGCCCACTTTCAGGTGAACTTGTCACTTGTTTTGTGAGCAACAAATGGATATTTGGCAAAGGGTAGCTTAGGTGAGAAAATCCACAAGGGACTCCTATGGCAAGTAGGCCACTGGCTATTGGACAGGTTGTAGGTGAAGACAATGGAAATTTCTAAAGTTAAAATCTCCCTGCCTACCCCTTTCCCTGCCATGGAAGGACTTGGTCTAGACCCCAGTCTGCCCCTGATGGTGGCATAAGAAACCCCACAAAGCCCTCTGCATGCTTGGGAGCCCTTCCAGTCCCACAGGCCAGACAAATATACTTGGTGTGCTTGCCCGCGCCGTCCTTATTGCCTTTGTCATCCCCTTGCTGTGTCGTCACCATCTGGAGCTCAGGTCCACGGAAACGCTCAAGGAATGAATCAGGTCTAGGTTCTTCCTCATGGAAATTCTTGTTGGCCCATTCTCTGATGATCCCCACCAGGCGGACGATCCTAGAAGTGAGAGTGGGATCATGATCCAGAGAGATCCATGTGTTCAGAACTTGTGCCTGAAAGCTCAGTGTCTAATGAGGAAACTGGGAAACTGAGAGCTGGGATCAGAGCCAATGTTGAGGGCAGGGAGCTGGGGCTCAGGCCTGATTCCAAATGCAGCCCAAGGGGAAAGGGAGGAATTTCTGTAGGAGATGCCATCTCAGTTGATTGTGAAAAACAAATAGGAGGTCTCCAGGACAAGGTGGAAGTTGTGCTAAGAGAAGACAAACCAGGAGGAAGGTTGACCCAGGCTTCCTCATTTCCCTATGAAACCTACAACTTTGGGCTGTAGACCTCAGGCCCTTCTACAAAAGTCTCTCCAAAGGGAAGAGACTCCCCCGCCCCAACGCTGAGACAGGCAAGCATAAAGGGAAGTTACCAATGGCCACTCCACACTTGTTCACAGGAGCCTCCTCCGGAGGAAAAAAAATGAGCTAGGATAACACTGACAGTGCTTCCTGGAGGTCTTGGTGAAAAGGCCCAGTGGGACTAATAAGAGGAGAGCCATTGGAGCCACTTGACAGTCCCTACGTGCAAGAGAAGGTAGCAGCAAGACCTTGGTGAAACCCACCTTTGAAAACCACCCCGCCCTGACCGGGGGGCATCCATTTCTGCCAGCCTCTGGAGTTCTGAGGAGGTGTCATCTTCAGTTGCAGACTGTGGCCTGCAGAGAGAGGAACAGAGTTGACCAAGAGTTCTCTGGGCATACTTTGTCTCCTATTAGTACTATCCCTTTCTAGGAGGTGCCTAGAGATCCCATGATTCCTTCACTGTCCTTGAGTCAGAGATGGTTTGCTCTGTGATAATGAGGCAGATCTGGGAGGAAGTAGCAGCCTTCAAGCCATCTTGGAAATGACCCAGCCACAGCGGTCTTACCTGCTACTGGTTACACAGTCGTCTTTGCCATTGGCTTTGATGGCAGGAGGTGCATGATGATTGTGATTATTGGCTGGTGAGCTCTTCACACCATTCGATTTTTCTGTCATCCCCCCTGTACAACCAGGACCCTCACCTGTCAGGGAGAGAGCAAAGAGGAAAATCACAAAGGACCCTGACACCCATATAAGGCAGGAAAGTTGCGGGTGAACAGTGAGAAGATAACCAGGGCCCACCTGGCAAACACCAGCACCTCTGGGTACTGCTTTGACAGTGCAAGGCAAGGGGACCCAGCATTGTCTAAGTGCCAGGTTCCAAGCATCAAGCAGATCAGTGTTCTCTCCACCCTGATAGGTAATTTGAAAAGCAAACAATGCTAACTTGCAAAATGTGTTTTTCTTTTATGTTGGTGAAAATTTTTAATATATAAGCTATCAAAGCTAATACAAAACACAACAAAACAAAACAGAAAAACCCTGCTTAAGCCATCTTCTGGTGCCCTACTTTGCAGATGTCTGGCACATGCTTAGGCTTCCGAGCATCTCCCAACCAGCCACTGTCCCCAAACTCCTGTCTCATAGGAAGAGATCTATCCCCTTGACCCAAAGCAGCTGACACCACCAACTCCCAGCAATCTGGTTCTCCTCATCCAAGATCACCCACAGATCATGCTCAGAGCAGTCCCATCTGTCATTGACTTCTTCACCCAGAGGCACTGTCTCTGGGTTCCTTCTTTTCAACTCCAATCGCATTCTCTCCAGCACCTCCCAAATAATATTGCTGAAGCTGAAGAACAAAAAGAAGCCCCTTGAGTAAGGTAGGGAGTAAGGAGAGAAGGGAGGGCTCCAATGGGCTCAATAGGCCATGGCCCAAGGCAGGACTCTATTCTTTGGGCTATGGGGAGCCTTGGAAGAGCAGAGAAAGAAAATGAAAAGGACAGCATTATATTCTAGAAAGATCCCTGTGTAAAGAGAAAAAATTTAAAAAAAAAGATTCTTGTGGTTGCTAGATAAAGACTGGATTATAGGGAAAGCAAGAGTAGAAGTGAGGGGGTAGGAAGATAGTGCCACAGGAGCCTGAGATAAGGCAGAGTGGAGAACTATTTAGGAAGGAGAATAAACAGGACTCAGAGAAGGATTGGGTGTGGGGAACATTGGAGAACAAGTGGGTGGAATCATGCAGAAAGAGAATATAGAGTGAGGGTCCAGGACAGAGCTCTGGAGAACCCCAACATTTAAGAATATAGTAAAGGAGGAGGTGTCCACAAAAGGGACTGAGAAGGAATAGCTTGAGAGAGGAGAATCCAGAAGAGATACAGGAGATGGTGTTTAACAGTCTCTTGACATGCATCATGAAGGCTGGGGTGGGAGAGACTCAGAGTGGCTCTTCTGTGCTGAAGATGGTTGGTACACACTGCCAGATTTGGTCAGAAGTGGTCAGCACGACTGCCAAATTGCCTGGGACCTGCCCCCCTGGAACAAGAAGCTGGTTTCTGCTGCTGAAGCTATCGCCATGGTGACAGAAAACATGAACTCTGTGGTGAGTGGTTATAACAAGCAACCTCAAATCTGCTCACCTGGCACTCTCTGTGGTACTGTAGCCTGGGATGCTAATGAGAAGACCTGAGGGAGAAGAACCTACTTGGGCCTTAGAGGCACAGACCATGGAAACCAAAATTTCCAAGCAACACAAACAAAGCTGAGGCCACTTGCATTGATCAGGGTTTCAGGGCTAGCCTCCTGGAAGCCTGGAGATTAAGTGGAGCAATAACACAGTGAATGAAGGGCAGGGGTAGAGGAGGGGCAATGAAAGGCAAGACCGTCATAGGAATCAAGAAGATACTGGTGGGGGGAGTCTGAACCTGGGGTGGAGAGTGAGCTGTGCTTACAAGAATAGGGCAGAGGAGTCCAAGGACAACCCAGGGAGGCTACAACTACCAGACAGAGGACTTGGCACAACCTCTTGCTGACAGAAAAACAGTGTAGGCCCTGCCTGCCCGAACTTGGACCCTTCCCCTCTTTACTGATAATTTCCAATAGTAGTGGATCTGAGCCCACAAGAGGATAGGTCTGGGGGTACATGACAGCAGTTATGCCCTCTTTAAGGTTCTCACACCAAGACAGTTCTCTCATGATCCCCGCTCCTTCTCTGCTAGTAACAAGCCATTCCCTGATTGTGGCTGCCTACAGGCTGCTGCTTTACCACACATACTCACCTACATCAGAACTGTTCCTTCAGGCCACTTGCCAGGGAATGACAGGCCAGTGGTTCCCACACTCTCTTCAAGAAACCTTTTCTAGTCCCAAGCCTTCAGTTACCATCATGTTAAATCAGGCATCTCTCCTAAGCTGCCCACTCATATCTCCAGTTGCTTCTCCTTTGAGGCACCTCAAACCCAATATAGCTAAAATTGAACTTGACATCCTTACCTACAAATCGGCTTCTCCTCTAATTTACTCACCTCATAAAGTGGTCTTCCCTCTACCCAGTCACCCAAGAAACCTGGATGTCAATCATACTCTTGTTTCCTTCAATTATCACATTCAAACAACCTCTGACCTCAGTCGTTTGTTCCCTAAAAGTATCAAAAAATCTATACATCCATTGCCCTGTCCTGGTCTCACACCTCCACTGTCACTCTCCAGGCCTGCTGCAACAGACTGCCCCAGGACTCACTGGGGTCTGGACTAGAGGGGAGACATGGACACCATCAAGGCTTGCTGTGAGTTAAAGCTCTCAGAGGGGTTGAGTCATCCCACTACCCCTTTCCATGAGAGCAGAGAAAGAGCTGAGGAGCTGCAAATGTAAAGGATGGCTTGAAGAACTGACTAAGTGGAGGATCCTGAGGAGTGCAGGCCCCAGGGAAGGGAAAGTCTCAGGAGAGCAGGAATCTGTAGGGCTATTACTCTGCCCCCACATCAGGAAGATCAGGGTTGCCTATAGAGCCTGAGCCTTCTTCTTCCTGAGATAAGAGGTATAGGGGCCTTGCATCTACCAACACTAGTCTTGCTGGTAACCTTATTCAGAGCAGCCTCAGGAGTGGTGGGAAAGAAGGCATGTTTTGCAGGGTTTCAGAGTAGGTAGTAAGAGGTGAGGAATAAGATATAGAGAAGGTAGCCAACTCTTTCTAAAAGCTTGACTCAGAGAGAAAGAAGACAGCTAGTGCCAGAATTATCAGTCTTTCAATGAAATCCTTATCGTTTATGTCTTCATCTTTTCCTCACCCAGTCTTGTGGCTTCAAACACATCTGTATGCTGATAACTTGCTGACTTACAAATTTATAATACCAGCCCAGCCTCTCCCCTGAACTTCAGTTTGCCTCCTTATCATTATCACTAGGATGTTGCATAGGCATCTCAGCCTGAATATGTCCAAAACTGAGTTCTTGATCTTCCTCTCCAAACCTTATTCTCCCATACTTAACAAAGGCAAGGCCATTCTTCCAGTCGTTGACTCCTCTTTTTCTCTCATACCCCCACACTCTACATATGCAGATCATGTAGACTCTATCTTCAAAACATATCCTATATCCAATCACTTCACATTGTCTCCACCATTAACATCTTAGTCCAAAATACCATCTTTTTTCAGTGCCTGGCACATGGCAGATGCTCTATAAGTAAGTTTGAATGAATAGTCAATGAATGATATCTGTATCTTTTCCAGTTTATTACTTCCTCTCTTTCTACTTCTATCACTCAGCTTATGTTTCCACTGTATCAATGAATTTATTTTAAAGGAATATGCAACACTTCTGCTTCTGGACAAGATGGAGTAACAGGAACCAGAATGAAATAACCAAACTCAGGCAAAGAATATGAAACAACAGGTTTCAAGACATAAGACATTAGGCAACAATGGACAGTGACCCCCTAAGAGATAGAAAATAAATGAGGTGATCCCTATATTTCCTCCTGTTATTCTCTTGTGAGAGTGTCCAGGCCATGACACAGTGAGAAAGAACCTAGGTGGAAACTGACAGATACCCTAGGTTGAGAAGACAGAGAAGGAGACCAAGACAGCTAGATTTTGCAAAACAAAGTGCTGGAGAAGAGAGAGCTGCATACAGACAGTGTTCTGGAGATCTGTAGAGAGTTCCTCTCAAGTATTCAGCTCAGTGTTTATCAGCACACACCTATGATGAAACTATCCATGGCTGGGGAAAGAATCATCCCCCCAAATTAGAGGTCATAGTCCCCAACTCTAATACAAAGCTTGGAATAATGCCTAATACTACTAACTAGGCTGGAAATCTAATGATTCATGGGGTATTGGGGAGTGTATCCAGAAGTGTCTTGCAACTATAATAAGGAATAATTAGTTATTAAACTGAGCACTCTTCTGGTCCCACTGAAAAACAAGACTCAAAAGAATTAAACACTTTCCAAGAAACTTAACACAGACATCTGTGACAGACTGAGCCTTCAAACCTTTAGCTTCTGACCTTCATTTGCCTTGTGCAAAGCTTCCTGTCAATTTTTCAAAGTCTTGGGGTGAAACCTGAGTCCAGACTATGCCACCCTTCTTGCCAGCACCTTCCTGCATTAGAGTGTACACTGCCTGAGGATAAGCATTAGTGTCTGCATTGTTATGCAGGGGCTGGTTCTTGGAAAACACACAATACATATTGGTGGAAGGAAGAGAGAAGGAAAGGAAGGAGGGAGGGAAGAAAGGAGAAAGGGAGGAAAGGAAGAAGACAAAAAGGTTGAACCTTGGTGCAGTTCTGAGATATCTCAGAAGACAGAAGTGCTAGTAGGGGAGACTAGCTCCAGTGGGTCTTCCCAGAGGGCTCCTGAAACCCTCCAGGTGACTAGGCATCCCAGATTCTTTTATATTCCAGGCCATCCAGGCCTCAAATTCAAGTTAAAACCAACCAAAACTTTTTCCACTGTGATTGTGGAGGGAAATCTTCCATGACTAACAGCCTAGAGAGGCAGTCTTCAAGTCTCAGCAAGAAACTAGTGTCCCAGATATTCAGTTTTGGCCATTGCAGTGGAGAAAGTACTGGGCAGCAGAAAGAGGATGGTGTCAAGAGGAGGGTCATGCATATCATGAGTGGTAGGGCATACAGTAGGCAGTCAGGAAATCAGGGAGGTAGGCAGGCAGGGCAACAGCAACAAGGAGAGCTAAGAAGAAGCTAGAATTTGGGAGTGAGGGGCAACTTCTTACTCATTGAGCAGGTACCATGTGCTAAGTACTGGACTTAAGTTAACTCATTTGATCCTTACAACAACTGACAAGGCTAATACTACAGTAGATTCTCTGTTAACTAGAACTCAAGCAACTGGCTTTTTTTTCTGGTTCCTTGAGATTGCCAATTGCTTGAGTTCTGGTGAACAGAGAATTTACTTATATTTATCTGGCATCTGCTAATCTCCATGTGTGCCAGTTAACTGAGAGTATATTCTATTGTCATCCCCTTGCACAGATTCATGTGCAAGCAATCTGGATGCAAAAGTACACTCAGCCACAGGACCAACCTGGAAAGTGAACAGAGCCAGGATTTGGGCAATACCAAAAGGAGAGGTCAGAACTACACCAGGCTTATTGGGTTCTTGGGACTGACTTTAGAGTGTGGAGCTGAAGTTGCAATAACATTTTGTGCCACAGGATTGGAGAGACAGCTGGAGGGGTCCCAGCCATAGCAAAGGAAAGTTGCATGACTTGGGGTAGGCAGCCCCAAGCTGGAAGCAGAGAGAGTGCCTGGCATTCACTAGGCAGTCAGTCAGGCCTTGATGTTGATCTGCCTTTGGCTATCATCAGTCACCCAGAGGTCAAGCTGCAGCCTACCACCTTCATGGAATAGATGCTTGAGAAGTATTTGTCAAGTGAATAAAATATCCAGTGGAACACAAACAAAGCAGAGTTTTGCTCAAGAGTCTTGTCAGGTCGGGGTGGTTGATCACTACTTTGACAAAGATACCTAAGTGCAACACAAAGGAGCCTCCAGTGTGGATACCATTACATCAGAAATTTGCCATTGCTAGGCTGCTTTTGCCAAGACAGGTTTCATTTCTTTACAAAGATAGGGCTGGAACAATATATCTGACGCAGGCACACTAAATTGATATCCCAGGGGAGGTTCCTGCGAGGACAGGCTGGACTCTGCAGATAATAGGTCATTCCTCAGCCCTTGCTGTCCTCACTGAAAATCTCCTCCTATGCTCCACATCTCCAGGTACCCAAGGACCAACTCTATTTCCTGGGAGGCAGTTACTAGGCCCCTGAATTCAACATCTTCCAAACTGACATGACCTTCTTACTCCAGCCCAGCTCCTATCTTCCCAATACCTTATCTTAAGAAACACATCTTTTCCCACATGTGATCAATCCAGAAATCTAGGAGTCATCCTTTATAGCTCCAACCCAGTCCTGAATCCTGTTGGTTTCTCTGCTGAAATCTCTATCCAGTACCTTCTTCCCTGTCCCTCATGACTCTTGCTGCCCTAGGCCTGTCCTCAACCCTTTTCACAACATTTTGGCTCATTTCTTCTCAGCCTTTAGGTCCCCAGCCATTCCTCTTCTCTACCTTCCACACTACCAGGGTGAATTCAGTAAGTCAACACCTGGGTCTGTCTGTCACTCTTGCTTTTGAAACCAATGGGCAGATGCCCTCACCCTAGAAATAAACTTTACAAGGCAGGGGCTTGTCTGTTTTCTTCAGTCATTAATCCCCAGAGCCTAGCCCAGTGGCAAGCACATGTATATTTGGAAAGTGTATGAATGAATGAATGAATTCCCTAAACTTGCTCTGCACTTTCCCAAATCCACACTGCGTTTCATGTCCACATTCCCCTACTTTATTTGTATCATAGATTTATCATGTTCTGACAATGATTTACTTGCTTATTGTCTATCCCCCACGAGACAGTCACATTAATATGAGCAGGGACCAGGTGTCACTGTACCCTGGTGGGTCTTAGGACTAAGGATGATGTCAGGTACTTGTTGAATAGATGAAGGTATCATATACATGATAAGTTTTAAACTCTGCACTTGGGCATTCAAACCCTTGCAGATCTCACCAGAACCATATTTGCAGCCTCATCTTCTGTGGGACCATCTCATGTTGGAGTTGGGTGGGGTGTGGCCATGGCTAGTCTTAGCAGTTCTGAGGACACCATGGCACCTGAGGGCCAACCAGGTATATATCCTTTCAGCCACATTTGGGGCTCAGCTCAAAGCACATGTGCCCAGGTGAATCACTCAGTGTCCCTCCCTGTGAAAAAGCCAGATACCACCCTGGAAGCTTCGATTTGACAAGTGGTGCTAAGGGCCCTATCTATGTTCTGCCAACAGCAGGGCCCAGATGCTGGCAGGAGGTCTAGAGAATAGGCCACCCCAGCACTAGCTACCTTCCATTGCTGCAATCTGACATGGATGGAGATGACACTTGCTGGTCTGGGCTCAAGCTGACATGGAGGGCAAGCTCAGCTGGAGGGCCTAAATGGGAAGCCTGTTTCTGCCCCAGGCTTGCTGCCTGGTGCTAGAATCTTCCTTCAGCCAAAAGCTGCAAAGGCTTCATTACAGATGCATTTTCCCAAATGGCAGAGGGACAGGCTCCCGAAGCTTAAGTGGCTCACAATGGATGCTTTCTTTCAAGGTTTTCCTGAGGATGCCAGGGTGTGGTTCAAAGTGTTGAAAGAAAGACTGCAATCCCACCAGGCTTTCTGGGAGAAGCACACATACCCCTCCACCCATACTTTCGTTAATCCTCATATGCAGAGAGCCATGGAGCTCTAAGTGGCACACCCTCTATGCTCTGAAGCTGGTATTCCCAGAAAAGCCCTGAGCCAAGCAGACAGTGGAGGTGGGTGGAGGTGATGAGGCTCACAAGCTTCTCCCTCTCTCCCACTAAACCCTGTCTGCCTAGGTAGCCCCTTGTCCCCTCAGCTCCAAGCCTTCTCCAGTCACCTTCCCTTCTGTACCCCTAGGAGAAAGCAAAGGGTCAGCTGCATTGGAGAAGCCTAGCATAACACTCAGTGCCTCCATACTCCTAGAGCCCCCAGGATTTCACTTGGCTGTTTTGACAAGGGGCAAAGATTTCCCACACAGCCACTTTCATTCAGCAACCTGGGCAGACCAGGCACATGAGATCCCATGCCAAGCCCGGCTCTAGAACTTGCATATTTGCATGAGTTCCAACCCCAACCCTCATGGAGAACACTGGCCTATGACCAAAGGAAGGTGTCAGCCCTTGGTCAGTGGATGCCTCAGCCCAATGCCATCCCTTTTCCTCACCGATCAGATGGCTTCAGAAGCAGGATGTCCCTGGCTACAGTCAGTGTCCGTTGGTCTCTCTGCAAAGCCCTCAATCAGAGATGAGACCTTGGGGACTCATCAGCACCTGAAGTCAGCAGAGACTGCGTGGTGCTCCTGTCCCCAGACCAGTAGGGTCTCTTGACCCCCACACAGCTGGCAACCTACCAGTCAGAAAGCTGCCCCACCTTGCCCAATACCAGCAGAGGAGTCTGACTGTGGCCCGGAGGAGCTCATGCCCACAGCTGAGGCAGGCTCGAGGCCTTGGCCCAAGTTGGCACCTGCCCACTGGAGAAGCTGTGCTGCCTGCTGGCTGGACACTTGCCCCTCTCACTGTAGGTCCTGCACACCCCAGGCTGTCAGCCAGTTGAGAGCTGGAAGCTGGGCTGCCCAGTTGTTAAAATTGCTTGTCTGCTTAGCGCTAGGCACCAGCCCCTCCCATGTTCCCTGAGGAGCCCTCTCGTACTTGGAGCATTGCTCAAAGCTTTTTGTCTAGGGATTCAAAGCCACCAGCTCACTTCTCTCATGCACCTACTTCCCAGCTTTAATCATCCATGCCAGCCTACCCAGCAACAGGGCAAGCTAGGGAGAAACCTGGCAGATAGAAGAAGTACCTGGGCTGAGGTAGGGTTGAAGAGAATTCCATCCCTTCCCTTCCAGGGCTCCTTGGACTTGGCCTCCAAGAGGGGCTGGAGTTAGAGAAGGGAAAGTGAGCAAGAGCTGTTGGATGGTGAATCATTGGCTCCTTTTGATGAAGCCAGGATTTCAGGCTGCACCCAGGTAAAACCAAGCATCCTCCAAACAGTCTCACCTCCCCCATCCACATGCCCACCTTCCTCTGCATCTCCCCCTACACCTGCCTGGAAGCAAACATAAGACAGAAAACATGGAATATTGAGTTTTAGTTTCTGCCTGGGCAGGTGGGGGTCTGGGACCAGCCCAGCAAGGGAGTATGAGCAGATCCTTACAGGTTTCCTCATCTGCATGTACAGCTTGGGGGACTGACCCCTCTATCAGAGGGCTACATGGCACAGCTTACATGAGACCCTGTGCACAAAGCCCAGGGCATATACAGGCACACAAATCTGAATGTGACAGTGAGAGTTTGCAAGGGTTCACACCAAGCCAAGTATGGGCGTTAGCTCTGCGGGGGGGGGGGTGGTTGATATTGGAGGACAAGGGGGCTTTATTAGCTACACCTATAATGATTGCACTTTTCAGGAGGAAGATAACATCAAGTAAGATTTGTGCAATTCAATATTTTTAAAATGCAACATGCTGGCACATAGTAGTTGTGCCAGAGAAAGTAATGGTCAGAATTAGCTGACTTACGTAGAAAAATTTTGCAGAAGGGCGTGTCCTAAAGGCCAAGCTTGTATGACCGAGGCAAAGAAAGAAATAAGGCCAGAATTGTTCTCTGGAGACCCTGATTGGAGGCCTTTTGTCCAGCCATTTACTTATTCTGGGTGCCATGGGTATGGAAAGTAATGAAAACTAGCCCCTACCCTAAGTAGCTCTGATCCAGTGTGGGGACTGGCTGTGTACCTCTTTAATACCAAACCTGGGCAACCCATGGGGATTTTCACAGAGGAGCAATAAACAACGTGGTACAGAAGAACCCCCTTTGTCACCCCCCACTATAATTGAATCTTGCCCTCCTCCTCTACTTATCTATGGGGAAGGTCCATGCTTCTTGGGAGAGGGTTGGCCTCATGCTGGAGAGCTTGGGAAAGGCCAGGGGATCTGGCAAGGAAATGGCATCAAGGAGACAGATGTTCCAGACAGATAATAGCAGAGTGTCAGTCAGAATGTGCCAGCCCCGCACAGAATCCTGCAGAGGGTCCCACTGCTCACCTCCCAGGCTGCTGTGGAGGCCAGCGTGGGACAGCTCTGGCTCCAGTTTCCCTCTGAAGGCCCCTGGAGATGGAGCAAGCAAACAGTGTTAAGAACAGCCAAGCAGTCACAACTCAGGGTGGGTGGAAGGGCAGTCAGGGCTGAAGCAAAGGCTTCATCTTAGTTTCCCTAGCCCAGGCAGCATTTCTCCAAGGGGCTGCCACACTGTTTGCATCTCAGCTAAATTGCTCCCAAGGGTGTACCTTTGTTTCACAACATATTTTCAACCAGACATTTTCTGCAAACAGATTCATGTCTGCTCACACACACACACTCACCCATGTTCCAAAGGCAGGCCTTGCACCTCCCACAGCAGCCTTCTCTTCCTCTTAGTTTTCCAACTGGAACAGAAGAATGGGGCAGCTTTAGGAGGGCCACTGGAGGGCAGGCCTTGTGCCATCTTTAGCTCCAGGCCATTCCACTCTGCTTGGCCTACCTTTGATGTAATCAAAGGAGGGAGAAGGAGGTGGGCTAATGGCAAGAAGACATACATGCTGCCCCTCATTAAACCTGAATGCTGGGCTACTCCCCTCAATTAGTCCCTGAACCTTGGGTTTGTTCTGAGACTGCTGAGACTGGGGGTGTGACCTGTTAGGAGGTCCCCCAGTCTTCCTCCTAGCCCTCTGATGATTCCTGGGGTCTCAGGGCACATGTGAATGGGCAGGGAGGCTCCAAGTTCTTCCCAAGCCTCTTGGGTCTCAGATGTATTGTAGGCACCAGAGAGTCAGGAGTGGAGGAACCCCTTCATTGTATGGGAGCCATGTCAGACCAGAGAGGAGCAGGTTGGGTGCGGAGCAGGGTGAGGGCAGAGCAGGCTTGAAGACTCAAGTTTTTCCCTCTCTCCCTTCCTCCACCCTCCTTCTCTCACTCTCCCTCAGCCCACCCCACATGATCATGTTTATTTTGTACCTCATGACTAACACACTCTTTCATCTTTATAGATGAAGAAGTCATGGCAAATTTAGGGAATTAAGGATGATCTGATTAGCTACTAAACCTAATGAGAATGCCCACCAAGAAACATGCATTTATCCCTTGGTCCCAGGAAAAGGGGCAGCAGTTCTTCCAAAGCCCTCCTGCAGCTCAGCATGACTACCCTGTGGTCGGGCTCCAAACAGAGATACTCCTGTCTGCTCAGGCCAAGTCCCAGTGTTCTATCTAGCAATCCACCCTGTCTGAGGTGAACTTCACAGGGCTGTGGACATGGGCAAATGGGGTTCAAAGCCTCACTGTATGGCCTCCCATCCAGCCTCC
Organism: Lyroderma lyra; assembly: GCA_004026885.1. Lineage (NCBI taxonomy): Eukaryota > Metazoa > Chordata > Mammalia > Chiroptera > Megadermatidae > Lyroderma > Lyroderma lyra. The sequence goes on from PVJL010001026.1 coordinate 69,039, forward strand.
AGAGATGAGTCAAGGTGTCATCCCCAGCAACCCTGTAAGAGGTACTCAGTAGAGCACATTATAAACCCAGCCCTGAACTGGTCTCATTGGATAAACCTGGGGTTATGTTTAACTTCTGTGGAACTTAATTTCTTCTTGGACAAATGGAAAGTTTTCTGGTCCCTTACAGGAGATTTACTCTGATTTATTCCCTACTATGCCTGGCCAGGACAAGCTGCTGGTACTTCCCAGCAGGTACTTGTTGACCTGAGTCCAGCAGGAAGGACCTTATAAGCCCTGCTCCTAAGGAGGTCTCTGCTTGGGCTAGGGACAGTGGGAGGGGGAACCAGGGTCCCATATGAGTCCTAGATGCAAGAAAAACAGCCACCAGAATTTGTTGCTATCACTAAATTTTTATTGAGCATTTTCTCTATAAGGAACCCTGTGCACAACGTGGAAGAAAGTGGGAAGACATAGACAAGCCCCTGCCACATAGGATGGAATAGTAGGGACAAGAGGGTCACCGTGGAGCCCTAACTTCCTGCCTGCCACTGGTGTTACTGTGCAGACCAGAGGCCACCCTCTTCATCCTCCAAAGAGGCTGTATATCAGCCCATTCAGACCTTCCAAAGGCCACAGTTCCTTCACTTCTGAGCAGCTAGGGTCTCCCCCAGAGTTAGAAAATGGCCCTTCTACTGCTTGGGGGCTGCTGGAAGACTGAAGGAGGATGGGTAGGGGCAGCCCAGGGAAAGAAGGGAAGAAGGGGAAAGAGGAGATGGCTCTGGTGACAGGTTTCCATGTGAAGCATCAGTGGCGCATCCACAGCCACAGGTTGACCGCACAGGCTGACATCAGCATGGTGAATAACAGAGCTCCCTTGTAACGCCAGATGGTGACCTGGTCCTCCAGAGCACACAGACGCTCAGTGATCACACGCATCTGCAGAGAACAAGTGCAAGCTGCTGAACAAGGCTATTCTGGGGGGATCTTATGGCCTGTCAATGAGAAAACGTATGAAGTTCAAACAGGAGAAGCCTTTGCTGCCTTTTGGGAGGCCAATATGCCTCCTGGGAAGAAGTTCCTGACACTAGAGGCCTGTGGTGGAGTGGGCTGCCTGTGTTGGAAGGCCTAGATGCCTTGCCCCATCCTTGATGTGCATCAAAAATTGTCTGAATGAAGCCAGCTCTTCCCAGCTATGCTGGATAAGCAGGAATAGATATTTCAATCCTGGGGCATGCTGGATGGGGCAGCAGCAGCATGAGAGTGAGGTTCTCAGGATGGGGTGACACTCAGGGGCCGGGGATGACAAACAGACTGATGATCATCCTCGTCCATGCCCATGGCTGCTGTGCTCTCTGCCCCAGAAGACCTGGGATTGATCTGAGACCCTCTCTCAGACCTCTTAGCTCCAGTCTACCTGCATAGATTTCTCCATACTCTTACACTTATGCTTTGTCCTTTTCTCTTCTTCTATTCCCTTCTAATATCTTCCAAAAGAGGTAGGCTTAAGGTTGAGCAGTAAGATGGGACCCCAGAGCCACAGGAAATGTAAGAAGGGTAGGGGAAGCCTGACCCCACCTTGGCTGCTAGAAGGTAAGATGAATGGAATAGCTGGCTGCACAACCTCAAGGTAAGGTTGTTGTTGAGGTGCATCTGCCCCAAAACACCATGATACTGCTTCCAACTTCCAAGTAGGTCCCCAGCATAGCAAATACTTACCTGCGTTCGCATGACCTCCATTTCAAGTCCATTTAGTATTTCTAGGCCAATCTCTGCAATCAAATCTGCCTCTGGGTTGCTGGAAAATAAGAAAAGTTAGCAGTCACAGCAGCTGGTTGTCGCAACCAGGCTCAAGGGCTATGGTAAGGAGTAAACACATTACAAGCTCTCCAAGCATAGCTAGGTGGTCAAAAATTTTTCCTGCCCAGTCTGCTTACCAGCCACTCTGGCCCACACTGATGTCTGCCTAAAGAGCTCCTCCTTTCCTCTTACAGGGTTTCAGGGATCCTTCTTACCACTCATAATGGACCCTCATGCCTTGGAAGCCTCCAGGATACTCCGGGGCATGGACAGCCTCATAGACTGGTTCATTTGACATTATGGGTATCTGCAGCTGAGGCATCTAAAGAAAGAAACAGTCAGTCAAAGTAGCTTTCTTAGCCCCAGATGAGTGGATGCCCCACACTTTGCCCAAGACTGGTGGTGTACCTCCACCCACCAGGAGTCACACAGTGTTTGAGGTTTCTAGAGCAAGATGACATATTTTACAAGATGCTTGTTTCACACACACCTACCTACTACATACCAGGGGCCATGTCATCTTCTAGGTCCTTACTGATATCAAGTCATTAGGTCATCATGACCCTTTGAAATAGCTATTACTATCACCCTATTTTGAAAGATGGTAAAACTGAGATGCAAAATAGAAATATCTTCATTCTGGCAGTTAAGGATGCCCCAGCATAGCAACCAGTTCCTCACCCTCCCACTCTGCCGAAAGAAAACATCCCACCTGACAGGCCTCACCAAGACTCAGAATTCCAGTTTGGCTCTTGTATTTGCCTCATTCTTAAAAGGAGAATGGACAGCCAAGGCTTGCCCATCACCTGAGAAAGATCTGCAGTCCCCTCTCTTCTTAAGAGCACTATTCAATTATAAGATGGGACAATTTCTGTATAAACAATTTTCATAGGAATTTTGCCACTATGCTCTATTTATTGTAGTAATGAAAACTTTATGTTTCTTTAAAGAGCACACAAATACTGGTGTGACACTTTTTGTTTTTTTCTTTTCTTCTTGTGTGTGTGTGTGTGTGTGTGTGTGTGTGTGTGTGTGAATAATACATCACAGTCTCACTCTTTCATTTTCCTCTTCTTCTCCTCTTTCTTCTCCTTCTTCTCCTTCTTCTTCTTCTTGGGAAACCTCAAAAATAGTATTAAAAGACAGAGGGTATCCATAGGGTCCCAGGACTATAAAGGGGAAATTAATCAAGAGTTTGTCCTAGAACAATTTCTACACCATCCCCTTGATTTTCCTAAAGATTGGGATTAGAGAGCAGAAAGTTTTTTGTTTTGTTTTGTTTTTTTTAAATTCATTTTTATTGTTAGACTTACTGGGGTGACATCTGTTAGCAAGGATTACATAGGTTTCAGGGTGGAGGCAAAATGAGGGTGAGTTACTGGTGGCTGGAGTTTGTTTGTGATAACAGTTTTTTTTAAACACATAAATATAATAAGGATTGATTTAATAACATCTGCAAGTTGATGATAACTTATGATTCACCATCATAAGACAGGTCTAACTGTTCAAAAATAGTTGTCTTGTTGCTTTTTGGTTTTCAATTTTAGAAATCTATTTAGAATTATATACATTTTACAACATAAGAACTTTAATGAATTTCATGTATATTAGGAAAACTGTGAACTGCAACAAGTTCCAGCTTTCCTCTGTTAATTATTTCAAAAAGTGTTAATTTTATTTTCACGTACTTTTTAAGGCACATTACTTTTTCTCCCCAAATCAGCAGATGATGATGATGATAATGATGATTTTATCCTTTCATGTTATGGTTCTCTCAGAGGCAGTAACAATGCCTTTATTATTATTATTTTACTCAAAAAATGATTGATAAATAAATAGAATTGATAACTTACATTTCCTAACTCTAAATGCCTAAATTTATATCTAAGATCAATATAATGGCTCTGTTTTTTTAAAAGTGTACTCCTGTGGTCCTAACAGGTAACTTTAATTAATCCAGAGGTTATACCACTGCCGACACCATCACCACCTTCAGTTTTAGGGGCATGGGTGGCTTGCTGGAGTCTGACCTGATGGAGAAGCTTGATTTGACTTCAGCTTTTGAACACAACAGGCCAATTCAATATTTCTGGCTTATTTTCATTTCCAGGAGGTCACTGACTCAGGAGCTTTTTTACTCTTTATTCACTGGGAGTGCAATCATTTCAGCATTTATCTTAGCCCATTCCCTAGAACAGTCAGGTCTCCCTGTTCCCCAACCTTGTTGTCTTTCCTTAGTAACCTTTGCAATAATGTAACAACCATTTTTCTAAAACTTGCGATCACCCACATTGAATGCAGCTAACATAATCTGCTACAGAACTACCAGACTCATGTTATTTCCTAGAACAGACAGGTCTTCCTCCTCTCCAAAATGGCTGCCTTTATCTATTCTCCTTTGCAACAACATGGCCACCATTTTTTTCTAGAACATTCCCTCACCTACGATGAATGTAGCTTAAAGGATTGGCTACAAAAATGGTCAGATTAATTGACTGGATTTTCTTTTCTTTTCTTTTTTTTTTTTTTTTTTTTGGTGGTTCTCTGGCTGAGAATTGAACCCAGGCTATGGCATTGAGAGGGCCAAAGCCTAGCCATTACACCACCTGGGAACACTTAACTGGATTTTCTAACAGCCAGGATGCACAGGAACCTCATTTGTCTTACTTTTGTCCCAGCCCTGAAATATATAATTTTGTATTTAAATGTATTTATATTATATATTTATATGTACAAATATATTTATATATAATATATAAAATATAGATATATAGAGAAATATAAACATATTTAGCTACATAGAGACAGCAACATATATATTTATTTATTCTTTAATAATGGAAAGTGTCATTTCACATGCACTGGACTTCTGCAGAGTAAAGTATATATGTACTCTCCAAGCAATATGTGCTTTAGGCATTCTGTACTCCCAAGGTTAAACTACCAGCCTACCAAAGGATAGCTCAGACCTCTTGTTGGACATCCTTGCCCTCATTTCACTGCTTCCTTCTCCCTGCAAGCCAACATCTCACCCTGCTCAACCTAACTAACATCTTCAGGCTGGAGCCCCTATAGCAAGTACTTCCAACCCCAACCCAGCCACCATGTGAATCAAGGGCCCCACAGAATACCACTTTCTTTGGCCAGGAGGCAATCATATTCCAAATCGGTTGGCCTGCAGCACAGTCAGCAGAGTTTGACTCCAACTTCAGTTGCCAGTGAGAGGCATCCAAGGATGAGTATCTTCCCTCTAACATTTCTGGAGAGAACAAAAACCCCAGGAATACCTATAGAGATTTCCTAGACATAAGACATACCAGAAAGAGGATGAATCACTAAACTTCTTAGGAATCACTCAATATCCATTTACTGTTGTCCACTGGCTGATCCCAGGCCTCAGTTTGTTCATCTGTTACACATACTTCCAAATGATAAAAATAAGGCAACATGACAGAAGAAAGAGGCTACTTCTAGAAAAGTCAGAAACAACACTGAGGCAGAAATCTGAATGAGAAAAAGAGCCTACCTATGAAAAATCTAGGGAAAGGGCATTCCTGGCATAGGGAACAGCTAGCACAGGGTTGTGAGGAAGAATCAGTCCTGGGGTGTATGGACAATCATAAATGCATTGTAGAGTGGGTCACCATGCCACAGCATGAAACATGCTAAGGAAGTGACCTTGATCAGCTTTTATAGACTATGGTAAGGGGTTTGGATTTCACTCTAAAAGGCAGGAGAAGGCACTGATCTGATTGATCTTATGAATTGAGCCCACAGTGGTGGCTCGGAAAAAGGGGAAACCAAGAGATTACACATATTGGTCCCATCCTCCTCCCTCAAGGGCTTCAAATTGCTCACATCAGTCCCTTTCCCCAAAGCTCCCTGTCACTCAAGCCACAAATACATGTATATGCATACCAAGACACAATCACACATACCCACACATCCATGTAAACACATAAATGCAAATATGTGAGTGTCTCCTGAGCCACACACACCTTCTCCAACATATATACACAGGTGCAGACACCCAAGGGATGGGTCATTTCAGATGATCCTCACCTTCTGTTATCAAGGGCTCTTGACTTTGCTCCTGGCTTTCAAGAACCAGCTCTTCTACCATGCATATTTCCATCTTCTGCTTGATGTTGTTGGGGTTTTCTGCCATCACAACTGGTTGTTCACTTGGAAGCTATGGCAGGGCAGAGAGGAAGCACTTGGAAAATTATCCCTTTGTTGGGTAGGAGCTCAGGGAAGATATAGCCTGACATGGGGGTGGAGCTACACTCCCCCATTTGAGCTCAAGCTTTGGACCAGCACCTTCTGTTCCTGCTGTATCTTGTTGGATGGATTCACAGGCTTCTCCCTTGCTACTCTGTAAGCAATATAGAAGATACAAGGCTCAGAACTTTTTCCTGTGGGAACTGCCCTTGCTCTCAGATCACTTGATTTGGCCTTACTGGGAGGCACGAGAGGTCCACCCTTCATCATTTCTACAGAGAGACAGGAACTGGCACGGGACCCTTTAGTCAATCAGTGGCCAAAGCAGGGTTATATCCCAGACCTGTCAGGGCTTTTGCAAGCCTAGCTCTGGATAGTAATTCTGGCCAGAGCACCCCTCCAAAGGTATCCTCTGCAGAACATATCCTGTCTCGCCCAGTCCAGAGTTTCCTGGTAGGGGAGATGGATTTTGGATGCCCTGGGTCAACCTGGGCAGGAACCATGAGAACCAAAGGAGGGAAAGGTAGGAGAGGAGGGACCTGCCTAAAACCATTGACACCTCCAGTGTTCATAGTCCCTGCATCCTCTGATCTAGTCCAAATTCTCTCTTAGCTTCCCCATTGATTAGACCACTTTGAGGTTTATGTGACTACTTGGCTAGCCTATAGTCCTCAGTTATTCCATCCAAAAATAGTCTGGGTATTGCTATGAAGGTATTTCATAGCTATGGTTAATATCTGCAATCAGTGGACATTAAGGAAAGAATACCAACCTTGGATAATGTGGGTAGGCCTTATCAGTTGGAAGGCACTAAAGTTTCCCAGAGAAGAAAGTTTGCTCAAGACTGCAGCGTCAACCCCTGCCTAAGAGTCCTGAAACCATTGTCCTGCCCTGCAAATGTTGGCCTTGCTTAGCCCCACTATGGCATGAGCCAATTCCTTGAAGTAAATCTCTATATACGTACACATATACATGTGCATATACATCCACCTATCCTATCGATTCCCTTTCTCTGGGGAACTTTGACTAATGCGTCCACCAAAAGTTCTATCAGTCAGCCCTTGGGAACACTCAACTCTTGGGAACAGCCCCAGAGTCCTTGGGGGAGGAGAAGGCTATTTGTGAAAGAAACCCAGCATAGCTGCGGGTAGGTGGGAGGAAAAGACAAAGTGGGGAGAAAAAGAGGAAGGGGGAAGGAAAGGGCAAGGGATAGGAAAGGGAGGGGGCTGTGACTTGCTTAGAGAAGGTGGCATGGTCTTGTCTGCCTGTCCCTCTTCCTGGCCCCACCTGTCCAGCTCTGGGACCAAACTCTCCCGAAGCAGATCTGATATAGGCCCTGCCTGCTTTCCCAAGTGCCCCTGAAGAAGCCCTCCCCAGCTCCAGAAGAACAGCTGCCATGAAATCTGAGCTTTGTGGAGGGCAGTTTAGAGGCAGAGAAATGCGCTCTGTGGGACTCAGAAGTTTGGGAAGCAGGAGCCATGAGTTTCTGTCAGGCCTGGGTTGCCGGACTGATTAAATAAAAATATAGGACATCAATTGAATTTGAATTTCAAATAAACAAATACTTTTTTAGTTTAAGTATGCTCCATGAAACATTTGGGATATACTTACACTAAAAATTATTCATGGTTTATCTGATATTCTCATTTAACTGGATATCTTGTATTTTATCTGACAACCCTATGCCATACCTATCCTCACCATGATCTCAAGATTTGACCTTGAGTAAGTCTTTCCTTTCTTTGAGCATCAGTCTCCCCATTGGATGGGCGATGAAGCTAACAATCTTCTCCTTACAGGATGGCTGGAGTGGGAGAACACTCATGTCAGCAGAGCCAGAGCTGTGTGGGAGAGAGCAGGGAGGACCTTGCACTATTAACGTCAGATCAGATTACCTTCTAACTGCCAACTGGCCTTGACCAGTTGGGGCTTCCTGGGCCCTGAGGCACCATGCCAGATGCATACAGAGGCACTTCTCTCTGGTGTTAGAGGAACCCAGATTGGGAGACTTCCTTCCCAATCTCCGGATTGCCACCCAGAAACTCTGACATTTTACCCTGGGTACCAAAGATGGCTGGGAAGTGGGAGACAGGATTTGCTGTGTGACTGAATTTGTCCCTTAGCATGTCTCTCTAGCATGCTGACCTTTTCCCTCTATCATAATTTTCTTCTGAAATTTCCCCAAACCCTAATTTCGAACACTCTAAAAAGTCCCCACTCTCTGGTATGCCAGCCTCGGGGGCCTGAAGGACTAAAGCGCCCTGGGTATAGAGCAGTGGTTCTCAACCTTCCTAATGCCGCGACCCTTTAATACAGTTCCTCATGTTGTGGTGACCCCCATAAAATTAGTTTCGTTGCTACTTCATAGCTGTAATTTTGCTACTGTTATGAATCGTAATGTAAATATCTGATATGTGTTTTCCGATGGTCTTAGGCGACCCCTGTGAAAGGGTCATTCGACCCCCAAAGGGGTCGCGACCCACAGGTTGAGAACTGCTGGTATGGAGAAATATGCCAAGCCTTATGGGAACGAAGTGGGTGTCCCAGGGCCAAGTGCAAGTGATAGGCTGCAGAGACCTAGATCCCAGTGGAAGACTCCTAGAGGATAGGGCCAGGAGACCCGAAGCTCTTCCCACCCTGGAGGTTAGACAGATGCCTCTGGGAAGGGAAGCAAGGGGCCTGGAAAACATCCGGCTTAAATACATATGTATATGTGTTGCAGTGTTTTACACAAATGAAATCATACATTTGACGTACATGCTGTTCTGCAACTTACTTTTTTAAGGGAACTGTGTGCCTTGGGAATTTCCCATGTCAGAACAAATTTTCTTCAGGTCTTTTAAACACAGCACAGTATTTTGCTGTACAGTTTCATCCCTCTTTATTGACCTGCTCATGGACATTTTGGGTATTTAGAGCTTTTCACCTACTTGTTTTTACTTTATTACATTATTTACCATTTAACTTCTTTCAATGTTTCTTCAGAAATTATGAAAAATACTAAAGTACAAACAGAATCATAATGTTGTGGCCAACATTATAAATACAGAATTATAAATTTAAAACATTATCTGATTTAAAAAATAATCTGGCAGTCAAAGCATCTCTGCAAGTTCTCTGTGTATAGTAGGGCTGGAGCAGCTGCAGGCTGAGCACAAACATTTGGGGGGAGCCGTGCACCGGGCCCCAAAGACCCACGGACCAGGTCAACGTCTGCAGAAACGGGGGCGGGGAGGGGGCCGTGCAGGTGAGAGGGAGGCACCGCGAGGGCAGAGCACGCAGGGGAAGCCGGCGGGGCCTTGCCCTCAGACCAGAGGTCTGAACCACGTCTTGTGAAGGGCTCGTTGGCTCTGGGGTGGGGTGAGGTGGGTTTGATTTTTAGCGTGGGAAAGAGGACGGCACAGACAACCCAACTCCCCTCCCATGGGACCCACTCCATGCCTGCCTCTTTTTTCTCTTCCCTGTACTATCAGTGATCCAGGGGATCTCCAGGGCTACCTTGTCTTCCTTCACCAAAGCCACTTTGGTCCATGCCCAAGCTACCACGGAAGCCACCTCTGTCTCCACCACAGTCACGTCTGAACATTCCACTGGAACCACCTTGTCCATGAGGCCACCTCTTCCTCCCCGCATGCCTTCAGACCATCTCTGCCTTAAGGGTGGGAAGGGTGGTGGGAAGAAGCCTTCAGGCTTGGAGGCCTTACACTGGTTGCATTCTTTTCTCCAGGCAAAGATATAGTTTTTCAATTTTATAAACAATGTAGCAGTGTGCATTCCTGGCCGTGTCTCTTTGCACACATGGGAAAATACGTTTGTACATCAAGTGCCCAGAAGTGAAAATGTGGGGTCCCAGACTAATGTGTGTTGACAATTTTGACAAATATTTGCCAATATTATCTACGTCCCCTCTTAAAAGGCTACACCAAGTGAGACCTCATCAGTGGAAGAAAGTGCTGGTTTCTTCATAGCCTTATCGATGAAAGATGCTGTATTATGAAACTTTCTAAAAGTCATCATTATGATGGGTGAGAAATGATACCTATCACATTTTGCTTTAATTTATATTGCTTTAATTATGAATAAACTTGAACAATTTTTTCATGTTTATTGATCTTTTGTGTTTCTTCCCTGTGAACTGTCTTCTGGAGGGCTTGAATCTTTATTAAAATAAGTGCTATTTTATTAACAAAAAGGAATGGAGACAAAAGGTCTCCCTCCCTTCAAGCTGTCTCCAAAGGAAATATATTATTGTTTCCCCAAAAGGTGATTGTGAGCACAGAGCTTGTGGTGGAGACCAAAAAGAAAAAAGAACAAAACTAAACAAAAAACAAACAAACAAACAAACAAAAACCACGGTTAATTGTAGACAAGTTTGTGCTGAAATCTACAGGGCATACAGCCCCCCACCGAGCAGGCGTTCTGAACTCAGGCTGCTGCTTGCCTGTCTACCCTTGTGTCTATCTTTCTTTGTCTGTTTGCCTCCACCAATGCCTCCCCAACACTGGTCTCTTCCAGCTGATTAGCCATCCATGCACTTTACTCAGATCCCCGACTAACGTGAGGTCTGAGGGCCTATGTGCTACATGCCCCTACTTCCCTTGCAAGAAGTAGTGGGAGGGCACAAGAACACAGGCCCAGAGTCAGCATACCTGGGAGTGACTTCTAGCTCTGACACTGGGTCATTTTAGGCAAACTGCTTCCCCTGATTTGAGGGTCACTTCCCCATATTAACATGGAAGATTGGGTTAAAACCCAGTTTTAAACTGTGTTTCTTGGTTTCATGGAGGTGTGTTTGGGCTACCTGGGCTTCAGGGCAGACTCTAGCATCTCTTTCTTCAGAGAGCCCTTCCGTTCTTACTTTCTTATACTGGGGTCCTATGGAAAAGACCACTCAAAGTCAACGAGTGTTGATTATCTGCTGCCTCCTAGCTCTGCTCAGAGACTGGTTTCAGGCAGCTACAATCCCAAGCCCAAGGAAGCAAGCCTGATTCTGTTTGCAAATCCATATCTTCCAGGCACGTGTGAGCTTCCTCTCCACTTGTGAAAAAAACTTATGAACCTGTAAACAATTCTCTTTCCTGTTCCTGGAAGCAGCTGGTACTGAGGTCATCACTGGAGCCCCAGGCCCTCCCCCAGCCAGAGGGGAAGGGATAGGGAGACTAATAGTGCCTCGCAGCTGTACTCCCATTCATTAAAGAGACAGGAAAAGCAGAGGAGCAAACTGCAGACACTGTAGCTGGCTGGGGAAAGAGGGTCACCTCATCAGTATATAGAGGGAAATAAGTGGCAGGACCACCTAGAACAGCCTTTAAAACCCAGCCCCCAATGGGGACAGGGCCAGCAGCAAGAAGTTATAAGGAGCACCTTGGTTTCCAAATGTGGACTCCTCTCATTCAGTACGGCTGCCTTGAATCAAGACTGACTGGGTGTTAGGCACTAGAGTTAGAGACAGTGTTCTCGTCCTCATGCTATAGAGGGCAGATCAAAACACTCAGATGGGCAGAAAGTCCAGGGGTCTGCAGGGATAGTTTTTGTGGTGGTCCTGTCCTTAATCCTGCTACATTCTGCCTCCTTGGGAGCATGATGGGTTCCTAGAGCTCTGTCAAGATAAAAGAAAGGGCCTGGCCATTATCCCTAGCACTGGCTGCCTCTGACTACACACCTCCAGGACAGCTTGCTACCTCTTGAGAGGTCTTAGATTGGTAAAAATGTCTTCCTCAAGTTGGGTAGAAATGCTAGTCACATCTCCTGAACTTTGATCCCATCTGTGGGGAGCAGCTACAGCAGAGATGAGTTAAAGACACTGACACAGAGCCACAGCCTTGGATGACAAACTTCCAGGGAGGACCATGGTGGCTGAGATGCTGTGTGACTCCAGGTGCCCTCAGATGAGCCCCTAAAGGTTTCTCCTGCAGGGGGAAGCCTGCCTGAACAACTTAGGTAGAAGTGCAATGAGTTTTGGGTAATTGTTTAGTGTAATTGTTACCAAGAGGTAACTCAGGACAGCCCTGCATGTAGAGCTAAGAGTAATACCAAAGAGTGATGAGGGGGTCACTCACCTCCTGCCTGTTAGTGTAGCAAGCTGATGTTCCTGCTGCTCCTTCTTCCTCTCCTTGACTCTCTACTGGCGCAAAAATCATGTCCCCCAAATGTTAGCAACAAATTTGGAAACCAAGCGGGGTTTATAAGTTGTCACCTGCCTATCAGTCACCTTTTCCCCATGTACAGGGAACCTCTGTAGTGGGTTGGGAAGGACCTCTTTCTTGATCTCCAGGGAAGCTGTTTGTCAAGGTGACTTTGAAGAGCCAGCCCTTGGCCTTGCCTGTGGGGTTACTCCTCAGGTTGAAAGCCATCTGCTTTCAATTGTTTCCTTGTCCGGTGACTGAAATGTGATGTGTATGTAAAATTCAGGAGTATCAGAGGCCAAAGGAAAATGGCCAACGATAATAAAGAGGTGGAAAAAGTGGTGCAAAGTCTCAGATGCTAACCACTTCAAAAACACAAGCAGAACTGCCCCTCTGAGCTGGAGAAAGACATGGAGAGGAGAAACCCAAGATGAGAAACAAGTCTCAGAAGCTACATGCATTTTTTTTTCCAGAAAGAAGCTAATAACAAGGCCTTCCATCTCTGAAGCAGATACTCTTCCCACTATCCTCCATTTTACAGATGCACAAGCTAGGACTTGACTCAGTTCACTTAGCAATTCAGTGGCAAGGTTAGATGCAAACTAGTGTCTTTATACTGGCAATCCAGGGTTCTTGCTAGAACTGGGAAAAGTCCCAGGGAAGAAATGGCTCAGCAGACATCCTCCAGATCCTATCTCACTCTGACCTGCCTTCACTTTCACAAGACAGCCAACAGGCAGGTAATTGATGACACAAACAATGAACACAAGGGAGAATGGGGTGGATCAGAGTCGAGTTCTGCAGTTCCACTATCCCTTGCCCATACCATAGTATTTGAGTCCTAATTCCTCACTTAGTAGCTGAGTGACCTGAGGCAATGTGCCTCATGTTGACCTCTGCATAATTGAAAATCCATGTATAACTTTTGGCTCCCCAAACACTTAACTACAGTTCCTTAGTATACATGGGGGATTGGTTCCACGACTTCCCATAGATACCTGAAAAAGGTAAGTAAAGGCTGACAGAATGTGAAGCACTCAGCTCCTAGCAGAGTCAGTACTTAAAGCCCAAGCTGCTAGTAATTTCCCACAGTCCACAAGGCTTTTGGTTTCTGTGTTACAAAAGATGAGCTGTCTGTGCTGCTAACAAGGCTGGTGGCCCTTGTGCTCGGGTTCCAGCCCCAGCTCTATCAGTGGCCTATGTCTGCATTTCTGTGGGCCTTTAGTTTCCTCCCTGACCCTGACCAGGATGTTTCTCTCCAGCACGGAAACATTGTCACATCTTTTCTTTTCTTTTTTTTTTTTTTTTTATATAGTTTAATGTATTTTAATAGCAAACTTACAGGAACAGCACAGAAGACAGACAACATTAAAAACATGTACTTGCATGTAGGACAACTTAGTTAGAAAAGTATAGCGAATGGATGGAATCTACCATATGATAAAAATGCTACAAACACATCTTTTCCATCACATCTTTCCCAGCACCTTGTCAGCTTCTCTCACTTCTGTCTATCTCCCCTGCACTTAGTGCATTCCTTGCCTGACTCATGGTAGGAACTCATTAAAATAGTTGCTGAATTTAAATGATCTCAATGTTAAAAACAAAACAAAAACACAAACAAACAAACAAACAAACCCTTCCTCCCTTGGTGTTTTGTTTCACTCGTGCTACTGTCCTCTCTCAAATCCTTTAAAGTGTTTCCCCACCATGCACTCTGTCTCTGCTCTTACCTCCCAGACATTCCTCCCCTCATTTGAGTCTGGTTTCCTCATCTACAATTAAACTGAAACCACCCCAAACCAAGGTCACCAATGACCTCCTGGCAGCTTGAGTCAATGAACCCATTTCACTGTTCATTTTACTTGACTTCTTGGAAGCATTTCACATCATTGTCCTCTCTCTCCTTCTAGAAACACTTTCCTCCCTAGGTTTCCAAGACTCTGCATTCCCATAGTCTTTCTACCTATATGGCCTCTATCCTGATCCATTAAGTCCACACCCAAGACTTCATTTATCATCTTTATGGTAACTTGAAGAACTCTGATATCTCTTACTTCAGTCTAGTCCCCTCTCCTTAGTTCCCTTCAGACACTCCGTACCACATATTCAACATGCTCCTCACAAAGTGCTCCTCCTCCACTGTGACCCTTCCTGGTGAATGGTCCCACCATCACTGTATGAGCCCTGATAGTCATCTGGGACTCTTCTCCATCCCTCCCAATGTGATTAGTCATTATGCATGGTTTTGTCCCATCTGTCATCATTCATTTTATGCATCAACTTGACTGGACCACAGGGTGTCCAGATATTTAGTCAAACATTATTTCTGGATGTGTCTTTGAGGGTGCTTCCAGAAGAGATCAAAATTTGAATGGGTAGACTAAGTTAAGTGGATGGCACTCTCCAATGTGGGTGGGTACCATACACTCCATTAAGGGCATGAATAAGACAAAAAAGTAGAAGAAATTTGTTCTCTCTCTCTCTCTCTCTCTCTCTCTACTTAAGACGGAACATTGGTTTTCTCCTGCCTTTGAACTTGAACTTACACCATTGCTTCTCTTGTTCTCAGGCCTCTGGACTCTGACTGGAACTATTCCACTGGCTTTCCTGGGTCTCCAGCTTGCAGAGCGCAGATTGTGAGACTCCTTATCTTCCACAATTGCAACTGCATGAATCAACTCCTAATAATAAACCAATCTCTAGGTATATAGATATGGATATATAGATATATCTCTATACAGTTGACCCATGAACAACACAGGTTTAGAGGTGCTGAACTTTGCATGATTGAAAATCCACATATAACTTTTGGCTCTCCAAACACTTAACTACAGTCCCTTGGTATACAAGGTGGATTTGTTCCAGGACCCCCATAGATACCAAAATTCTCAGATGCTCAAGTTCCTTATATAAAATGGCATACATAGTATAATGACTATGGTTGTTCCTCCATATCCACAAATTCCCACCCACAGATAAAAATTACTGATTTTTATCTGAGATGAGTTGAATCTATAGATGTGAAACCTAGGGATATGGATGGCTAACTATATTTATTGAAAAAATTCTATGTGTAAGTGGATCCATGTTTTTCAAACCTGTGCTGTTCAAGGGTCAAGTGTGTATGTGTGTGTTTATGTATGAGTTCGGACAATTAATTTCATGAACTCATCCTAGAAAAAGTGCTATATGCCTCACTGCTGAATATCACTACGGTCACCTTCGAAGTACTCCCCTTGGGAAGCTGTGCACCAATGCCAGCACCTGGTCCACCCTTCAAAGCAGTTTTGGAACTCTTTATTTGGAATGGCTACCAGAGCTGCTGTCATACTCAGAATCTGACAGCTAAGTTCACAAACTTACCACCACTCGCTTATATTGGCAGCATAGTATGACACTTTACCGAATTGTTTGTATAGTGCTGCTAATGTTAGTACATGGTGGCAGGTTCGTGAATTTAGTTATCAAATTTCGGGAACTATGACAGCTCTGATGGCCATTCCAGTAAAAGAATTCCAAAATTGCATTGGAGGGTGGACTACGTGCTGGCATCGGTGCATAGGTTCCCAAGGGGAGTACTTCGAAGATGATCGTAGTGATAATCAGCAATGAGATATGTAGCACTTTTTCTAGGATGAGTTCAAGAAATTAATTGTCTGATCTAGTATATCTTTATATGTATATCTCGCTCAATAGAAGATACACTTGTACACACACATGCACACGCACGCGCGCACACACACACACACACACACACACACACATACTTGTATATCCTATTGATTCTGTGTCTCTGGAGAACCCTTATACAGTAGACTTTCAGTTAACCAGCACCCATGGGGATTAGTAGATGCCAGATAAATGTAAGTAGGCTCTGTTAACTGGAACTCAAGCAACTGGCATTCTCAAGCAACTAGCAAAATATCAAACAAAATTTCAAAATAATTTTGCCAGTTGTTTGAGAATGCCGGTTGCTTGGGTTCTGGTTAATGGAGAGCCAATTGTACAACCTCCTAAATACATAATTCAGTGTTGGAGCAAAAATCTTCTCAGTAATCTACTTCTTTCTATCTCCTCTGTCACCAACCTAGCCAATCCTATCACCATCTCTTGCCTGGATGACTAAAATAGTCTCCTACCCTATCTCTCTGATCCTGTCATGGCCACTTCAGTCTATTCTCAATGTAGTAGAAGTGGGATTGTTTTAAATATAACAGTCTTAGTCATGCAGTCATGCTCCTAAAGCACCCCTTAGTGCCCATCCCCGCCCCCTCACATTATCACTAAAATAAAGACTACAGCTCTGAATGTGGCCTAGGGGACTCTGCATGGGCTTCCCTCTACTTTTCCAATTTCATCTTACACAAATCTTTCCCCTTATGCTACTCTGGCTTCTTCTATTTCATTAAAAACATGATGGCCTTGCTGTCGGATTCGAAGCCTCTTCACATGCTGTTCTTCTGCCAGGTTTAATTGCCTCCCATGATCTTTGCCTAACTGATTTGTACTCATCCTTCAAGCTTTAAGTCAGGCACGGCTTCCTCAGGGAGAGTTTTTTTTTTTTTTTTTTTGGCAGCCCCTACCCCAAGCACAACTCAGGAATCCTCCCTACTGTCTTTCAGTCCCTTCATTTCAAGCAGTATCCAGCCAATGGCTACAAGGGTGTGGCAGTGGGGAAAGGGTAAGAAGAGTGGGCCCACCTTCCTAAGCCACACCCCTGAAGCACATAGTCTTTGACCTTCACCTGATGCCCTGTGTCTGGCCCAGCAGGGACTGGGAGAGACTGGTGTAGGACCCTCTTTCCCCACCATCACCCTTTTTAGTCTCTGCCCCTGATTTGCCCTCACCATCTGCAAAATCCAATTGTCTTGCCCCTGAAACACATGGTCTTATGGTACAGAAGGCAGATAAGAAGGGAGGCTCAATTTGGTACTCATAAATGATACCCCAAGGGGGACTTTGGAAGCCTGGTGCCTTCCTCATACACTACCTTGCATGCATGGACTACCCTGGGACCCTAAGTCACTACCTAGAATGTTTGTTTCTGACAAGAAAAAAAAGCCTAAAAGTTCCAAACCTTTCTGTGTGCTGGAGTCTGCCTGAGGAGTCTTCATTTGACTCTCCAGAATCCCCAAGTTAGCATCACTTAACAAGTCAGCCTGGGATGAGAATGGAACCCAAGGCTTCTGGCTGTTCCTGGCATTTATCCTCTACATTCAATTATCAAAGGAGGTTCTGCATTTCATTGACATTGTCTTATCACTGCCGTAGATTTTTCCTACTAAAAATGGATTAGTTTCACTACTGGGGATTGGCACAGATTGTGCCAGTGACTTCTCATGGCCATATCTTACTCCACACCAACAGCTGGGAGAGTTTGGAGCTAAGACTACACTTTCCCAAGGGGGAAGCTAGGGCATCATTACCCTCTGAACAATCCCTGACTCTTGCCATTCTTAAAAATTCAGGGAGTTGAATCGGGGTAAAGCATGAGTAGCATGCCTCACCTACATTAGGCACAGAAAAAACACTCCCTCCTGCCCCTCCCCCAACTCTGAAACAAAGTGGGGCATCCTTCTAGTAAGGGGCAACTCTGTTAGTAACCGGGGATCAGGTGACAGGAAGTTGCTGAAGTGATTTGTGACAGATCTCACTAATCTCATCCCAAGGGGATGGGTCTGGAGATCATCTTACACACATGGGGATAAACTTTAGGACCCAGGACATTTCTGCTTCCTGTTTCCAAACTGGTTTGGGCTGTTTTCTTATCTACAGTCTGATTTTTGGAAAAAAAAAGTTTGGCTCACAGCCATTCATGCCCCATGTAAGTTTGGGGATCCAAAATAGATGAGGACAGGATGCAAGTGAATGCCATTTCTTCTTTATTATTATTCATTATCTTCTTGTACAGAAAGACAAAATTTAAGTAACTCAAAAATTACAGAGAGAGAGAGATCATAAACAAGTTTGTTTGTTGCTCCCAGGCTCCAATGAAATCCTGACATATTATTGAACGCACAGATTTCTCAGCTGACATGGGTTAACACATGAATATGAGCACAGTTTAAAGTGGTATCAAAATTAATCCATTTCACAGTAATCATGTCTATAAGCTCAGTTGCACATAGAGTTTCCACTGTCACAAGTTCACAATCACAGAGTGAAATAACAGGTGTGTTCAGGCCTGGGAAAGTGGCATCCATAAGGAGAGACAGATTTGGATGCAAAAGCAGCTGTGGGATTCGTTCCAATTTTGAATATCTGTGTTAATGCTCTGGCTGAGGATGGGGGGAAGAGCAGGCACTGTTCGAGGGGCAGATACCTCAGTACAATGGGACAACTGTTGAAGCATTGAGCCCAAGGGGGCGTGCTGTTTGCCTATCTTTGTCAGAGAAATTCTTGTTAGAGAGAGACTCACCACCCACAGCCTGTGAAAGGAAACACTCCCTAGCTCCTTATGTTTGAATATTGGGGGCAAATGATAGGAGCACAAGTCTGACAGCAAAACATCTGCTTTATAGAATATTTAGCAAGACACAGTTATATTACTTTAAATTTCAGTCTAGTTCACAAACTATGCTATTCCTAGGGTAAATAAAGGAGTAGAATGAAAAGCTGCAATACCCAAAATCCTCACAATGGAGAGAGAACAAGAGACCATCCGGTACAGAAAGAGCCATACATATGAGAATTACTGAACCCCAAAGCTGAAGGCACAGTGCAGGGATCCTTAATATCTAGAGCCTTTTGTTTGCAAAAGGTACTCATTTTATATTAGAACCCTCTTACACATATGACCCTGAAAATTGACTAAAAGAAAGATTATTTCATATTTCTAATGAACAAGAATCGCAGATACCATGAATCTTAACTTATGATTTTCTCTAAGTTCTGAATTAGTGGGCTTCAAGATAATGGGCTTTTGCCATAGTTGCCGGCAGTCTGATTACTGTACTTTTAAATTAGGTAATTATACTCTTTAGTATGAGGAGAGTTCAGTTGGGAGGATATACTTGTTTCTGAATCAGTGGAATCCTGAAATGGAGCTTCATTATTTGTCAAGCTGAAAAACATCCTATACCAGCAGTTCTGCTGCCCAGCTCTCCATCTCAGCCTTGAACACAAGGGCATACACATGAGACATAGTACACACGCATACTTCTAGAAAGGCAGAGCATAGATGATTGAGTGTCCTCTCTACGATATCTCTCTCTCTCTCTCTCTCTCTCTCTCTCTCTCTCTCAGACAAAAGAACAATCTAGAGGCAGTGTTGTTTTTTTCTTCTTTTTGCAGAATGCCATTTGGTTGTTAAAAGATCAAACACCAGTCAGCGAGGGACCATCTGGATCCAACTCCTTAACAGACATTTTTCAGTCTTGAATTCCTCTTATTCAGGTTACAAATAAGATGAGGTTCAACAAATTCGGCAGATTCCTGTTTTCCAAAGCACCCTAAGGAATTCACACTAATGGCAGTGGGATTGGCAAGTAGAAGAGGAGGCCTCTCACCTTCGGTCAGACTGTTTGGTGTTGAATTTCCATTTCCGTCACTCAGGGCACAATGCTGGTACTACCTATGATAGGCACCTGTGTGTTCCACTCTTTCTTTTGTGCTTTTGATTTGAAAACCCCAGGCTGCGGGAAGTACAGGGGTGGGACAAGATTGCGATTCTTGTTTTAAAAATTCTTAAAAAGTTTTTGTTTAAAAACAAGTTACAGTCACAGTTCAAAAAATTTTTAAAGCCTTTTTTTAAATGAAAAATATCTAAAGAACTAGCCCTGCCATTTCCAAAGTCAATAGTCACACATCTTTCTACCAAAAATAAAAATAAAAAGGCTCAGGAGCACTTCAGATTTCCTTCAGCTGCTGATGCCCATAGAACAGGAGCCAAGGCCAAGGGCACCACACTAAAGGGGCTTGTGATTAAGGGTCCCGGTGGGCAAAGACCCACAGGATGAAGTTGCTTTTAAAGTGTTTTGTGAAAGGGGGGCAGAAGGTGTCAACTTTGTAGGGGCTCTAACAGTGAATCTCAGCTTTCTTGGCTCAGGCTCCTGTCATCAGGCTGACTGGGAAGGGACATTCCTCCCTTCATACCGGAAACCTCTTGGTACAAATATAGTCACCCACCAGCTATTGTTTTAGATAAGCATGTGAGAAAAGGCAATGTGCACACGTGTATACACACACACACACATACACACACACACACACACACACACACATCCAAAAACAACAAAAATGTCACTACTGCAGCGTTAGCACTGTATCAAATCAACATCCGTACAAAGACAGAGTTTGAAAGATATGTACAGGGCACTCATAAAAGCCAAATGTGCACCGTGAGGAGTAATGACCATTGTGGACTGCACAGTCTTTTTCTACAATACACTGCAAAAAGACTGCCAGAGACCACGATGGCAACCCCACCCGGAAGAATGCTGCAAAGCACCTAAACCAGAGAACACAGGGCATTAAGGAACGATCTCTGAGTGAGCACTCCCTGTAGGACCCTGCTCAGCGCCTGAAGAACACTTGCCACTCTCTACCTGGCCAGGTTCCTGTTTCCAGCTCTCTCCTGCTCCACCCAGCTGCAAACTACTTGGCAGCTGGGCAGGGAGAGGATCTACAGATACCAAAGGCAGCAGGGGTTCCTGGACTCTGGTGGGTGGAACCCATACTTGGCTCTGCTCAGTGGGGAGTAGACACATGGGGATAATAAATGTCTTCTCCAAGGTCATGCACAGGCATCTGTCTGAAGAAATCCCTGGAGAGCAGGGGATGGCCCCAGAGCTTCAGGCTGGTCCTTCAACATGGCCAAAGAGTATTAACCGCAGCCTTGATCATAGAAAAAGCAGGGGTTTTCTAGGCCATAAGTGCCTTCAATAAGAAGGGTAAGAGTGCAGTGCTAGAGGCCCAGAGGGAGGAAGGGAGGAAAGAAATGTGGAATACCACCTGGTCAGCATGTCTAGCAACAGTGAGCTTTCGGGAGGAGGGGTGGCAGGACAGAAAGTGTCAACTAGCAGGAGACTGACTCCCCAGATTGACATTCAACATCAAGAGTCATATCAAGGCCTCCACTAAGACTGGTCCCCAATAACCTACACATTTTTATAAGAATATTCCTAAGGGTAAACTGCACTCCACAGGCATTAGCTCAGTCAGCCTCTAAATAGGTCTGTGAGGTAGGGGTAAATATGGAAAACCCCAGCCACAGAGTCAAGCTGTCCAAGATGGTGGGTTCCCTGGGATAAGAACACAAGCTTTATGACTTGACACAAGTCTCAGGGCAAGTTCCCAGGACTGGAGGGGCTTCCAGAAGTCATCTGTGGCCCCAAGGCAGAGCTGCATTCAAATAATGAGGCCTGATATCTGCCTTAGAGAGCTATTTAGACAGAAAGAAGCTTGTCTTCTCAGTGAGTTTTGAACTGCTGTGGCTGCAAAGAGACTCTGGCTGTGCACTTTCTTGGGCCCCTCAAAAAAGTTGCTATATTTTTAAAAGCACCACAGAGGAAAAATGGTTTGGCGCCAAGACCAAGATGATAGAGATGGAAGGGTGAGGGAGGTGGTGTCAACAGTGTCTTATGTGTGGTCACTGACAATTAAATCACAGGTCACCTCTGCCTCACTGCTGTCTGAAGCCTCACTGAAATGGAAAGGTCGACAGCTCCTGGGCCACAGAAAGGGGTTACTAAAACGGACCAGCACCTGGCAGTGACAGGGCAAATCCTAGATGGACCTTCTATGTCAGGTCATGGGCTTCTTTACCTCCCTTGCAAAGAAATTTCGAAAAAGGGACACATTAGGATCTTCTCCCCAGGTGGGCACCATCATTAGAGAAATCAGCCATCTGAAGTACAAGTTAAACTCAATGTACCTACTCATGAAAAGGGAAGTATCTTAAAAGGTCAAAGCCAGAAAGCACAGTGCTGAGGAGGCCAAGTTCATGGGTTTAATCATGCTATGGGCCTTGTGAGAAGAAAACTTCAGCTATCTGCCCCAGCCTATACCCCAACCATTCAGAGGTCATGGGCTCCACAGGCAGAGTCAGCCATATCAGCTTTCCAGGGGTAATGATTGGGCTCATACCAGTGGGTAGCAGTTTTAGTACAGCCAGTCCATGTATCCGGAGAGCCAAGGACTGGAGGAGGCCAAGCACACCAGAACCAGAGCTAATCTCCAGGATTGCAAAATTCATGTGGGCTCCTTGTTCAATCTGAAAGAAATAGCTCTGAACGACAGGCCCTTGCCCTTCGTCCTTCACATACGCTGTCCCCCTTTCAGGTTGCTCTAGACATTCCTTTTAACCTAGTAAGGAAGGCAGGGTGGGTGTTGGGGGAGGCAAGTGTCAAAAATCTGTGAGATTGATTGCCTTTGACCCCCTATGAATGACCCATGTAATAATGTTTTGTTTTATTGTGTTTGTTATTTATTTGTTATTACGTTTTGTCTTTTTGTTCAGTCTTTGTCTCTGTCCTCAAAATGTAATCCAGGGATACAAAGCACAGGACTCTTGAGGGGAAAGGAAGGGTGCTGAAGGGATGGCTGCTCTTTCTCATCTCTGTGACTGAGGTTTCCAGACACAGACAGGTCTTTAGTCAGTTGCATGGCTCCAGGGCCCGACTCTATGCACATTCTGGCCACAGTCAACTCCATGGGGTGATTCCTTTGGCATAAGAGAAGCCAGTCCCTGACATGAGGACAGGATGGTGGGGCATGACGGTTTCTGAAAGAGCTGCGCTCTCTAGACTGTGGCTTTCCCCAGGGGCACATGTGTACCCCATCCCTGTTTATCTGTCTCTGACAGCTGTATTTCCACAAATCCACAGTTAGGAAAATATTTGGCAACAAGGAGGCTAAGGCTGTTTTGTGGTGGCACAGTATTTAAAAAGTTAAAAAGAAAATAGGAGACCCCTGAAAGAGGCTTTCACACCAGACAGGACACAAGTTCCACTACTTATCTGAGCCAGGGTTGGCAGCCACTATCTCCTCATACTTTGGGGGCGGGTCACTGTAAGAGACACTGGCCTCTTCACTGCTGCTCTCCTGGGGTGCAGTCACCTCCTCATAGGATGGGGGAGGGGTGGCACTGGACAGTCTGGAGAGAGAAAGCTCTGGAAGATAGAGGGTGCTCTCTAAGCGGACTGTGGTTCTGCCTCCCCGACTGGGACCCAGCACCACCTGTGCATTGCTCCCTGTCTCACGGTGCCCAGAGGACTCCCCTTGGCTATGCACAGTGCCCCGGTACACCATAACTCGGGGTAGGCTGTGCCCGGCGCGGCTGGCTAGGTACCGGTTCTGAGCATATGAGGGGTGATGACGAGTGGCTTTCTGCAGCTGGCACCTCCAGATGATGAACAAAGCAATGACAATCAACAATGCCACCCCTAGAAGAGGCACCACCACATACATGGCATCTGAGTTCTGTGCGGGGTCTCGGACTGAGTAGACTGCATTTGGATACCCCTTCCAGAACTCCATCTGCAAAAGAAGAAGGACCACTTCCAATTACATGCAATTGCTCATGCCCCAGATGAACCCCATGGACCTTCTGCAAGGCTGCTCCCCACTCTGCCCCAACTGACTCTGGCCTCTGAAAAGCCCTCAGAGAAGCTATGGAATGCACCAAAGACAAATGACCAAAGGTACAAAGTGAAGAGTCCCCCAGAGTGAGGCAGATGGGACTCTAAGGACATGTTTTCTTTGTTCTAAGGACATGTTTGTTCATCTACAGCTCAATGGTCCTACTTTGGATTGGGCTGGCTTTCCTTCCTGGCCTCTGATTCATCTGAGGTATCTGGGCCTGCTTTTGCTATCCCTGAGGCTACCTTCACTCCCATAACCCAGTCCCAGGGCAGTACATGCCGTTTTTTCTTTGTCCTCAAACACCTCCTTGACCTCCTCGTAGCTGCAGATCTCCTCCATGCACTCCCGCTCGATGGTACCCTGGCGCAGCTCCTCCAGGAACTCATTGGCACGGGGGAACCGTTTCAGGACCGAATGGGCATTCTTGGCCTTCAGAAACACTGAGGAGAGAGCTGCACTAAGGCCTGGAATGAGGAGGTCCCCGGGGGCTCCCTTAAACCTGACTCAGCCCAGGCACAGAAGTATAATGTTGGAGGGAAACAAGACAAAGCCAGTGAGCTAGTCACCACTTTAGACATAGCTGGCCTTTTGTAACATGGATGGAAGGGCTGACTTTCCATGATGCCATGATGTATCTGCCTAGAACATGATGCACCCAACAAGATTCAGTCCTCTTGTGCTATGGAAGAAAATGAGTACATGTTGCATAGGAACAATGAACATGAAGGATTTTCAGTATTGCAGTTATCAGTAAAACCAAACAAACAGACAACAACAACAAAAACAGTGTTTCCTGCCTCACCCAAAAATGAGAAAATCAGAGCCCTTATCATGAGAATTTATTGTTCTTTGAAGCTGGTGCTGGTGACCAATACCAAACAGCCTTATAATACTCTATCAGAGTGGTGTCCCTCTACCTGAATAACTACCTGAATAGCCATCAGATTGCCTAGCATCAATAGCCTTGCCCAAGACCGTCCAGTACAAACCCAGGCAGGGGTAGATTAGAGGACTGGATATACAGGAACCTGAGAGTGACTCTGTGAATGGAGGTAGCGGAGTTTATAGGGAGAACCTCAATTTTTGTAGACTGGGCACAGAGGCTTGCTAGAAAAATATAATCGAGTGGTAGCCATAAGTACTTATTCCAAAGGAGGATACCCAGCTAAGTTGAACTGACTGGCATGGTATGGGCTATTCATCCCTATAAGCTTGAGCTGAGATTTTAGAGGATAAAAGAAGAGGTGACATCTGCTCCTAGAATTGTCCTAGAAGTAAGACTTCCTAGTTCTCATGTCAAATAGCCCAGGCAGGTAAGGCTTCCCAGCAGTCAGGCACACTTCCTTCCCCAGGCCTCATGGTCTGTCATAATAGTTTCTATCATACTGACCTAGATAAGTGCACATCTCTACTGAGCACATGTTCCAGAAGGAGCTAATTGGAAAGGGTTTACAGGGACACTTCAGGGACAGCAAAGCTGGCAAGGACTTGAAAGGTAGACATACACCTTTTCCATGAGCCCTTAAGAATGGCCCTTTACCATTCAGCCTGGGACCAGAAAAACTCACCTGCCATGGTGCTCCCTCAGATCCAGCGTCTCACTTGCCTGGCAAAAGAGAAAAACACAGTCACAGTGAGATCACATCCTAAAACCTACAGGGTACCCTCTTGGCCCTGGAATGTGACCCTTCCACCCTCACTGGCCTGGTCAAAGGTCAAAGTAGCACCTTATGGGACATAGCACCCTCTGTGTAGCCACTCACAGCTCTACTGCTCCCCATTCTGCCCTGAGCTCTTCTCCAGTGCTCTCTGAGGCCCTTCAGGACCCAAAACAAACCTTCTAGCTCTCTCCTTCAAGAACATTTAGTGTCTAGAAGACCTAAACCTTGACTTTTACCTTTTAAAAAGAAAAAATATACTCCTACAGGCCAAGGTTTTTCCTTCCTTGCTTGCCTCAAGAAATCTGTGCACTTTTGAGTTTGAAAGGATCCCAGAGAAATGGGGACTTAGGTGAGGTCAAGCAAGTCAACATTGACAGAGATAGGACCATTTTGGGAACTAATTTTGCTCAGAATGGCAAGTTCCAGATACTTCTAATGACAAACATATTCCTTGAAAATAGGCAGCTTGTGTTTAAAAAGCAGGTACTGGCAAAGCTTAACATAGCAACAGCCACCATCTCAAATGACATATCCCAGACCCAGATGACTTGCTGCACTCATCTTCACTAACAAGGTGTCAAAGATCTCCTGAAACCAGTCATCTCTCCTCTCTGCATTGAAGAACACTGTAGCAGAATACCAAGACATTGATTTACATGATCAAAGCTGAGACCCTAACTTGACACAAGTGTTACTTCTGGTGTGAGCTATTTTCTTAAGGCTTTGCTCCTGCTCAGGAATTATCCAGCCAATATGTAAACCCCAACCACAGCATACTACTCTCAACACACACTCCCACTCATGCACATATTCCGGAGCACCGTCCAAGCTGCCTACATTCAGGAGCAATCACCCCACTCCTTCCCTCCTCAAGCAAAAGCTCTGGTTTTATCACTATCTGGATGTAGGACATGTGAACAGTATAACCCGTTATGCTACCCTATTTGCCTAGGCTGCCAGGAACTTCAGTGTTAACAACGACCATCAAGCATAGGCGCCATGGAAGCCCATCTGTTAAGCACATATGCTTCACCACTGCAACGTGGTATATAAACTTTTCTATTTGTTTTCAGAATTTTAAGTATATTGAAATATATATCTTCCAATATTTTTGGAAAACACATAGGATATAAATCATAAATAAAATTTAAACTAAAAGAAAAACAGTAAATCCAGCACCCCCTCTATGGAAACACCAGGTCAAGGGGGCTTTTCTTTTTTGAACCCCACAACAATCCCACCCCAAACTATCAAAGTGTCAGTCTGTCAACAGATGGTCCTGCTATTGTGAGAAAAGTTGATGGTCAGTGTTTATGAGAGTGAAGATGGAATATTATGTGTAAATTCTGTTTTCATTGTGGATCCCTGAGGTTCCCCTAGAGCCAACACCAGTCATGTGTCCAGGGTGTGGAATGACACTCTTAACAGCAACATTTATGATTGAAGAAAAATGGAGCCCTTGTGTCAGGCTTTGAAGAGAATGAGTAAAGCCTTTCCTGATAAGTGAAGAAAGAAAAATATGTTTCATTGCTTATCAAAGACAACTGCGGCATTGTTTTTTTGAATTTTTATGTGCGGAAATTACATAACATCTTATACATAGCCACCTCTTGTCCCAAACACACCTGACTTTAGTGCCTGTACACCCACACATCCCATAGCACCAAATGTGTGCTGTCTTCACATCTGCAAAAGTCATTAGTTCATTTTTAAGCTTCAAACAAGCCAGGAACTCCCTCAAACAGCTCACAGGCATGGCCTCACTCCATTAACAATTCTGAAGCACACGTCACTGCTGCTGCTGCTGCCATGAGGCCTCCTCCCCCTCCTTCCTCCAAATGTAGCGACTGCTTCTTCCCCTATAAATACACCATCCATAGGCTGTTACTATGGCAACAGTGAGGCAGCAAGAGGGCTCCACAACAGAGAATGCTGCAGCAGTCACACATGTATATGTCCCTCCTGCCCCTGGTGGATACTGTAAGGCTGACTGTAGGCTAGAAGAATTTTTAACCCACTCCCCACAGGAACACAGCTGAATCCTGAAGGCCTGGAAAGGAAGGAAGGCCACCACAAAGACCTTCCTTAACCCCACCCCAGGCTGGAGCTTTTGAATCACAACACTCTGGGGACATGTCTCCCAAAGCCCCTCACATAGGGAATGGCAACCATCAGACCTGGTGTCCCAGGACGTGGCCTCCAAACCACTTCTCCAAATCCAAGTCCATTTTATTTCCCTCACTCATAACTGTTCACTAGGAAAGCTGTTCTCATCTTCAAATCTCATGACTCATCAACTCACCCAGTAACACAAAACTCCAAAATTATGCTTCAACTCAAACTCTGGACCCTCCTTGTCCCCTTCCACTCATGCCAGCCCTGGAAATGCCTAGCCTTTCATGGCTCACCACCATAGCCCTGCCCACGAACTCCTGTTTCTGGCCCAGCAACACTCTTCTCCCGGGTTTGCTCAAAACCCTCAACGCCTTGGCCCAGCGGACACTCCAGGTCCTCCCCCAACAGTGCCCCACGCCCAGCTCAGTGGTCCTGGACACCGAACCGTGCCCTCGGGGCTGGAGCGCCCAACCCAAACGGCCTCACCGTTCTCCGGGCCCTGGAGGCGGCCGCCCTGTTTGCGCAAGCAGCCGGCCACCTCGCTGCTGCGCCTCTTCCAGCAGGGCCCCTGTCCCCGCCCACCTGCTCCCCGTCGGCCTAGCCCCCCGGCCCAGCGTAGCCGTCTCCTCCTCCCTCCCTCCCCGCCCCGCTGTCCTCCCGCCGCCGCGGGCACCCTGGTGCCTGCCCAGCTGGGGCCGAAGTGCGCCTGGAGCTCCCGCCCCTCGCAGTAGAACGCCCAGGCCTTGCCCATTACCTCGGTACCCCCCTGCCCTGCTCTCTCCTCTGGGGGCTCCGCCGCTGCCCGTCCCCCCACACCCCGCCGCGCCAGTTCTAGCTTCGCGCCCCGTGCCTGGCGCGCCACCCTAGAGCTCCAGGACCACCGTGCCCCGATCGCCAGGCCGCGATGGTCGCGCCGCACCCCGCACCCGGCTGCCAGGCGAAAGAGAAGAGAAGGGGTGGGGGCGACCAGAATGGACCAAGGGGGTAGGGAAGGCGGGTCGCCGAGCTGGGCCGGTGGGGCGGCGGCGCGCACCGAGCACCGCGCGCCCGCGCCCCACTCAGCCGGCGCCGCCCCTGCCCCCTCCCTTGCCGCCGAGGGGCGGGGCCTGGCCGGCTGGCCCGGGACACGCCAGGGACCCTTGGCCAAAGGCACGGGTCCCATCGTGTCCCGGGCTCAGGCCCTCGGAAGACAAGTCCCTGCAGCGGGCTGTGGTGGCTGAGCCCAAGGCCCGTGCACCAGGCGTCCCCGCGCAGCCCAACCCCCCACACCCAATTGTCCTCTACCCCTGCTCACCTGTCATTCCAGCCGGCCTTCCTCCGATTGACAGCTAAGAAAAGAGGGCCACGGGCCAGCAGCCTGAATCCACCTTGCCAGGGTTCCAGTGGGCCTGCAGAAGAAAGGCCGGGTCGAAGCCGCGTTCCGCCAATGACTGGGTGACCTTGGCTTCGTCACTTTCCTGCCCCCACCCCTACCCTGGGAATGGAGGCTTCTCTCCTGTCAAATCTGGAAAATGGGAACTGCAATGAAATAAAGGAGGAAATGGGCTTGGGAAACGCTTCGAGTGCAGAAAGGGGAGAGAAAGGAATCTCCTGGGTCTGCAAAGGGAGCATTTGGTGGGTGGGTCAGTCACTCAGAAAGTAGCACTGTAGGAAGTTCAGCATGGCAGGCCAAGATGCTGGTAGCGGAGATATAACATCGGTCTAGGGAGAACCACACAAGAGGTTTTACTAAAAGAAGGCAGGACAGTTCTAAGGGAGCTCAGGGTCTGGTCTGCCAAAGCCTCCAAGGAGGTGCCCATTCCATCCTGCTGGGTTTTCAAGGCATTTTTTTGTTTTCTGCACCTTTGGAGCCCAGCCCAGCTCTGGAGTTGGCTTCCTACAGCCTCCTAATTTGTTGCTTTGGGGCAGATTCCAGGCAGAGAAGCAGCAACCTGTCCTGCCACAGGGTGACAGGGATAATAGAAGAGGAAGACCTCCATCCTCTGGGGCTTCTTCCATTTCAGCTCCCAAGGCTGGCAGAAAGCATCTTTGGCTAGAGCTAAGCACCTCCTCTTCCTAGCCTCCTCCAACTCCCAATGGTGCTTTCATCTCCATCTCTGTGCCGGTTCTCCTCAGAGTCCTCCCCTGGCTTGCTTGCTCTTGCATGGCTGCAGGAGTCCCCAACTTGCCCAGGAGAGGTCATCTGTGCCCCAACCCCCACCCTAATTTTCTACTGAAGGCAACAGAGCCACAGCCCCTGACCTGGGGCAGGCTTCCATGGAAAAATATCAAGATCACCTGAGGATGTGAATGGGGCCCCTTCTGGGCCTAAAGGACTGTATATGTTTTAAAGTCACCCTCAGTTCAAGGACGGGGAGCCTGGGTCATGGTTAATGGGAGAAACTGTTTAGAACTCTTCAGGAATTTACTTACTGGGTCTCCTAGTTTACCACAATGTGCCCATCCTGATCTTAACAACCACCATGTTCACAGTTGACTTCACAGAGCTTTCAGTCTCCTCCTGGCACCCCAAATAAGCTTCTGACTCCAGCACCACCCATCTGCTAGTTCCCTCTAGGCCCATAATACCTTTCCTCCCACTGTCAGCCTCTGTGCACTGTATTCATTCTTCTGATGTAGCTCAGATGACATATTACTCTGAAGTCTTGCAGGATTCTGTGCCCCCACTTGTATTGACTGCTCCATTCTCAGCACTCCATCTGCAGAGATCATAAACAGGGGGCCTCTGTGCATGTCAAGGGCAAGAAGTATATAGAACAGCACTTCTGCAGCATGCTGCCTGCTTCAACATTTGGCAATACCATTGATCAGCTCTGTGATCCTCAATACATGATTTACCCTGTCTACATCTCAGTTTCCTCATCTGTCAAATGAAGATGATGACACCTACCTCAAAAGGTGGTGAAGAGGGCAAAAGGGATAATCACATCAAGTGTTCCTGGTGCTTAGTATAAGCCTAATACAGTTTGGCTTTGGCTGTATCCAGTTTCAATGTGTTCATTTGCTTGCTCACTTGGGTTACACACTCAACTTCTCTACCTTGGGATCAGAGACCTTGTCTCTTCATGTGCCCCTAGGGTCCTACACTGAGCCTCAACTCACTAGGTGCTTGCAGAGATGAAGTGGGAGAGGCTGGGCTAAGGTGTGGAGCTGGAGAGGGGCTCAGCCTTCAACTTACCATCCAAATGTTGCCCCCAACACCACCAGCAACTCAGACCCCTGCTTCCTCACCATGGAGATCCTGAGTCTTGGCTTCCTCCAGAGCTTGGCTTCCTCAGGGGGCATTCAATTCCCTTCAGGATAGTTTCAGATACTCCCAGGGACTGTCTAGGGAGGACTTCAGCCCTCCCTCCCTGCCCCACACCTACTTTTACATCTTGATCTGAACAGTGCCCTCTGCACTAGGACAGGAAGGGCTTGGCCATTGGCTCTTTTGCCTTAGCCAGGCACTGGACAGTCTGGTGCACTTATAACCTTTTTTATACAACTAAATCATGTTAACCACCCCAGGATACTGGCACAGTTCATATCCGCATTCTCTAAATCCTGGAGAAATGGTCTTCCTGTAAGCTTACACTCCCTCTCTCCCACCTCCATTACATTCATCATGCATCCTTCTCTTAGTTGCTACATTGGCGATCTCAAGAAACACATCTTGGCACATATCAAAATCACATTTGTAGGGCACTTAGAATCATGAGAGGACCAAGCTTCAAAACAGTGTACAGTACAGTTGCTAATAATTTTGAAAATGACAAAAAGATCATATTTCAATAAAAAAATTCAATACCTTGTGATAGAACAGACAGTCCACCCCAAACTTGTTCAAATTTCTAACCTGTCCCATTTCTGATCCAGATCCCATGTGGCAGGACCAGGTTCATGGGTGTTGGACCTATGGAGTCAGACAAGGTCCAGCACTTAGAAGGGTTCCCTATGCTTAATTTAAGACTTTGCTATTGCCATCTTGGAATTCTTAATACTTTTTGAATGAGATATCTACATTTTCATTTTGCACTGGGCCCTGCAAAATATGTAGGTAATCCTGCCCATCAGTGATATTCCCAACATCCTTGATCCTATCCCAGGGTCTCAACCACCCTGCTACTCTTCTGACTTTTCCCATCCTCCTTTTGCAAGCCTTAACTGGTCCCTGCTTTCCTCACTTCTCAATGCACCGATGTCTTCATCTTCTTCCTCATGGCCTGTCCTTAACCCTATCCCTGTTGTGTCTCACCCTTTGGTTGAGACAAGTACCCTTTTCCAGCCTCATTCACTCCTCACAACTAACTCTCTACCCAACCCTCATTTGCCCCAGAACTGAAAACTTGTATGGCTCTGTTATTCCCCGTCCACTTATTTCCTCACTGAGCCTCACGCCATCCATGAGCCTAAAAACTGATCCTTACCCCATAATAGCCTCAATTCATCTCTGCACACTGATTAACCAATTAATCAAGTATTGTGGGCTGAATCATGCCACCCGCCCCCCAACTCCCGCCACCTCCATTCATGTAAGGACAGGGTCTTCACAGTGGTAATCAAGGTAAAATGATGTCATTTGGGTGGCCTTATTCTAATATGACTGGTATCCTTATAACAAGAGGATATTAGAACACAGACACACAGAAGGAAGACGATGTGATGACACAGTGAAAAAACAGCAATAAAAGCTTAGGAGAGAAGCCTTTTAATAAACCAACCTTGATGACAACTTGGTCTCAGATCTCTGGCCTCGAGAAGCTGGAGAAAATAAATATCTGTTGTTTAAGTCACCCAGCCTGTGGTACCTTGTTATGGTAGCCCAAACACAGTAAGACATCAAGTATTTACTCAATTCTACTATGTTCCAGGTACTTTTCTAAGACCCAGGATTGCAGAGGCCAACAAAATAAATAAAAACTCCTACCCTCATGGAGATTAGAAAAAGAAGCAAAAATGCTATAGATACAGGATGTTGTTTGATGATTGGTGCTATAGGGGGAAATGAAGTAGAGAAAGTCTCGGGGCATAGAGTGCTTAAATGCAATGGCCATGGAAGACCCTACTGAGAAGATGGTATTTGAGCCAAGATCCAAAGGAGATGAAGGGCCATACTGTTCCAGTTTGAGAGATCCATACATGCAAAAGCCCTGGAATCAGGCACATGCCTAGCCCATCCTTCAGTCAACCAGGAGGCTGGTGTGCTGATATGGAGAGCGTTAGAGAGAAGGATGGTGGACGATGAGGCTAGAGAAGCCACAATGGGGGTGTTGAGAGATCATGTAGGGTTTCACAGGCCATTGCACGGATTCTATTAGAGTGATGTGGAGAGACATTGAAGGGTCTGAGTTAAGGAGTAACATGATCTAGATTCTAGTTTCCTATATTTGATCCATCTGGCTGCTTTATGAGAACAAATTGAAGAAAGGCAAGGGTGGACGTAGAAAGACTATATAGGGACTATTGAAATTATCCAGGTGAGAGACAATGGTGATTTACATGAGAAGATGCAGTGGAAGTGGTAAGGGAATGCAGATCTGAGGCAATTTTGATGGTGGAATCATTAAAGTTTGATGACAGATAGGTATTGGGTTGTGACGGAAAGATGTGAGTCACGGTCAGCTCTCAAGATTTTAGTCAGAGGAATGGGAAGGGTGGAGGTACATTAGCTGAATTGAGGAAGACAACAATGAAGGATGGAGTAGGTTAGATGAGGAGTTGAGTTCAGGGCAACATCAAGGCTGGAGATGTAATTGGAGAATAACTAGCATCTAATCACTGTTGAAAGTCATGAGACTGGATGGGGTCAACTAGGGAGAGAGTATAGAAAAAAGAAAAGCAACCCAAGAACAAAGTCCTAGGAAGTCCAACATTTAAAGGTGGGATAGATGAGAAGGAACCAGCAAGTGAGACTGGGAAAGGGTGACCATTGGGGATGGTGGGACAGTGGGGACAGCAGACTGTGGAGCCAACTGAAGAAAGTGTATCAAGAATAAGGGAGTGATAAATCCTTTAAATCCTACAGACTGGGCAAGTAAGAGGAGGATAAAGAACTGACCATTGTTTTTACCAACGTAGAAATTATTGGTCACCTTCAAGAGTAATTTCCAGGGAGACTTGAGGGCACAAAGGCAGATCAAGTTGTTTTTGATCAAGAGTGGGAAAAAAAAATTGGAAACAGAGAGTACTAATTGACAACTTCTTTGAAAAGTTTTTCTATTGTAAAGTAGAACAGAGAAAAGGGAGAGTGGAGGTTGTGGGGCTACAGGGGAACAAGATAGTAATTTTTTCACATGGGAGAAATGAAAGCATGGTTATTTGTTTGTGTGCCAATGAATCAATAAAGAGGGAAAAACTGCTGATGCAAGGGAGAGGTGCACAGATGCAGGTAGGTGGGAGAGACGATGTTAGAGCTTGGAACAGTTCTCTTCTGGTGGATTTTATTTTGTCAGAGAAATAGGAAGCAAGGCTACCAGCCAGTATGACAGTGGGACAGATGTGTTGGTGGTTTGAAGAAAGAAGGCTTGAAATAGTCTCCTGGAAGATAGGGAGGTTGGGTGCTCTATGGAAATGTAGTGTGATTGTTGATCTGTATTAAGGGCCTACTTGAGGTTTAATGGCCGTCAACTTAGAGCATGTATGTATGGTTTTCTCCAGTCACATTCAATCTTAAAGGTAATGTGAAAGGTTGTTATGGGTAATTTTAAAGAGTAAGTGGAAGGTTGTATTTTGTCAGGTTAAGTTTTCCTAGATGAATACAAAGAAATGACAGAGGGCTACAGAGTTTTCTTGTGGATTTAAGGGAGAAATTATGATAATTGATTATGAATTTTAGGCTCAGTAAGGAGGGAAGTGAAGATGGAGTTAGGGTTTGATGAAGGGCAGTGAAAAAACAGTAGGATTGTTGGTTGAAGGATCCCAATGGTGGTCAAAGTATTATTGACGTTCTTGTAGTACTAAAAGGAATAAGCTGGATATCATGTAGATCACAGAGTGGGTGGTGATAATAGGTCACAGCAAATTCTTAGGATGTGACCATGGGAGTAAGTAGCTGCAGTAGGGAGGAAAGGAAGAACATTGGTGGAGAGTAGAGAAAGGGACTGAAAGACCAGGGGGTTGAATTAGCTATGTGGATAATTAAATCACCAAGAATGTACATATTTAACCAACTCTTATACCTAACCCCTTGAAGCCTTATCTCCTCCCCAAGCCTTCACTCCATTCCTCAGATTCATTGTGGATCTAAAGGGTACCACAATCCTGAGCTTCACATTGTCTCATAGCCTCACACTTACATCCACTTCATTTGTTCTGGAGGTCACCCCACCACTGAGCCTACACCTTAACAAGAGCCACACCTCATGTCCCAAAGCATCATCCCTTTCTAGTATCTTGCCTCTGAGCATTTAATTGATCACCTACTATGTGTCAGACACTATGCCTGGGGCTGGTGACATAAAGATGAATCAAACAGACCAAGTCTCTGCCCTGCTTTTATTCTAGCTGGAAAGAAGGACACTAAAGTAATAAACACAGAGAAAACCTAAGAAAGCCATTGGTAGAGGTGCAATAGAGGAAACCAAAGATAGGAAGTGGGGCAGAGAGTGTGAGGACAGTGACTTTTATCTCATCCTGATTCTAATCCCAGCCTAGAGCCTCCCAGCCTATGAGATTCTCACCCCAGGGCAGTTTAATGGTGACAATATGTAGCTTTAATCATTCCCAGCATCTTTCCACTCCAACCATAGCAGTGACCTTCACCTCCTTCATGGACTTGACTCCAGAACAGACTCCAATGACATCCCTGATTTTCATCTATTTCTCAACCCTCAACCGAGTTTCATCATCAAGCTTTATCTGCTCCTTCAGTTTCATACTCTCTAGTGACTTACTTCCTTCAAGAAGCTCCCTCAGAAGGAAAGAAATAATAAAAATTAAAGCAGAGCTAAACCAATTAGAGAACAGAAAGACAATAGAAAAAATTAATATTATGAACAGATGGTTCTTTGAGAAAGTCAACAAAATTGACAAACCCCTGGCGAGACTAATCAAAGGACGAAAGGAAAGGACACACATATCCAAAATTAGAAATGAAAGGGGAGAAATTACCACTGATACCACAGAAATACAAAGGATTACAAGAAAATATTATGAAGGACTTTATGCCATGAAATTTAACAACCTAGAAGAAATGGACAAGTTTCTAGAAACTTATAGCCTACCAAGACTGAACCAAGAAGAACTGGATAATCTAAATAGATGAATCAATAGCAACGAGATCGAAATAACTATACATAATCTCCCTAAAGGCAAAAGCCCTGGACCAGATGGTTTCACCAACAAGTTCTACCAAGCAATACTTCCTAACTCATTCTATGAGGCCAACATTACTCTAATACCAAAGCCTGCAAAGACAACACCAAAAAAGAAAACTATAGACCAATATCTCTGATGAACACAGATGCAAAAATCCTGAACAAAATATTAGCAAACAGAATACAACAATGCATCAAAAAGATCATACATGATCAAGTGGGATTCATCCCGGGAGCACAAGGATGGTTCAACATACGAAAATCAATCAATGTGATACACCATAAAAACAAAATCAAAGATAAAGACTATATGGTCATTTCAATTGATGCAGAAAAAGCTTTCAACAAGGTACAACATGCATTTATGATCAAAACACTAAATAAAATAGGTATAGAAGGAAAGTATCTCAACATAATAAAGGCCATATATGACAGACCCTCAGCTAACATCATACTGAATGGGGAAAAGCTGAAGCCTATTCCCCTAAAATCAGGAACAAGACAGGGATGCCTCTGTCACCACTGTTATTTAATATAGTACTGGAAGTTCTTGCCACAGCAATCAGGCAAGAGAAAGGAATCAAAGGTATCCAAATTGGGAAAGAAGAGGTCAAATTGTCACTATTTGCAGATGACATGATCCTTTATATAAAAAATTCCAAAGATTCCACCAGGAAACTATTAGAAACAATTAACGAATATAGTAAAGTTGCAGGATACAAAATCAATGTACAAAAATCAACAGCATTCCTCTATACAAATAATGAATCCATAGCAAAAGAAATGAGGGAGTCAATTCCCTTTGCTATCACAATAAAAAGAATGAAATACCTGGGAATTAACTTAACAAAGAACGTGACAGACTTATACACACAGAACTATAAGACACTTTTGAAAGAAATTGAAACAGACTTGAAGAGGTGGAAAAATATCCCCTGTTCATGGATAGGAAGACTTAACTTTGTTAAAATGGCCATTCTGCCCAAAGCAATCTACAGATTTAATGCAATACCCATCAAAATCCCACTATCATACTTTTGTGAAATAGATAAAAGAATTATTAGATTTATATGGAACCAAAGCAATACTACATAAAGAGAATAAGGATGGTGGCATTACACTTTCAGACTTCTATGTATATTACAAAGCATCAATAGTCAAAACAGCTTGGTACTGGCAGAAGAACAGAAATATAACCAATGGAATAGAACTGAAAACCTAGAAATAAACCCACAAACATAGGGACAAATAATCTTCGATAAAGGAGCAAAAAACATACAATGGGGAAAAGACAGCCTCTTTAGTAGGTGGTGCTGGGAAAACAGGAAAAACATATGCAAAAGAATGAACCTGAGCTGTGAACTCTCTCCATATACAAAAATTAACTCAAAATGGATTAAAGACCTTCATATCAGACCTGCAACAATAAACTGTATAGAAGAAGACATAGGTACTAAACTTATAGACCTAGGACCCAAGGAAGACTTCATGAACCTGTCCTCAAAGGCAAGGGAAGTAAAAGCAAAAATAAATGAATGGGACTATATCAAACTAAAAAGCTTCTGCACAGCAAAAGAAACCATCAACAAGGCAAAGAGACAGCCAACTGAATGGGAGAAAATATTTGCCAATAACGCATCAGATATGGGTCTAATATCTAAAATATATAAAGAGCTAATAAGACTTAACAACAAAAAAACAACCCAATTGAAAAATGGGCAGAAGAACTAAACAGACACTTCTCCCAGGAAGAAATACAAATGGCCAGCAGACATATGAAAAAATGCTCATCCTCATTAGCTATCAGGGAAATGCAAATCAAATCGACAATGAGATACCACCTCACACCTGTGAGAATGGCTATTATCAACAAGACAAGGAATAACAAGTGCTGGAGAGGATGTGGAGAAAAAGGAACTCTGGTACACTGCTGGTGGGAGTGCAAACTGGTACAACCACTGCTGGTGGAAGGCAGTGTGGAGGTTCCTCAGAAAATTGGGAATGGAGCTACCATTTGACCCAGCAATCCCCCTTCTGGGGATCTATCCAAAAGACTTGAAAACCTTTGTCCGCAAAGACTTATGTACCCCAATGTTCATCGCAGCGCTGTTCACAGTGGCCAAAACATGGAAACAACCAAAGTGCCCTGCGACAGCTGACTGGATAAAGAAGCTGTGGTACATACACACAATGGAATATTACTCAGCTGTAAGAAAAGATGAAATATTGCCATTTGCAACAACATGGATGGACCTGGAGATCATCATGCTGAGTGAAATAAGCCAGACAGAAAAAACAAAGAACTGTATGACTTCACTCAGATGCGGAATATAAAACTGAAAGCAAAGAAAAAAGAAATGAACAAACAAATAACCCATGGACACAATCAATAGTTTAATGTTTATTTGGGGACGATTGGGTTAGGGAGGGGAGAAAGGGGAGGAGGTGGGAGAGGAGGAGGGAAGCTAAATATAAGGTGATGGGAAGAGAAGTCACATTAGGTGGTGAACTTATTATACATCAAGTTGACAATGCACTGTGGAAGTGTATGCCTGAAACCTATGTAATCCTTGCTAACAGCTGTCACCCCAATAAAAAAAAAACAGTAAAAAAAAAAAAAAAAAAGAAGCTCCCTCATCCCTGACCCTCACTTTTGAAAGTGTGCCTCCCATCTTGGTCCTTGAGCCCCACCCTTTCCACAAGCTGGACCCCACCAAGTCCTAGATCTATCACTGAGCTTCATCCTAATCCCACCCATAGCCCTGTTCAGATCCTGCTGTATCATATGCCTCCTCCTTCACTTCCATCCCAGATCCTGCTCTATCACCTATTCTCTACCATTTCAGTCACTTTCAGCACATCTGCCCCTCACTTCATTTTTCATGTTCTCCTAACCCCATCCCTAGTAAAACACCACCTCCCTACGTTTCCTCCATGCCCATTTCTAGCACCATTCCTGGCTAGGAGCACAAGCTCTGGAGTGATACTGCCCAGGTTCAAAGTCAGCCTTTCTACTAGTACTTGCTAACTGTGTGCCTTGGGCAAAAAACTCAATCTCTCTAGACCTTGTTTTTCTCATATGAAAAATGGGAATTATAAGAGACTTCACTTTCAAAAGTCATTCTGAGGACTGAATGAAATAATGCAAGTGAAGAGTTTAGCATAGCACCTAGTTAACCGGGGTCTCAATCAATGCCAGCTGCAAAAATATGCTAGCCTTGAGCAAATGCTCTGGCACAGTGGGTGCTTCTGGGTTGATTTCTTTTATTTCAAAGGTGAGGGTCAGCCTGGAATTCTGCATACTATCAAAAGAGAGTGTCTACCCTCATCCTCCATTCCTATCTGGTGCTTTAGGATGCTCCCAGCAAGCTCTGATGTTCTTTAGACAAATGCTGGCAAGGGAGGTGGGATAAGGAATGAGGCTGCAGGACTATAGGGGTGACAGAGCAGCTTCTGATTCCCAGTTGGTGTTGAACTGCCTCACAGCAATCAGCTCAGGGGCTGAAAATCCCTTCCATGTGGCCCAGGGTGTTCTTTGGGCAGTTAAAATCTGAAGGTCCAGAGTCTTTGAACATGAGGACAGCTTAGGAACTGATCAGAATTGGAGACTGGGTCTTCCATAAAGAAGAATTCAGAGTTCCCTCAGTGGTTGAAAGATCCCTGGCACCTCTGCCCTAGCAATGACATGTGCTCCCTTTTACTGGGCAATCATCATCCCTTTGGTCATCTTCCCTGACTAAGGATAAACAAACTTCTAGACCAATATTTCTCAAAGACTGTGATGCATAGGAATTGCCCGAGTTGCTTTTTTAACCATGTCAATTTTCATGTCTTGGTAAACACCCCTTACAGAAATAGGAGGCTTGAGGGAGAGCTGACCCAACAACATCCAGCATACCAGTGACTTGGTAAAGTGGATGTGGGGCACAAATATTCAGAAACACTGCTCTAATCTTCACTTTCCACACAAAAAGCATCTCTCTCTCTCTCTCTCTCTCTCTCTCTCTCTCTCTCTCTCTCTCTCTCTCACACACACACACACACACACACACACATACACCAGCAGAGGACTCCCAGAAGATGTACTGTAAGAGAAAATAGTTTGACTTCAGATTTAGGAGGTCAAGTGAACAAATACATGTTGAGGTCTTTAGAAACCCTAGGAATCAGCAAGAGCATCTCAGAGCCTGGAACAGGCCTCCTGAGAAGTCTGAGTAGGGTTACTTGGGCCATCCAGGCTCAATTCAATTCAAGTCTAGGTGGCCATTGCATAATCCATCACAACCATGGACTTCTGTCCCAGCAGACACACACCCCCTACTTTACGAAAAGATGCTTAAGCAACAAGCTCCCAGCTACCTCAGACACTATGCATTTCATTTTTCTTACTGCCACCTCCTGGACACTGCGGACACTGTAGCTACAACCAAGACCACTACCCTCTCACTGCCTTCCTCCCCGACTACCAGCAAGAGCAAGGGATTTCCTTTCTTATTCCAGATCCCCCTGAATACCATTATCATATAAGTTGTGCCAACCATGATTGAGGGCTCCAAAGTCAAGTTCAAATACATTCGTTGTTCCTGATTCTTACAAGTAGGGGTGGGGTGTAGGAATCACACCAGTTTTCAGAAGAAATTGAGCCTCCTGGAGCCACTGCATTAATTGGAATGTTCATCAAGCAGCAGAAGTAACACCATCAACCACAGCGGCCTCCTTGCTATTCTGAGAGTGTGGTAAGCATGTTTCAACCTCAGGATGTGTTTGTTGTTCATTTTGCCTGGAATTCTCCTTTCAAAGTGTGTAACAAATGTTTATTGAATAGTTGCTATGCACAGGTATGTTCTGGAAGCTGAAGGCATGGCAGTGAACCAAGTCATCTAAAGACCTTGGCTTCATGGACATTTCAGTGAGCGAGAAAAGACAGATGACACAGCAATAAATAAGCACAACATGGATATTCCATCAAATTGAAAATGACACCAATTTCATGACCTAGCAACTAAGCCATGCTCCAATTAAGCATGAAACAACACGTTCTTAGCACATGCAATTTTTATTTTGCAACTATTGAAAGAACTCTTTTAGACATCATATGACATTAGTTTTTTTAAATTCATTTTTATTGTTACACTTATTGGGGTGACATCTGTTAGCAAGGATTACATAGGTTTCAGGCATACAATTCTACAGTGCATTGTCAACTTGTTGTATAATAAGTTCACCACCTAATGTGACTTCTCTTTCCATCACCTTATATTTAGCTTCCCCCCCTCCTTTCCCACCCCCTCCCCTTTCTCCCCTCCCTAACCCACTCGTCCCCCTACCCCAAAAAATGAACAAATCAACAAATAACCCATGGGCACAATCAAGAGTTTAATGTTTATTTGGACATTAGTTTTGTATTGCAAATCTCTCTGGTGCTTGCATAAAAAGAAAAATATAAGCAAATTGAATTGGTTAAAGTAAACTTGCTTGCATTGTAAGGCCAGCTCACCTGAATCACTTTTATTTTTTTTGAATCACTTTTTGACTGAGACTTATGGATGGCCTGTTTTCCAATCCAGCATTGTCCTCTGTGCCATCAGGACTGTTGGGGAGGCTGCCTTCAGGCCCTAAAGGGAGCTTTGTGATTGCTAGAGACTAGCCCACTTTGGACTTCTGCTTGGGGAATGTACCTAATCTAGCTGATTACATTTGATTCACCACCTCAGCACCACCTCCCCACTCCGTCTCCATCATCATTTGTTCTTAGAGGTTAAAGGAGTGATTCCCTATTGTTTCAAGGTTCTTCCTCAACCCTGATACTCCCACTGCAGTTTTTGATATTGGTCCTTTTGATGTTTGTATGTATGTTGTTATTGGTGCCCTGCTGGCAGTGTTGTAAGAAGAAAATCATCCTTATTTCAGAGACTGAAATGTGAATCAAATATGAAAGTAAAAAATGTACTTCTCAGCGTGTCAGATGGTGATAAGTCCTATGGAGAAAAATAAAGAAGAAAGGGTGGATGGGAAGGGCTGGGGAGGTGAGGGATTGGAAACCAGTCGCTGAGGGGTAACATTTTAGCAGTGTTTAAGGCAAATAATGGAGAAAGCTATGCAGACAAATGATAGAAGAGTATTCTAGAAAACAGAAACAAGTGCAAAGGCCCTGGGGCAAGAGTGTGTTTTGCATATTTGAAGCACAAGGAGTATAGGAAAAGGACTTTGCCTTGGCCTTCTAGTGATCTTGCATGTCTCCACTCAGGCCATGTAGGCAAAGCTCGATCCCAGCTTAACTCAAGTCTTGGTGGAATGACCCATGATCCTCCCAGGAGTCCCAGAAGATGGGCAGTCTTGAGAGGAAATGTCATAAGACCCCTTCTCATTTGCCTTTCCATGTCATATGAGACTGACATGAAGCAGTTTCTCATCCACTTCCCTAGTTTCAGTAAGGGGTGGAACTCTCCACCATACCTCCTCCCCACCTTCATGTGCAGTTGCGAGCTAGACAACATTTTTGCTGCATTATAGAATTGACTTGTCAGCAACAGAGCACCGCACCCCTTTTGCTGTCCATCACCTTGCCCTTGTGGAACTAGGAACATGAGGAAGTGACAAGAGCTCAGTGTGTAAGAATTCTAAAAGAAGAGCTCAGATGAGACCACTTCTCCTGTTCTGTTACTTACCAGACCGTGGTTTCTTTCCTTCATAGCATGTTGCACTCTTGTCATTTTTCTGTATCATTTGGGTTTCCTCACTGACTGTCTGCTGCCTTCCCCCGACCCCGGTATTGCCAGCTCCTATCTGTTGCCTCAGCTCCTTCCTGATTTTCCAATCTCTTTTCCCACCACATAGCCAGGAATTGTATCTATATTTCTTTTCAGTTCTGATTATAAAAATAATGTGCTACCATTGTGGCAACTTTAGAAATAACCACTCACAATTCCACCATGCGCAGACAGCCACTATCAAAATTTTAATATATCGCCTTCCTGTTTTTCACTACACAAATCCAATATTCCATCATTTAGTTTATACAACGTGGTTTTTTATTTCCTTTGTTTTTACCTGATTATAAAAGTTATAACATTCACACTGCAAAAATATTGTCAAAACACACATACACAAAATAGAGTGTTAAAAATCACCCATAATCCCACCACCTGGTGAAAATCACTCTGATATTTGGGATCAGTCTCACTGTATGTTTTCTTCCACATACATATTTTTCTCACAGACACAAAGTAATTGTAAAGTGCTTTTTTCTGTTACCAAGATTTGGTGATTTCACAGGTGTCTCTGCAATAAAGGATGTGGCTGAACCAACTCTCTTATTTCCTACTCTTATTCCCATTTCTTTTGTTTCCCTTGTAAACAACACTGCTATGACCTCACTTGTACACGTGTCTTTGATATTTGACCATTTTCTCCCTTTGTTTTCATGCTTGCAAAGGCCTTCTCCATTTCAAAAATTTTAAAAATATTTTATTTCCATTTTTATGTTTTCATTAGTTATCATGTACATTCCTTTTTAACACTTACATAAGGGATTTATTTCATTTATCTAGTTTTAAGTGTACAAAACACACACACACATACACACACACACACACACACACACACACATATATATGTATAATGTGTTCGTTGCAATTGTGTAGGGGATCTTTTTTATCTGATTGGTTATTGTTGGTTTATTAAAAAAGTACTAATTTTTGTAAAATTGTCCTGTATCCATCTGCCTTGCTAAAAACATTTCTTAATCATCTATAGCTTTCTAAATAGGTGATCAAAGAATTTGCAAATAATGAAAAATATATATTTCCCTTTCCAATATGCCTACCATTTGTTTTTCTTCTGATCCTCCCACAATGTTCTGTCCTTGACTTTTATGTCAATGCCTCTAGTGATTCATGGTACATGCTAATATTTCATTTACCATTGGTTGGGACACATTTAATATAGCACATTGAGTAATAATCCTTTTAGCCCTAGTTCATTATTTGTTATTTTAATCAGGAAAGAAAGTCGAATGTTATTAAGTAACTTTTATTTACAATATTATTAATGGATACAGACAATTTCATTTCAAAAATGAAGATTTCAAAAATGTATTCAATAAATCTTCAGGTAATTGAGGCTTAGGTTGTTTCTATTTTTCATTATTGTAAATCATGGTGCCCCTGAATACCTTTTTAAAAATAAATAATTTTCTTCTCCTCTCCCCCTTCTCCTCCTCTTTCTTCTTCTTCTTTTTCCTCTTCCTCTTTTCATGAGCAGGAAGATAAGTGAGTAACCAAGATTATCAAACCACTCCTATGTTCTTGGACTCCCAAGTATGTTGAATCTTTTTGGTTCAACCATGCTTGAATTAGGTGGGAGACACCTCCAGCAGCTAACAAAGTTTTGGTGAACTTTAGAGTGAGTAGGAGGTACTTAACACAGAATAGTCTATGCTTTCTTAGACTTCTATTCATTTTTTAGCTTAATTCAGATAAATAAATAACCACTGAATTCTTAATGTAAATCGGGGATGATGTGGATTAAAGACAGGTTCTACTTAGCTTCTGCCTTTAAAAATCGCTTGGTCATCACATCTTCATGTGAGAAGATGCATCTACTTCTT
The DNA here is from genome assembly GCA_004026885.1 of Lyroderma lyra. Lineage (NCBI taxonomy): Eukaryota > Metazoa > Chordata > Mammalia > Chiroptera > Megadermatidae > Lyroderma > Lyroderma lyra. The sequence continues at coordinate 113,431 of PVJL010001026.1, forward strand.
AAAAGTTATGGGTCCCCATTTGCTTTTACCAATCCCTTCACCCTTTCCACCCATCCCCCTATCCTCCCTCCCTTCTGAAACCCTCAGTTTATTCTCTATACTGATGAGTCTGTTTCTGTTTTGATTGTTCATTTATTCTGTTCTTTAGATTCCACATGTAAATAACATCATATGGTATTTGTCTTTCTCAGTCTGATTTATTTCTCTTAGCATAATACCTTTTAGTTCGAACCATGTGGTCACAAATGATAAAATTTCATTCTTTTTTATGGCCCACTAATACTCCATTGTGTAAATATATCACAATTTCTTTATCTAATTGTCTATTTAGGCTGTTTCCATATCTTGGCTATTGTGAATAATGCTGCAATAAACATAGGAAGCATTATGTTCTCTTGTACACATGAAACTAACAAAAATAAATTGATTTTTAAAAAAGGTATGAGTTCTTGCAGCAAAATTTCTATTGAAAGAATATGCACCTTTAAAGGGTCTGACCCTAAAGAGCTGAGTTGCTATACAAAAAAATTGTAACAAATCCCAGTGCACAGTATTATTTTTTTTTCTTTTTATTGTTAGATTTATTGGGGTGACATTGATTAGTAGAAGTTACATAGGTTCCAGGTGTACAATTCTACAATACATAATCTACACGTTGTGTCATGTGTCCATTGCCATATATTTGACTCCCCCTTCCTTCTCCCTTACACCCTTAAGTATTCTTTTCACCTCACCATTGCCAGAAAAAATATTGTAATTCAATTACCTTTGCAAAGTTTATAAAATGTTTCATTGTTTTAGTTTATGTTTTTATCATTCTTAATTTTTCTCATGTTTATGCACCATTTTCATTTTCTTTTGTGAATTAGCTCATTTTTCTGCTGCAATCTTACTGTTTTTCTTATTGATTCACATATGCTCTTTGCACATTAGGTACACTGGTAAATAGCACATATTTGCTTATCTTCTTGGCACACAGAAGTTTATTGTTTTAATGTAGATAAATCTATTACTTTGTACTTTCTTCGTGAATCTTTCCATTTCTTTTAAATATAGAAAACCCCATCCATCCAGGATCAGGAAGATATTTCATAGATATTTTCCTTATAGTTTCCTTACAGGTGGCTTTACTTTGGAGCAAAAAATAAATACAGAGGCTCAGAAAGGGTGGAAGCTCAAAGAGTGGGGTGAGGTTCACTACACTTTCATAGCTCCTGGGCCTCTGATGTGGCTGTTTCCTCTCTCCCATTCCTTCTCCAACTGACAACATCCATTTGGAGCTGTTCTCTGTCATTTTTACCTCCACTCGACACACCACTACATGCTACCAATAGAAAAATCACCTTCTTTCGTTTTTCTTTCAATATACATCTAATGATTGTCTACCCTGTTCCCTGGACTCTGGAGACAGTGAGGAATCAGATGTAGGAGCAAAAGTAAAATATTTGTTCAATATGCTTAAGTCCATTTATACTTATTTATACAAAAATGAGATGATTTGTGTTGTTATGAGAGTTTATGACAAGGGAAGGGATTTTAGTTAAAATGATGTGGTAAAATTAGACCCCAAAACAAGAGGCATCCATATTGGAAATTGTACATTGCAAGAATGTATCATTATTTGCAAATTCTGTGACTGCCCGCTTAGAAAGGTAAGGATGATTAACTAAAAAATGTTTTTAGTAAGGCAGATAGATACAAGACAATTTATAAAAAATCCATACCTTTTTTATAAATCATCAATAATCTGCTGGGAAATATAATGGAAAAAATATCCCACTCACAATTGTATTATGCCACCACAGAAGTGACATTTAAACTGAGACCTAAAGGTATACAAACAGTTATGTGAAGCAGGTATGAGTGGGTAGGGATAAGCATTTCAGTCAGATGGAATAGCAAGTGCAAAGCCCCAAGACGTAAAAATGATGTTCTGGAGTCATAAAGGAGGCCAGTGTGGCTGGGTCCTGGCTAGAAATGGAGGGAGCAGTGAGAGGAGCTGAGTTCGGAGAGAGGTCAGGGGCCAATACATTCAGGGCCCTAGTGGATTTTGAAAAGGGTTCACAATCTTTCTAAGTATAATGAAATGCATTTGAAGGTTTTAAGCAAGCCAGTTATGTGCTCAATTTTATATTCTATAAGGACTACCCTGGTTGCTGTGTAGGGAATAGACTATAAGAAGCAAGGACGGAAGTAAGAGGACCAGGTAAAATGGTATGACAGTAAAACATGTGAGAGATAATGGTGGGAACTTTGGGGATGAAGAGCAGTAAATGGTTTCTAGATAGATTTTGGAAGTAGAGACAATAAGATATGGATATTGAGTGGGTATTTAGAGTTCAGGGAAAGGAAGTAATCGAGGATGATCCCATGTGCATTAGTTTGCTAGAGTACCGCATGCTGGATGGCTGTCTTAGATCAAGCTGCCATAACAAATACCACAAACTGGGCAACTTAAACAACAGATAACTATTTTGTCAAAATTTTGGAGGCTAAGTGCTGCAAAATTCAGTTCTTGGTGAGGGCTCACTTCTTGACTTCCAAATGGCTGCCTTTTTGTTGTGTCCACATATGGCCTTTCCTGTGTGTGTGCACAATAAGAGAAGAATCTCTCCTGTTCTTTCCTCTTCTTATAAGGACATCAGTCCTATTGGATTATATTCCCACTTTTCTGACTTCACTGAACCTTAATTACTTCTCTAATGGCCCTATCTCCAAATGTAGTCACTTTGGGGGATAAGGCTTCGTCATATGAATTTGGAGGGACACAATAAAATCCTTATAGGGCTTAAACAAAATAAATTTATTTTCTCACATTTCTGGAAGTTTGATGTCCAAGATCAAGATGTTAGCAGGATTGGTCCCTTCTGAGGGCCATGAAAGAGAATTTCTTTCAGGCCTCTCCCCTAGCTTCTCATGGTTTGCTGAAAATTTTAGGTATCTCTTGAAGTATAGAAGCATTCCTCCCAACTCTTTCCATTTCTGCTTCATATTCACATGGCATTATCCTTGTATGTGTGTGCCTGTGTCAAAATTTCACCTTTTCATAAGGACACTATTGGGGGCCTATTCCAGTATGAATTCATCTTAACTAATGACATATACAATGACTATATTTCTAATTAAGGTCATATTTTGAAGTGCTTGGTGGTTAAGGATTTACCATATGAATGTTTGTGGGACACAACTCAACCCATAACACCAAATTTCTGGCTTAGAAGCTTGGTGAATGGGGGTTTCACCTACCGAAGAGGGAAGACTATGGGGCAAACAATCTCTTTGGGGTATCAGAATGTTTGTTTGGGGCATATTAGGCTTGAAATACCAATTAGGTATCTAAATTTTGGGGTATAAAGTTGGCCATTGTATGAGTTTGGTTCAGTAAAGAAATGTGGAGAGAGAGAGCAAGATTTAAAGATATGGGACTGGATGTGATCACCTAGAGTGTGAAAGGAGGTAGAGGAAAAATCCAAGATCCAAGTTCTGGGCCCTCCAAGGTTCAGAAGTCAGGAGGAATAACCAGCAAAAGAGGCTGAGAAGGAGCATTCAGTGAGGTAGGAGATGGGAGAAGTAGAAGTGAGGTGTCATAAAATCTTAGAGAAGATAGTGTTAACAAAGAGAAGATGTCCAGTGAATCAACTGCTGAGAACTGAATAACACTAGAGTAGAGAAGAATGAATTTGACAATATGGAGTTCATAGGCGATCATGGAAAGAGCTATTTTAGTGGAGTGGTACAAGCTAAAGCTGGATTCAAGTGTGTTGATGACTGTCCTTGGAAGAGAAAAGGAGTGGAGACAGTACCTGCAGATAAGTGCTTCAAAAAGGAGAAAAGAAAGCAGTGGTAACTGCTTGGGAAGGATGTGGGAATCAAGGGGTGACATTTTTTAAAGATGGGAAATATTATAGCATGTTTGCATGGTGATGGAACTGGTCAAATAGAGAAGAGAAATTTGATGACGCTGGACAGAAGGATATGTGGGATGGGATAGAACCCAGAATGCAGAGAAAGTATCAGTCATAGAAAGGAAAAAAGATAGTTCCATTATTTCAGCTTGAGGAAAGAAGGAAAGGTTGAGTACAGAGAAAGGCAGATTGATAGGCTTGGTGATGAGGTGATGAAGGAATTTCCACTCAATATCTTCTAAATTTTAAATTTATAATAATATGGACAGGCAAGCACAAGCAAAGTGGGAAGACGTGGGGACTATGAGGAGAGAGCAAATCACCGTTCTGAGAATGTAACTGGAAAAACACAAAATATGGAAGTTCTTCTGAGCGTGAGGTGTGCCTATGTAACATTGGAAATTCTAATTCTATAGGGGTGCAAAATCTGTCAATTTGTGTGATTCTTTCTAGCAGCACAGAGACACTTAAATGCAGGCACACAAAGGGCAAATAGATGAGTTCATCCAAAGTTAAGTATTTGCCTGTCAATTGTGACAGAGGGAAAAAGGGGACAAGGAGTGATTATATGATAGATCATGATTCTGAGGGTACTTAGACAGTAGAGAAGGAATATATACCAGGGTGTTGACTAAGGGCTGAACTGAAATCTTGAGACTTCTGTCCGATGTCAGATCTGGACCAAAATAGGTGCTCAGGCAATGTTAACTGAATTGGTCACAAGGGAGGCCACTGAAGAGCTGCAATACTGAAACCACATGCCAGAGGGCAAGAGACAATAAGAAACGAGTCCAACCAATCCCCGCCTAAAGTTTTGGGGCCATGTAACCAGACTGCCAGTGATTCCTCTGCCTGACCTAAGATTCCCTATAGTTTACAGGTGAATGTTGCTGTCTATTTAGGCTGGAGCCTACTGTAAGTACCAACAGATGACTGGTGGTAGAGTGGGTGGAGTGGGTGGGGCAGGAACAAAAGAAACCAAGAGCCTTAAGACGTGGATAAGAGAATCTCCTTGATTCATACTGGTCCTCTGATCCAGGCCCATATTTGGACTCTGGGCAATTTCCCAGCCCTGAGCAACCACAAGAACAGGCTCTGAGTGTTCTTGGGCTCCCTTAGGTATGGGAAATGTACTATGAAACCCAACCTATGTGCTAGCCCAAAGGACCAAACTATCAACCTTAGGTCATACCATGGTATATAGCTTCATAGGCTAACGCCAACCTAGAGGTCCCTAGAGCTAAGTGCCCAGAACTTGAAAAGGCATTTGTGCTTAAGCAGGTGCCTGGGAGGTCCCTGGTGGAGAGCAGAGAGCCCATTGTTCAACAGATCTTCCTTGGTGCCTCCTGTACGCCCACCCCATGCTGGGAATACAAGACAATGAAGACTATCCAGTCATTGTCTGTTCATTCATTTCCTCATTTATTTATACTTTCCCTGCACCCTACTATATGTCTGTGGAATAAACAAAAAATAATGCCCAAGAGGATAGATTGAAAAAAGGGAAGAATCAAGGGCAATGTCTACCAGCTTGGTTTACTGAAAGGATGAAAGTACCGGAGAGGGAGCCACTTTAGAAGAGATTGAACTGTAGAATTGTATGCCTGAAACCTATGTAATCCTTGCTAACAGATGTCACCCCAATAAGTCTAACAATAAAAATGAATTAAAAAAAGAAAAGAAGAGATTGAAGAGCTTGGTTTTGGCTGTGTCGTTGTTGACATGTCTGAGGGACATCTCAGGGAGTTGTTCAGTATGCAATGGGATCTAAGGGTCTGGAGGCCAAGGGGGAAAGCAGAGTTGGGGTACTGAGGTATGGGAGCCATGGATCACTTCTCAGGTGGGGAAGTGGGGGCTGATGAGGGAGAAAATGCAGTAGTCAAAGAAGGGGGTGGGTCTGAAGGGTGGCTTCCAGAGGATTGCTGGCCTGAGCATGTTTGTAAGTTGAGCAGAAAGGACCAGGAGAGGAGAGGAGTGAGACATGAATGCAACAAGGGGGCAGGCAGTCTCTGTAGCATGTCTGTCTTCTCAGGGATTGGGCACTCCCTCTGTGTCTCCATTAGAGCTGGGGTCGGGGCATAGGGGCCAGATTGTCAGGGTACAGACTGACGTTTATTCACTGATTTCTTCATTCGTTTCTTGATCTAGAGCATACCTGTTATCTTTGCCCCTATATTCCAGACAGTCAGCAGAGACATGGAGAGGTCAAGTGATTTGCCTAAAGTTTCGGTGGGTAGCAAGTAGGTAGCAAGTGGGTGGCAGGTAGAAATCTAAAATATCTTGCCCTCCTCAGCACCGCATCCCAGATGGAAACTGGTAGGCATTTTCTGCAAGCAGGTGAGGGGAAAATGATAAAGGAGCTCAACTAAACTGGGTGGCCCTACCTTCTGCCTATGTCCACTGCTGCCCACAGACACTCCTCTCGGTGAGCAGTTTTCCTAGCAGACCAAGTGCTCCAAGATTCTGGGTGTAAATATCCCTGTGAGCTGAGATCTTACCCAGAGACCCAAGCCCAGTTCTCAGTTGAAGTCATGCCCATTGCATTGACTTTCTAGCCTCTTTCTCTACCTTCCCCATTGGCTGAGGGTAGAGCTCTAGACAAATTACACAAACACTTGTGTGTTTAATTCTAAATACTGAAATTTGGCAATTTGTCCTATTTGTTGACCTTTGCCTCCATGCCTTTGACATATTTTGATTTTGCATGGTTGTGGGTTTTGTTTCATCAGCAAGCTGACCATGTGGTTAATTAACTTTTTGACCTTTGGGGTCAGGGCCTCCATCTGAGCAGGAAATACCCATGGTTCCCAGAGTTTTGGGCCTTTTGGCATTTAGGTGTCACTGCCAATTCCCCCTGCCCTCCTTCCCAGTCTTCCTGCAATGTCCCAGCCTTTGGTTCACCGCAAAGGGATTTGTAGACAGACATTCATCAGAGCCACCACCAGGGACACTTGCCCATTTGCTGTGCTTTGTGCTCCCTGACTTATATGCTGCTCTATTATTCTGCAAGTGTCTTCCTACCCCCAGTACCATAGGAAAGTGGCAATGTGGGGCCAGGCCTGTACTTCTACTGTAGGGCATTTCAGCAGATTGTGTATACTCTCATCTTTGAGTCCCTCCCTGAGAAAGAAACCTGAAGAAGAGCTGCCAAGTCACTGGCTAATGTTTAAAAGCTGAAGAACATCTATACCTGAGCTAAACAGAGGATGAATGGAGGAGCAAGTCTTTCCCAGGGCCCAAGGCTGGGACCATGTGCTACATTTTGGCCCCAGAGACTGCCTGGCCCCTCCCAGCTGCTGCAAAGTAACCCAAGAAGGTTTAAGGGCCTTACCAGCTTGACTTCCCTGCAGATCGATGATCCTGCCTCAATCAGTTCATTTTTCTTTGTGAAACATTTTCTAAATGACTTCTAAAGACCTTAGTTATAAAGTTGTTCATGGAGTATTTGTAGAGGGAAGGTTCCATATGAATACAAGGCATTGTGGTATGGGAGCCTCCAAGACCTCCCCCAGTCTTCGCCTGCTTGTAACTCAATCTAGAAGTGGTGATACCTCATGTGCAGCAGGAGCTGAACAGAGACATAGGTGCTCCAGGTGAGGGATGACAAGGCTGTGGGGTAGGGAGATGCATGGAGCAGAGGGAGTCTCCCCACTGGGCTCTGCATCATGGGGAAAGGTTGGAACTGCAGAGATAGGAGGGAAGGACATTTCAGGTATATGGAATAGTGACAAATCCATTAGGGTAGAAAGGCCAGGGCTTGTCAAATCCAGAGCTCCAGCAAGGCTGAGGGCAGTGTATGGAAGGAAGAGGGGCATGTAGCTATAGAGGCAGGAGCAGGACAGATCAAGCTAGGCTGAGAACTTGTATTTTATTTGATAACCAATGGAGATCAAAATCATCGTTTTTGCCTGTGAAAACAGAAACACGACCCAATTATTTAATGTCCCCCATGGAACATTTAATTGGGTCTTAGCTATAAACCAGAGAGTTTTCATTAAGGTTGTTGAAGTCCAGTTTGAGAGATGGTGATAGAATTTGCTGTTGTCTCTACTGAGGTTGAAGACATGTTCTGGTTCTGGAGGACTGACTCCCTCTTGTCACCCTAATAAAAGAAGCTGCAGCTCCCAGCTCTTGTGTCTACTTTACCCTCTTCACCTCTGCCTGACCTTTGTCCATCAACCTTTCCTTTCTAGTGATTTTGGTAGAGGTGAGCAACATTCACACCCCAGAGCATTCCAGATCTACCTTCACTTTTATTGTCTCCAAAATAATTGGCACACTCACAATATCTCAGAGAGCATTTGCTGTGCCTTGTGCTATGAATGGAGTTGAGGAAGAACATGGATTGGGGCTGACCATTTGAATAACACTCTTCCTTATTATCAAAGACACTTGGAATAGTAAAATACCTAAGATTTTGATGCATAGAAAACATATATTCAGCTGTTAACTCTGTGTATGGATTATTCTATTATGTCCAGACTGAGACTTGCTCAGTGAGAAGACTGTGCTACCTACATGAGAATGAGCTGCTGGGGGTTGCGGTGGCTGTGTCTGGAAGTTCTGTCATTGCATGGCAGCTGGGGCACCTCTGCCGTGTTCTCCCAAGTTCTTCCACCCCACCAATCCACAGAGAAATGCAACTCCTAATGCTTTTCCAGGTACAGAAAGCAAATTGGGCTTCATGCTAGAAGGGTAAAGAAATCCACATCAAGCCACCATCAAGCCTTGTGGGGTAATGGTAAGGGGGTGATGGTCTCAATCATGGGTCAGCTCACTGACCACATTTCTGGGGCTGCCTTGTTTGAATCTTAGGACTTCTGTTGGCTGTGTTGAGGGAAAGGCCAGGGCTGGCGCGTTCTGGATCTACTGTGTCTGGGCCCACTCTTGCTGCAGGAACCCTGTGTCTATAAGAAGCTTGTCCAACCCATGGCACATGGGTTGCATGCAGCCCAGATGGCTTTGGATGTGGCACAACACAAACTCCTAAGTTTTATTAAAACATTATGATACTTTTTTGCCAAGTTTTTTTAGCTCATCAGCTATCGTTAGTGTTAGTGTATTTTATGTGTGGCCCAAGACAATTATTCTTCTTCCAGTGTGGCCCAGGGAAGGCAAAAGTTTGAACACTCTTGGTGTATAAGATCACCAGCCCTAGCTCCTCTGTGCTTATCCCTTCTCCTCATGGGGGAAGCTGGTCTGGGCCAGAGAACTGGGGTAAAGGAGGCCAAGTTGTCCGAGCAGAGGTGCACAGCAAGTTTGGGAAACTCTGGGAGCAAGCAACACTTGTGTTTCAAGACAGGTGCCCAGATATTGAGTGATGTGTGTGCCAATGTGCTTAGGGCCTGGGGTGAAGCATGGCTACCTCTTGGGGGCTGACCAGGAAGGAGAGTCAGGTGCTGAGGCTGGGGCACTGGATGTGGCGTGCTGGGAGCAAGACCAGTTTTGCCTTTGGATTCTCCCTCCCAAATCTTTACCCAAGATAGGCTCATTTCCCTCTGCTGTTTCTGCCATACCCAAGCAGAGCCAGGAAGTATACAAGATGGCCTATGTAAACTGTGCAGTGTGTGTGTGGAGAGTGTGGGGCTAGGAGGGAGGGTGACACAGAAAATACTTACCCTGAGTAGCTCCAGGTGTGGGGCCTATTTGAAGAGCTCCCAGGTGAAACTTTGTGGTATGGGCTGCAGTGTCTCCAGAGGATCCTGAAGCAGTCTTACACAGAGCGCAGGGACGGCCATAGCTATTTCCAGATTGAGCTGTGGCCTTGGAAGTTTGTCTAGTGCCCAGTCATCTCAGAGCAGGGACTGAGCTCCAAACTGCCTAAAAGGCTGCAGAAAATGCACTCACCATTGTGGGATTTCAGTTAACACACAAAACAAACTCACAACTGGCTGATCCTATGTATGAGCACTATTTCTGGCTTTTGGTCTCTGTATCCCCACATGTCTCCCATCCTAAGATGAGGTGTCCTTGTGGTTACTCCTAAGGCAATTCCTGAGAAGAAGAGGCCAGGGCAGCCAGCCCTTCTGACCTTCTGGCAACCTGGCTCTAGGGCTGAGCTGGACATTAAGCAGTGGATTAAGGCAAAGTCTGAGATGACCACAGACTTCCCAGTACAGGATTCTTGTCTGAAACCCAGGAATTGCTGAAGCCAGCATAAATTGGGCCAGATTGGACAAATCCCAGCCCAGGCATACTCTAAACACTGCATTCAAACAATAATCGCAATGGAATGGCCTAGTCAGCTTTTACAGTGCCTTTCTCAAAGGCTCTTTCAGTGGTACCATATCATTTAGCCTCATCTGCTCTGAGAGCTAAGTAGGAAAAACATTGTTTCCTCCTCACTCCTTTTTGTGCAATGCAAAAACTGAGGCCCAGAGAACTAAAGTGACTTTCTCAAGTCAGAATGGGGCCTCAGCTGCTTCCCCTAGGAGTATGCCACTCCAGGGCCTGCCTGACCACCTCCCCTTTACCATGTCAAGACAGAAACGAAGCAAGAACAAATCCTTTTCATGCTTGAAACACTAGGTTTGGCTATGGGAACTACTAATGCTACACGGTAAACCTCTTGAGCTGAACTGCCCCCGTGTTTGGAATGCCACCAGCTGACTGAGTATCCAGAAGGAGGCTTCATGCCTTAATGACCAATCTATGAGCAGCCCTTGACCTCTGAGCCTGGGCCACTCTGCATGCCAGTAGAGCAATGCCCCTTACTCTTGCAATCTCTCACCACTCTCATACATATGCAGTCCTTCTGTTATTATCTGGCAGGAGGGAACACAGTGGCCCTGTGACCTCCCAATAGAAGGAAATGGCAAATGCAGTACCACCCTCTGCCTCCCAGCTCACCCTCTCAAGAGAGGAAGCTGCCAGGGCAGGAGGCAACAGAACCTCTGCCAAAATTTCAGAATGCCAATCACTTCCAACTTCTGCCTATCCAAAGTCAAAGAGGATATCAAGAATGTCCCTGAATGCTGCTCCCATCTCCAGTGCGCAGCCGAAGAGACCTGGTTCTTGGAAATGTTCTGCATCTGCTGAATGCAAGGGGAGATGTACTTCTATGTGCCAAATAGTAACTCAGACAAGCGATGGGGCAGGCCTTCAGCTGCTCCTTCCCAATGGCTACAAACAGACATGCCTAAAAGCAAACAGCCCTGTGTCTTGGCCAGCTCCAGCTTCCATAACAAAATACCATAGACAGGGGTGGGAGAGCAGGCAGCAACCAATCTGTACTTCTCACAGTTCTGGAAGCTGAAAGTTTGAGATCAAGGCACCAGCAAGGTAGGTTATATTCGGAGACCTCTTCTTTTGCCTTGTAGGTAGCCACCATCTTACAGTGTGCTGACATGACTTTGTGCATACAAGGTGAGAGAGGGAGCAAGTTCTCTGTCTCTTCTTACATGGGCATTAATACCATCATGAGGGGATCCCACTCTCACGACCTTATCTAAACTTAATCAGCTCCCAAAGGCTCCATTTCTTAATGCCATCACATTGGGGTTTAGGGTTCAACATATGCATTTGGGGGGAAAACTTTCAGTCCATAGCACTCTGGTAAAGATCAGGCTGGCTGAAGAATGTCAGGCTCCTCCTGTGGGGGTGAGAACTCATGTCCCCCCTTTATTTTAACTTGTTACTGGATATTGGGAGGTCTTCATTCCCTTTTTCCAGCAATGGGTCAGTACCTTAAGATTGACATGAAAAACACACAATGACTTCTGGTAAAGTGAATGAAGCACCCTCCATCCCATGTAGACAGCTGGAAAGATGCTCTCTTTGGTATGTGACCAGAGAGCATACCACTTAATTACTTTTTCCTCTAGGGAGTACACTTGCCCCCCAAAAGGCTATGGGCAAGAGAAGAGGAACCTGCATATAAAGTGAATGGGTACCTTGCTCTTTAGCATCCACACACTCCTCTGAGGTGAATTAGGCTTAAGCACAGTCTACAGAGTAGCTAGTCCCAAGACCAACTGATGTGGACCTGGTGGGCCTGTGGCTGCCCTCAGTGTCAATAAATGAGCCAGCAGGCTGCAGCCACACCGAGGGCCTGGGCACACAGTCACTTGTGAAGGCAGAAGCCAATGGCCTCTGCATATGTGGCAGGGAGCTGAGACATGAATGAGAGGCTGAGGGGAACAGGTTACACAGAAGGGGCACAACTCTATGAAAGAAACCCTTCACTCAGGACCTTGGCACCAGTCAGCTAAGCCCATACCATTTCCAGGTTCCAAAAGTCAGTCATAGGTTCACAAACAATTTTTATTTAGCAAAAAAGGTGTGATTATTTTAGCTTGGGGCACCTCTGTTGACATGGTTTCAGTTTCCCATAGTTGAAATGTCATTCCCTGTGGGTTCCCCCTATATGACTATGAGGAAGATGCAGGTATTGATGAACAATCAAGGCCAAGGCCTTGGAATTCTTGTGGATTAGGACAGAATAGCTTCTTCCTAGATTGTAAACCAGGCTGGAAAGATTTCTTAGAAAAAGGGTATTCTAACTTGACCAGACTGCAATCTGCCAGCCTGTGGTAGAATAGGTATGTGAGGCTGGGCAGGATATATAGTGAAAGCAGTCTCCTGCTATGGCCTGGCTGCTGTCTTGCACTAAGTCCACTGGAGATCATAGCCTGCCTCTGCAGCACAACTTCTGAAAAACTGAAAAACAGGTTGCTCAACCAACAATTACAAAAAGAACTCACATAAAAGAAATAGAAGAACCTGACCCCACCCCTTACCCCAGGGGACTCTATGAGCCTTGGAGGTCCCCTGGCCATACAGGCCTCATCGGCCCATTTCTCTTTCTTCTCTCAAGGCTTCGTCAGAAAGAACTGCTCGTGCAGCAGCTCCTGTGGCTCAGACTCCATGGTAGACAAATAGATGGCTTGGTTTGATGCATGTTCAGCAGGGTCCTGGAAAGCTGGTGGACCTGAAGGTTCCTGTGCTCCTGCCTCAGGAACTAGCACCTGCTGTGAGAAAGGGAAACAAAGTGAAATCCCTTACTAGAGTTCCTGGGTTCATTTTACAACAGTGGGAGGACCCCTTAGTTTAAGTCAGCAAAGTATTGAAAAGTACCTCTTTGGAACACAAGCCTTCAAGGTGTTGGTAGAAGGTGGAGCTGAGAGAAATGGGGTTCTTCACTTCTTTTTCCCAATAGCATCTTGGCTTAAAGACCAGCAAAAGCAGACCTGGTCTCTTAATGCCAGAAGCTACTGAGTCTCATGTCTGGCCCTCTCCAGCTCAGTTTCTCTGCCAGCCATGCCTAGCCAAGGCCTTTGAAGGCCTCTTCCTACTGCTCCCCTTGGACCTTGCCATTACTCTGCTCAGATTCCATGCTGAGCCCGATTGGCAGCTACCTGGCCTATTTGAACATTGTAACAGGAGAGGTAACAACTCACTCTGGGCTATAGAGGAGAGAGGAGGGACAAACATAAATATTGCGATACAAAGAATGTGTTGTTGGAGTACTTGCTGCTGGAGAAATTGGGAACCCCTTTGGTTGGATTTTGGAGGTGATGCAAATTTTCAACAAGTGGAACTCAAGAGAGTAGAGAAGATTGTGGAAACAGAAGGAGCAGTGCTGGGCTATGGGCAGAGAGCTGGAGATGTCTGGGAACCTGGGGTGAGAAAGGGCCCAAAGGGCAGTGGAGATGAGCCAAGATAGGATGTGGGAAGCTCCTGAGGTCTGGTAGACAGGGAAGTTCCCACAACATCATGCTTGGCTGCTCCACTACATTCTATCATCTGCATACTCTACCAGCATCCTGTGCTCAGCTTTGTCTCAGCTCTGCCTCTCAAGGCACAATCAAAGGGTAAGCACCTTAAGAGGAGGGATGAGGAAGGGTCCACCAGAGTTTGGCTTAGTAACTAACCATAGGGTACATTGACCATTTGATCTCTTTGAGTGGGCAGTCCCTCTAATGGATCAACTTTCTAGAGGGCTGACAGCCCAGTTGGTCAAGGTGTGCATGTGAAATTAATCACATCTTCAGCCATTTAAAATATCCAAACTCCTTCATTTAACCTTAGCTTAGTGGCTCTCTTTTCCTTGTTGTTATTTTTTTCTCTTTTTAAAGAGGTGAGGTTCTATTAGGATTTCTAAAGCCAGAATCAAAACACCCTTTGTTAAGTGCTATTTGGTCATATTGAGAATCTGTGGTCCCCAAGGGGCTTCTGGGAGTGCGCCTGGGAGCAAAGCCTGCTATATGACTGCCATCTGGACCAGCTCTCACCACTTCCCTGGACACATGGCCACTGCGGATGGTCCCTGAGGTGGGGTTCGTCTTGCCAAATATGGAGCAACACATGGATTGATACCAAGCACATTCAACAGAAAGACCCTTGGCTTTTTTTCAATATCAGAAAACACACCCACACTAGGCCTTGGATTTTCTAGCAAGTAGAGATCCACACGTTCACAAAGGGGTCTGGGCTGGGGCAATGGGCTCAGCATATGGCATGACTCACTTCGCCCAAGTAACATATTTTTGAGAAGATTCTAACTCAGATCGCATTTAATAGCCATGAGAACTGCTCACTTTTTCATGGAAGTCTAAAGAGAATCTTTCTCTTCAGCAGTGAGTGTTACCATCACGTGAGTAACTGCTCTCAAACTTCTTGAGCTTTGAAATTTGGATTTCATACACGGAGCATATATCCATGGTGTGTACCTTATGTGGAAGGGGCCCGGGCTTTGTGCAGAACCCCTGGCCTGGGCTTGAGAGCAGAGAAAAAGGGGCCAGTATACCTGTAGCCAGGCGGCTTGATCAGGGGATGGCCAAGCATTCACTTGCAGATATAGTTGATGCTGTGAATCCATTGATGGTTGCCAAATTTGGAAGCAATCCTCCTGGGTCTCCATACGGCCTACAGTTGAGTCAGAAGCAACTGGAGTGTAAGGCAAGCTGGCAGAGGAAATTGTCTCAGATTGTAGGTTATGTGCCAGTGGCAGTGGATTCATGGAGGACCCCTGCTGATCCTCAGGACAAAAACTGTAAGAGAAGATACATGCTACAGTGACATGGATCTAGAAACAATAGCCCAGGAGACACTGTCTTGCTCATCAGTAGGTGTTTAAGGTGTATTTGGTTTTGGTTGCTAAATCAGGATGCACTTTTTTTGTACTCTCACTTTGGCCTGAATAAGACTCAATTTGCCAAAGTAAAGTGAATATAAACATTGAGGTAAATTGCAGTCATTTGTTTCAAGTGGTTTTATTTATATTACTTGGACAGTCTTGGTTTTGCCACAATGGTAATCTGTGGCCTGTGCAAGTCACTTCACCTACTACAGTCAGTAACATACCCTTTGTCACTAAAGATGCTAGCAGTTGAAAGTGGCTGCAAGGCTGACTTCCTCACTTCAAGTCGAATGTTTTCTCTACAATCCTAAGCCTAGGTTTCGGTCATGTGATAAATGGATTTCTGAGCTCCATCCCAGACTCCGAATCCTCACTTTCAACAACTTCCTCAGGTTGATTCTGATGATTAGGCCCAAGGAAACATGGCACTAACTCACCCCTTTGATACTAAAGGAAAGCCCACATGGAGAGAGCTGGCATTCATTCAAAAATATTTATCAGGCACTAAGTATTTGCTATACAACCCCTTCACTGCTGAGCAGAACCCTCTCTTTCTGGAATTTGGGATCAAAGACTTTATCACTGAGCTGAAAATGTGTTTGTGCCTTGGGCTATGGGCAGAGAGCTGTCTTTCAAGACTTAGTTGTTCTGTGTTCTTGGAGCTTTAGGTATCCAATGGCAATCTAGCAACTGTTTCACACCCACTGCCTTCGTATAGATTGTCAAAGCCAGGCAGACCTCTTCAATCAGATCCCTGTGAAGTGGGAGAAGAAAATTGGAAGCCCAGAAGTTATTTAGCTCTTGGCACTTAAGACTTCTCTTAGACACCCTGTGCCATGAGACTGGGCTTGGGTGTATGAAGCCAAGCAAATTCAAGATTTGCATACTTTCTTATCTAGTCCTCATGTGACATGGAGACTCCTCTGTCCCATCAATGCATGTATGGCCATTCACCATGCATGCAGAGGCAGGGGGCCTGTGGCCACTAAATAAGATGTGTGGGAGAATGTTGCTTTTGATTAAGGGACTTTTGGTACCCTGTGGGCAAGTCTCCCATGATCTCAGGCACAAGGGGATAGCCCTGACCTACCTCTTATCACCATTCCATGCACTTCTTACCTGTGACTTGCATATTCCTGGCCGCCAAGGTTTTCATCTTGATAGTAGGCAGAGGGCTGTTGCTCAACTATGAAATGGAGAGGAACAACGGTGGCCTGGGTCTGCATGAAAGTAACAGAGTCATCACAGAAGGTCCCAGAGAAGCCAGTTTGGTTTGGCAAGCATATTTGCAGTATCTGATTTTCCCCAGTGATGCTACACTACTGGGGCTGCTCCTGAAGCTGCTGCCGCCACAGGTATTATATGTGCTCTTGCAGATGCTGCTACTTAAAAACAAAGGAGATCAAAGTACCTCAGTGTCTACATGAGCCTCCCAGAAATTGATTGAACACTCTCCATTGTCCCAAAGCGGAAGGCAGCAGTAGTCCCTGCCTCTCTGAGCACAGTGGTCTGGGTGACTGTCTCCTTGTTTGGTGGGGAACTTGCTGTAGTCATACTCCTGACTGTAAGTGGCTACAATCCAGCATGTGTGTACATGTATGTGTGCATGTGTGTCCAGGTCTAGTTAGCTAGGATTTTTAGTCTCCTCCGGCAAATGAATTGTATCCAACTGAGTAGTCATGACCCTCTCAGAAGAACCAGGTGAGCCCAAATTTTCGTGAAAATGAAATACCTTTTAACTACACAGTTAAAAGCAGGTTTTCCATACCTGGGTGGAGGCATCACAAGACTTCCCAAGCACCTCAGGAAATTCAGAAGAGGAAGGTGAAGTATGGAAATATGTGGTCACAGTGAGATCTGGAAGTTGCTTCTGCACTGTCTCAATGCGTCGTTTCTTGGGCCCTGACTCCAGAGACTGGGACTCAGGACTGTCAATGTGGTGTGACGGGGTTACCAGCATCTGTAAGGATAAAGTATCACAAAAGTATGAGGCCATGCCTTTCCTTTGGGCACAAGGCATCCTGGGAATGGAGCGAGATTGCCTATAGGCAAACCCACAAGAAGCCCTGGCTATATGAGGGCTGTCCAGAAAAAATCTAGCCATTGTCAATGTAACAAGAATGGTTACATGGCTGGAAGCTTTCCGTATTGTCCTCGTATTTGAGCCTCATCTGCCACTGCCAGAGCCCTGCTGGGCCCTTCTTAGCTCCTGCAGCCAAGAGAAAAAGGACAAAGGCTTAAGTCCCTGAAAATCACTCCAGATATTCTGTACTGCCCTAGGGCAGCAGTTGTCATTACTATTAGGCTCAATTAACTAACTCGTTGAAGACTGTACCTTTCTTTTGTCCCCTCTGCCATTTACATGGAACTGGTCTCTAACCTGAAACTTGGAATCCTGCAGTGTCTTAAGCTGCTCCTTGATTATGTCGAGGGCATCTTGCTGGGCTCTGAGGTCAGCCTGCAGCATTTGAGTCTTCTCTTCCAGCTGTTCACTAAACTTCTGCATGAGTTCTTGCTCACGTTTCTTGATGTATGATTTAATTTGCGATGGTACTTGTAATAGCTGTGGGGAGGAATTGCTTATGGTTCACATATAGAGATACTTGGTTCCCCAAACCTTACCACATTGTTTTATTTCCAAGTTTTGAAAGACTCAGAATGAGAACAATGACATGCCAATTCTGATTCTATTATTAGAAAGTTTAAAGAAATGGTTAGAGAACCCAAGAATTCTAGATCAGAATTGGATCATGAGGGTCATTTAGTCTGATTTTTCCCCTTAAAAATAAAATATGAAGCAATCTGCCCAAAGCCCTTAGTAGAAGAGTTAGAGTACAGTGGGTCAGATCACAAAGGAGGCATGTGGGAAACATCCATTAGATATCCCTTAGCAACGCAGTAAGAAGAATGTTCAACTGGCACTTCTTTTTTTCCAGGCACTCTGCTAAGCACTGCACAGAAATTTACAGATCTGACCTTCACGACCCTCTACAAAGTAGGTACTTTATAGACTTACACAGTTATAGTACTCAGAAAAAGACTCTCCTCTTGGCCCTCATAATCTAATTTTAACTTGAGAAATAGCCTTAGATTTGGAAATAAACAAATAGACAGGTTTATGGAAGTAGAGATGGTGTTGGGGGACAAAGCAGTGTTTCAGGTTGGCTGGAATAGATGGGATGAGGCAAATCTCATGTGGAAAGGAAAATGGCAAAATGTTTGTGCACATCATACAAGTTTAGGAGGCTGAGGAACTTGGGTTTTACGCATCAGCCACCTTATACAGCTTCCAAAAGGAGTGTTTTAAAACACAGATCTGATTGGGGAAGTGACATACTCAGATCTATGTCGTAGAAATGGCTCTGGCAGCAGTGCAGAGGATAAACTGATGGGAGAGAGTAAGCTTGGAGTTAGAGGGAGGTCAGTTAGAGGGCTGCGGAGGTAATTGAAGATAGAGGTAAGAGAGGCCTGAAACAGACCAGAGTCAGGAATCATAGAAAGGAAGGGACACATTTGAGAGAAATTAGGAAAATGGATAGGACTTTTCAACTGATTGGCTGAGGGGGACAGAAAATAAGTGGGATTCTAGGAAAAGAACTGTCAAAGATATAAGTAGGACCTGGAAAGAACTGTTGTTTGCCTTGATTTGTGACAGACACTGTGTATATAAACAAGATTAGAGAGCCACAGTCTCAATCCATAGTCCCAATATTAATGATGAGAAAAAAAGTGCATATAAATACAAGTGCTAGAGAACAAAAATAAGACAGTCTATTTATCACACAGTGGTCCTTTAACCCCTTATGGTTAATGGAAGCACATAGCCGACTTATCAGAGAAAGAAAGAGAAACTCTACAAGCTGCTTTTTCTCACATAGAATTAAAAATTATATATGTATTTTGAATCCAGTGAAAATCATCCTCTTCCACTATATACTGTATGTATGTATATGTGTGTGCGTATGTATGTATATACGTACGCACACACATATATAACTTCGTATATGGAAGCAGACATTCATTAGACTAAAAAAATCCCTAGACTGAGGACTGGAATAGATAAACCTTATAGGTCATCACATCCACCCACTCTTCTCTAAGAAGGAATCTTTTCTCTGCTGTCCCTGGAAGATGAGCTACCAAGCCTTGGCTCAAACCTTTCCATTAAGGAGGAGGGGCTGTTCATTCCTTGAGGAAGTAACCTAACCCATCCCAGAAGAGTTTCCTTGAAATAAACAGAAAGTGGCCTGTCCTGGGCTGCTCTCTCTCTCTGCCCTAGTTTGATCCACTGAAGACACATCTTCCACTTCAGTAGCATGATGAACCTACAGGTATTTGGATCAAGTTGTTCTGTCCTCCACAGTGTCCCTTCTCCAGTGCCTTTCATTACTGACCATATGACCTTTTCCAGTGCCTTTCCATCCTGATCTCCATCTTCTAGATACACTATAGTATGTCAATCCATGGCGCCCAAAAATAAGCCTAATATGCTATCATATGCAGAGACAGACCACACATACTCATTGCTAGATATTTTGATTGTTTTAAACAAAAATTATATTTAAATTTTAATTATAAATTAACTTATAAAGTCATTATCTTGGCTGCCAATCCTGATTTTAATAATTCTGTCTAATATAAAAGATGATCACCCAAATCTGTGATTACACAAATCTGGAGGGTAGAACAGTAACAGAGTAGTTCATCCAAGTGTTTTAATTTGGCCTCAGACCATACACTGGTGCCGACATTTGAAGGTTATCAAATATTCTGAAAGTATTGCTTCTGACCAATAAAAATGCTATTGAGGAAACCTAGCTCACGTGGGGAGGTGATGTTATGAGTAGGCAGAAAATTCTTCTTCCCTTGAGATGGTTAGCATCTTCTCACAGTTGATGAGGAACATGGTTCTTAAAAATACTGCCTTTTCTTAATGTTAAGCTTCCTATTTGACTCAAACTTTCTCTTAAACACAGTGTCTTTGCATATTTCACATTAAGAGGAGAAAGGGGATTTGGTTTTAGAGAACCCCTCCCAACTTCCCCATTTGCTAGAATCCACTATTTTCTCAGCTGCATGTAAAAAGTCCAGTGCAACAGAAATGGTGATACACTTAAGAAAGTAAAAAATAGCATGCTTTCTTCAAAGTGAAACTGGGGATAAGAATGGAAATTGGGAGTTTGCAGGGTTAGTGGTCCAGATAAATATGTGGGATAAGACTCCCAGAGGTACCTTGACACTGTTAACAGACATAGTAGAGGATGATGGCATCTCCTGCTCCTCCTTTTCAACCTCATCTTCCTCTTCCATCTCGTCATCCTCTTCGATTTCATCCTCCTCTTCAATTTCATCCTCCTCTTCGATTTCATCCTCCTCTTCCATTTCATCCTCCTCTTCAACTTCCCCTTCCATCTTATCTTCCTCTTCCACTTCTCCTTCCTCTTCGACCTCTTCCTCCTCTTTGTCCTCAATCCTCTCTTTGACCTCAATCTCCTCTTCCATCTCTTCCACCTTTTCCACCTCAGATTCCAATTCAAAACTCTGCAAAGGTGATGTACCTAAGAAAAGAAGCACAGTGAAGTTCATGACCAAAAAAGCAAAAGTGACAATACTATCCAAGAGATTATATAGGTTTTTATTTGTGTATTTCCTTTCATAAGTCATAAAAACAAGAGAGTCCAGTTTTATTTCATGTTAAGGATTAGACATGCCAGATACCAGGAGTAATTAGAAATTACTTATAAATCTGTTCATATTTAAAAATGAAGAAAAAGGAGGGAGTGTCTGACTTTACCTTTCACTCAAGCATAAGTGGGTATCCAAACACATTAGTGTTAATTGTCTTTCTCTTATACAATTCTTTTGGTACCTTCCAACTGATAAAGAAAAATTAAACCTAGTCATAAATCACTTCTGAAAAACTATGTTCCCCAAGATGTGGGATCTCAGGAATTCTTGAAGTGTTCTGGCAGATGTTGCAACATGACAGTCCTTTAACAGCCCCCCAAAATAAAGTGAAGAATGTTATTTAAATAATGCAGAATGGTGGAGTCATTTTTGAAAATGGTTCAGCAGTTTGTTTCACACACACTTCCCACATGAACTAGTAGTCCCACTCCCAGGAGTCTATCCAAGTGAATTAAAACTTTATATTCACACACAAAAATACTCTATGCAAATGTTTATAGCAGCTCTATTTATAATCACCTAAAACTTGGAAACAACCCAATATCCTTCTACAGATGAATAGATTTAAAAACACAACTGTGGTACATTCATAAGATGCATTACTACTCAGCAAACAAGAAGAAATGAACCATTGATTCATACCAAATAGATGAATCTTAAATGTATTTTTCAACAAAGTCAGACCAAAAGGCTAGATATTATATGATTCCATTTACATGACATTCTGGAAAAAGGAAAACAGAGATGGAATACAGATCAATGGTTGCCAGAGGATGGGGTACAGAGTTTGAGTTCAAAGAGGCAGCACAAAGGAATTTGGGGGTGGTTCTGCTTGGTACTATGGTGGTCAATACATGACTCTCTGCCTTTGTCAAACTCATAGAAATGTACAACACTCCAAGGGTGAAATCTACTGTTTGCAGATTTAAAACTAAATTGCTCTTATACATTTTAGAAATAGACTTTGCTCCCTCCCCTCTAAAATCAATTATTTTTAAAGGACTTTTTTAAAACAAAGTTTTGAGGTTGTCAGAAATAATGGAAGGGTTGTTAACTAGAGTACTTTAAAAAAATGAGATATCACTTCTATATATGGAGATTCCACAATATAAATTATCTATGATAAGATCATCTAATGAGGGCATACTTTGTATTATGCAACCCCACTGCTTTAAGTTATATATTTTAGTAGCTATGTTTATGAAATACATTTAATATTGAAACTTATATAATAAATATCACTGTCTTTGAGAGACTATCCGTTTTGCCCTTTACTAGCAATTCTTCTTATAATACAGTTTTTAAAATTAACAGATTTTTTTGAGTGCACCTACAATGCCATAGCAGAAAAGACTGCATATATATGCAAAGATAAGATGCTATTCTTCCAAGGACTTCAATCTAGCACCAATCTTTAGAAGATTTAAATCAAATGGGAAAGACTAATACCATCCCTCAAGTACTTGAACCATTGATGAGATATTTATTTTCACCTCAAAAAATTTAGAGAAGATGAAGAAAGAATTAGCCCTTTTGATTTCACACCATTATAAATAGAACATTGTCATCATTTGAAAAAAAATTCTAAGTACTCTGTAGGTCACTATGTTTCTTCTGATAGTCCTTATTCAAATGCCCAAGTGTACCTACCTGGCAAATGAAGTACAAATCCAGGGGAAGATACACTGGTTTCAGAAGATGTATCAGATACTGTCTCTATTACTGGAATACATTCTTTCTCAAATTCTACAATTTCAACTTCATCCTACGAATTTCAAAAAGAGAAGAAGATGGCATTTCAATTTGGAGTCAAAGAAGTATATGAGATAAGAGGAAACATAAGCAGAAAAAATTCTGATGCATTTCACATAACAATTTCTAATATTGCCTCAATAACTGAATACTTAACACATAACCATTATGAAACATGTCCATGAAAAATATTGCCAGAAGATAACAGCAGGCAGAGATTATGGGTGCCACATTCTAAACATTATAAAAACCTAGAAAAGAAACACAGTATTGATGTACTAAAAGCACAAGTATAATAAAAATGTGTGCAAATCAAAACCCATGGCAGAAAAGAAATTATGCCTTTTAGTATTAGTAGAATGTCGACCCTCTGGTTCAGAGAGGTGGGAAGGCTGTGGGAGAAGAGTACTACCAATGACAATGCTATCTTTCCAGAAGTCCTGCACATGCAGCCTAGGCTTAGATGAAGGAAAGTCCAATTGAGGGGCTGCTACTCCATGTTTTTAGCGATTACTCCATGTTTTTAACACAGATTAAAGTTGAAAGTGTTATTTGCAAAAGTACCTTTACTATAGTAGCAACGATATGGAAAACAGCCCTGCAGAGCTTCTTGTGCAATTTCCCCATTTCATAGTGTCAGAGAAGGTCATACAGCAAGTTAGGAGCAGAGCAAGAGAATCCAGTGATTTCAAACCCAGCACTCATTTCCCTAATCCTGGCTACTCAACTTGAGCCATGTGCTGCTTTAAACTGCATACATTATATTTCTATTTAGTGATCCACTTTCATTTCCTTAACCACTGGATCTTTTTTTGAATAGTCTGGGGATTGCTACTTATAGAAAATTTAAGTACATGACCTGATTTACCAATAAAATATTTTATATCTCTGCCAAAAGATTGTTAGTTTGCTTGCTTCTTCGTTTGTTTGGGACTTAATTAAGACATAGACCCATAGTGATTTTTCTACAAGGAACCTGTTTGTTGGAGCACACTCATCCACATCAAAAACCAGCATCTGAACTTAAGAAAATTGTGTAACCTTACTGTTCAAGTATACTGTGTTTTGTACTCCTTAAAGTAAGCAATATGTGGCTGGGGATGTGGCAAATTTTTCATTATTTAAAAAGGTATTCTGGTGGGGTGGTATTCATTGAGATGAAATATGACATCTCTCTGTCCTCTTTCTTCTGCTCTTTTTCATTGTTATATTTATTGGGGTGACACTGGCTATAAAAATTACATAGGTTCCAGGTGTACGATTCTACAGTGCATTGTCTATGTGTTGTGTTATATGTTTACCACTCTTCTGCTCTTTATCATAGCCCTGTATCAATGTAATCACTACCTCCTTGCTTCCTGGATGATTTTCAATAGAAATGTATACACTCAGATGTTGATTAAGATGTCCGTTTCATGCATTCATATGTTGTTGCCTATTACTATAAATGCAGTGAGCTTAAATAAACTTAAATGATGGAATCATATGCAGTAATGGTAATTGGTCTGTTGGGGGAAGAAAGCCAAAAAAATTATTTTGGAAGCAAAAAGATACCAGTCTGACCTGAAATTAGGATTAAGGCCTGAAGACAGTTTTTCAAGAGAGGCAACTAGAAGCTAAAAAGAAAGATGAGATGAAAATGCATAAATGGGCACAGAAAGGCAATCAACATGCTTTTACAGGTTTAAGAAGAGTTTTGAATTCATTTTTATTCCATAATTATTTCCATGTATAAAATGCTAAAGTATTTAAAAAGAGAAGCATGGCCTTTCAGGGTAGACATAGAATAAGCTTCAAATGCAGGCTCCAATACCTGATGGTTATATGAACTAGAAATGAGTGTACACTGTGGGGGTGGCAATGTAAAAGTATGTCCCCCAATCTTCACATTTTCCCCATGATTAGCTTAATGTCAAAAGTGCTCTAATTTTTTCTTTTTTTTTTTAAATTAAGTTTATTGGGGTGACATTGGTCAGCAAAATTAAATAGGTTCCAGATGTACAGTTCTTTATCATCTATGTGCTGCATTGTGTTCTCACCACCTATAGTCATTTCTTTTTCCATCACCATATATTGAATCCCCCTCCCTCCTTCCCCACCCTCTGTTCCCCTTTCCCTTTGACGATTACTAAACTACGTCTGTGTCCAAAACCATTTTTTTCTATTTTGATTGTTCATTTATTCTGTTCTTTAGATTCCACATATAACTGAGTTCATATGGTATTTGTCTTTCTCAATCTGACTAATTTCACTTAACATGGTATCTTCTAGTTCCATCCATGTTATTGTAGAACAGTGGTTCTCAACCTTCCTAATGCCATGACTCTTTAATACAGTTCCTCATGTTGTGGTGACTCCCATAAAATTATCTTTGTTGCTACTTCATAGCTGTAATTTTGCTACTGTTATGAATCGTAATGTAAATATCTGATATGTGTTTTCCGATGGTCTTAGGCAACGCCTGTGAAAGGGTCATTCAACCCCCAAAGGGGTCACGACCCACAGGTTGAGAACCGCTGTTGTAGAAGGTAAGATTTTAATCTTCTTTATGGCTGAGTAATACTCCATTATGTAAATGTACCACAGGTTCTTTATCCAATCTGGAAAAATGAAATTGGACTACCTTCTATCTAATTTTTAAGAGAGCCTGGGATTTCCCATTTTGAAAAAAAAAGTGCTATAAGTTGTCTACTCAAGATGACAGATTGAATTGACATGGGAAAATGCCAAATAAAATAGAGTAGAATATAGTAAATAATATTGTAATACCTATGCATAGTGACAGGTAGGTATTAGACTTATTGGGCTAATCACTTCACAAACCTGAAACTAATATAAAATAATATTATATGTCAACTATAATTGGAAAATAAAAAATGTGAAAAAAATTTGAGTAGAAGTTTTAAAAATATACCCCATTTAAAAGTCCACTCAGGATTGCATTTCACCTACAACTAGGTTTATGTGATTCCCTTCACAGCAAAACTTCTGAAAACGGAAGTACTCAAATGTCTCCAATTCCAGCAGCCTCTCCTAAACCTACTCAACCAGACATTATCTTTCCACCCTTGGCCATATTCCACCAAACCGTTTCTCAAGTTCAACAGTGGGTTCCAGGTCCTAAATCTAATGGTCACTTCTGAGTTGTGAACCTGCCTAATCCATCAGCAGTGTTTGACACTGTTAATCATACCCTCCTCCTGTCTTTCTTCTCTCAACTGAAAAATAATATTGATGGGGTGTTTCATCACTATAAAGGATTCATTCAGGAAAAAAAAAAGGTTCTACACCAGTGCCTATAGACATGGCAATCCATGTTCACACAATGCACTGCGTGCCAAGATGGAGAAGTACATATAGAAGGGGAAAGGAGGTTGAAGGGAGGGAGAATGACAACCATGGAGCTTTATTGTAAGTATAGATTTCTTCCTGTAGGGATCCTGTGATTATAAGTGTGTGAATCCCTTCCATAAGCCTTAGCTCCTCCCCAGACCCATGCTTGCTTAAAGTCTCAAGTCATAATCATTATGACTTCACTTGGCTTACCTCTTACCTAACTAGTCACTTCTTCTCATTCTCTATTGCTGATTCTTTCTCTTCTCCCCAACCTCTGAAATTTGGGTTGTTCTAGGCTTAGTCTTTGAACCTTATCGTTATCTGTTCTTACTCCCTCATCCAAACTTAGAGCTTTAAGACCATCCATGTTGATGATTCCCATATTCTTTTTTTTTTTTTTTTTTTGGTAGTTCGATGGCTGGGAATCGAACCCAGGCCATGGCATTAAGAGCACCAAAGCCTAGCCACTACACCAGAAGGGAACCCCTGATTCCCATATTCTTATTACCAGTCCAGTTCAACATTTCCAAGTGACTGTCTAATAGGCATGTCAAACATAAACATTTTTCAAAACTGACACTTCGTTATTACATCCCCCAACAAATGCTCCTAAGCTTGCAAATTCTTCCCATAGTTTTTTCCATCTCAGTTAATGTAACACCACTCTTCCAGTTGCTTAAGTCAAGCACCTTAAAGTCTTCTCTAACTCCCCACTTTTTCTCACACATTTCATCTAATGTCAGCAAATCCAAGGGATCTTCCTTCAAAATATATCTAGAATCCAACCACTTCTCACAACCTCCACTGTTAAGACCTTGGTCCATGCCATTATCATCTCTCACTTGGATTGCCGAGATAACCTCTTAACTGGGCTATTAGTTTTCACTCCTGTTTCTCCTCCCCACTGCCTATTCTCAATACAGTGACTCTTTTAATAAACCAATCAGATCATCATACTGTTCTGCTCACAACTCTCCGATGATTCTCCATCTCATTCAGAGTAAAATTCAAAATCCAATGCAATGGTTTCCAAGGCTCTATGCATCTGACTCCCATTATATCTCTGACTTCATCCATACATACTCTCACCTTTGTTCACTCTGGCCTCCATGCTATTCTTTCTGGATGAAAACATGGGTTCCATGGAAAGTAACCTTACAGGGTAATCTGATCATAAATTTCTAACTGGGCAGGTCATGATAAGTAGTCACTCCCCAGACATATAAATTCTTTATTAAAGGGCTTACTTTGCCTTGAGCAAAACTTATCTATTGTTTCTGCGCATCTAGGTTAATACACCTTTGAAATGCCCCTTTTAAACCCCTCCTTTTAAAATGTGAGAACACATAATCTTAACTAGCTTGTAATCTAATCCTGGCCTTGCTTTCTCTCACCCTTATGTAATCTTCCTTACATACACTTTTTAATTTCAATTGCATGGAAGAAATGGCACAACTGTTATTCTTTGGAGCATTTGAGATCTTGCTCCCCAGTATACGAGTATACTGTCAGTTTGGTTCAAATGAACTCTTACAAAAATTCTCTCCAGGTTTGGACATTTCTTATGTCAACATTTTCTTGCTAAAAAAACAAAAAAAGAAATAACAGGCACAAGATGGAGTCATTTGCCCTCATGTAATTGCAACTTCAACTTCTCCCAGAAATGTGACCCTTAAACAGTCAATATGAATTTTTCCTGATTAACACTAGTCAGGTAATCTGCATGATGAAACTCCTGCCATTCTCTTCCCCTAGAAAGAAGATGACCTGGCCTGAAACAATTCTTTCTATTCTTTTGCTAATGACTTTCTCGCTCCACCCTCCTTCTGCTTATAAAATCCTACCATTTTGTACAACTCCTCAGGAACACCTCTCTATTTACCAGATGGAATACTGCCTGATTCGTGAATGGCTCAATAAAGCCAATTATATCTTCAAATTCCTTCAACTGAATTTTTGTTTCTTAACACTGTAAACACTAGGCACATTTTCACTTGCTGAGTCTTCCCCAAGATACCTTCATGGTTACTTTTCTCACTTCCTTCAAATCTTTGCTCGTATTTGATACTATCCTCCTTCTACTGTAACAGAAAGGACAAGCAGATGGCACTGTCTCAGAATAGAGCAGGTTTCCTCCGCAATGCAAAACCCGGTAGTTGTGACCCTTATTGCTATCAGCAGCCTCGCTTGTTCCGCTTCTGTAAAGCCCACCAACCCCACTCCGCTTGTTCCGCTTCTGTAAAGCCCACCAGCCACTGCAGCCCAACCTATAAAAGCTTTGCTACACCCTCGTTCGGGGCCCAGAATTTGGAGACTGGCTCCTCTGGGTCCGCATGCGTAATAAAAGGTTTTCTTCAAGGTCCCCGGCGTTTGGTGTTCAGTCGTCTTCCTGCAACACTACCTGTTATATTTTCGATCCTTCTCATGTTTCTCTATTTCTTTTCAATAGCTCTTTTCACGTTCCAATATGTGATTGATTTATTTAATGTACTTATCTTGTTTATCATCTATCTCTTCCTGGTAGGATGTGAGCTCGTCTACAGCAGAAAATTTTCAGTTTCTTTTATAACTAATGTATCTACCTCCTTTAGCTAAAATGGTGTATGGTACAAAGTAGGTGGTAAGTAAATATTTGTTCAATGAATCAGTAAATGAATGAATCTGAAATGACCTTTAAAATAAATATATTTTAAATGTTCAAAAATACAAAGAGAGAGAAGCCATAAAAGAAAGAATGTGAAAGAATAGAGAGCTTTGAAAGTACATGCTTCATTGAGTAGTAAGAAACATAGTTATAGGGACTGACAGGCATGGGTTTGAATCCTGGCTCTGCCACTTACTGTGTGATCTTGGGTAAGTTATTAATTAGCAAATATCCAAGATTCACTATCTGTAAAATTGGAATGATAATGCCTCATACAGTTGTTGTGGAAGTCAAGCACCTAGTCCAATCCTTGACAAGTAAGTCCTCAATAAAATTTAGTTATTAGTATTATTACTACTTTATCATAAGTACCATGTCACTCCCCACCCGTAGACTGAGTATGGCTGACCTTCTTAGACCACCTTTAGACACTTCATAAGTATCTGTTGATTAAGTGCCTACCTCATAGCAGTCGTAAAATCAATGGAAGATGCCTTCATGATAATTCCCTAAGCTAGGTTTGTCCTGTCCTCCCCATTAACAACACATTATCAGCTTGAGCAAAGTGCCTTTGAATCTCATATGTACTATGGCTCTCTTAACCCCACTCAGCTCCCTGGTACATGCTCAAAGCTAATTGCTTCTGAAAACTGGCCTGCCATCTCTAGATACAATGGAATTAAATTAAAAAGCAACCTAATAATATGCAAGTTCCAGTTCTACCAAAATGCCTGTTTAGTGCAACACAGTGTAGGAGCAACAGACCTCTAGGATTGTATGGCAGGATGTCAGGAGATGGTAACATCAGTCACCTAAATGTATCACTAAAATAAAGTATTTGGGACAGCGTCAATTAGGGAAAATGGTTTTGGACTGACATTGATGCTACTATTTTCTCACTGCTCTTCAAATGGTGAGATGGTCATTTTGTGAAAGGAGCTTTGACCTCAACACATCACCTTGTTTTCAATTCCTTGCTGATTAACAGTTGTTTTTAATAGAACATGATTCTTTGACTACAGGGTTGTCTGTAGTAACAGATGACAGAGCAAAATATGATGATCCCTAGCAGGGGGCCAGTGTGTGCTTTGTGTGGTTTTCATCATGGTGTTTTGTTTTGCTTTGTTTGCTTAGGTTTGGTTAAGATCTTTCGATCTTTGGGCTTATAGCATTTACCAAATGTGGAAAATTCCTGGCCATTATTACTTCAAATAATTTTTTCTGTACACTCTCTATGCTTTGGAGATTTTATTTACATGTATTATGTATTTGGCTGCTTAAAGTTTCTAACAGCTAATTGATGCTCTTCTAATTTTTTTTCTTGTAAAGTTTTTTTTTCCTCGTGTTTAAATTTGGAGAATTTCTACTGGTTTGTGTTTAAATCCCCTAAACTACTAAATCTACAATGTTTAATCTGCCATCAATCCCACTCACTGTTGTCTTCATTGCTCAAATTTTGACTTGAGCTTTTTTATCCATCTTCCATGTTTCAACTTAAATGTTTGAACACATGCAATACAGTTATAATTGTTTTTAATATCCTTATCCACAAATTCTAAAATCTGTGTTTGTTTTGGATAGGTTTCTACTGACTGATTTTTCTCCTCAATAAGGGTCATATATCACTGCTTCTTGGAATGGCTGGTAGTCTTTGACTGAATGCCAAATATTGTTCATTTTTATCTTGTAGGATATTGGGTATTTTTGCATTCCTATAAACATGCTTCATCTTTGTTTTTGAATATAGATAAATTGCTTAGAGATAGTTTGGTGGTTTTTGGTCTTGCCTTAATGATTCCATGGTCAGAACCAGAGCATTAGTTCACCTGGGGCTAATTTTCCCTTCACAACTATGGCAAGACCTTTCTGTATACTGTTACACCTTATGTCCTGAGTATTATAAGGATTTTCAGTGTGCCTAGTAGAAACAGGAACTATTACCAGCCTTGTATAAATGTTGGCACAGCTGACTCTAAACCTCTTGGATCTTCCCCTTCGCAGATCTTGGCATCCTCTTCCCATACAGCCTTCTCCTCTCTGATACTTGGCTAACAACCATAGACTTCCTATAGTCTTATCTCAATCTCAACTCAGACAGTCCACTGGGATTCCTGTATGTTCTCTCTTTTGGCCATATGGCCTGGAAACTCACTGGGGAGTAAGCTGTAGCAATTGTAGGGCTCATTTCATTCATTTCACATCTCTTAAGAGTCTTTGTCCTTTGTTGCCTGATGTCTATTTTGAAAACTGTTATTTCATTAAGTTTTTCTGTTTGGGGTAGGAAAGTTAATATTCATTTGTGAGTTAATATTCATCTAAATTTGTGAGTACCTACGTGTGTGGCAAGCTTTATTCAAGATTCTTGGGGATATGCTGATGAACAAGAGAGCCCCTGCTGTCAAAGAAGCTTCATTTTATTGCAGGAATACAATGTACTAATAAATGAGGTTTCATTTGAACATTATTACATCCATGTGAGGTAGCTTAGTAGAGATTATTATCACTTCCATTTTACAGATTAAGAAACTGAGGCTTTCTGTGGTGTAGTACTATCCTCAGGTCACATGACTGATAAATGGCAAAATCAGGAATCAAACCCTTATCTTCTTATGTCTAGGCCATTTTTGTATCTGCAGTACTCTCACCACTGCAGTAATCAAGCCTAGCAACTATCTTATATGCACCTGTGGAGTGGCAGGTAAGGTGAAAGACCACACATTGGAAAGGCTTACTGATGCTTTTTCTGTTCCCCTATACCTTTTTTTCTTATAGTTTGATCTTATCTTCCAGACTAGATTCAGATCACTGAGGAAATACCTAAGTTTCATTTTTCTATTGATGTGTTTCCCTACAGGATTCTCTCTAGTAATGACTGGTGAATTGATAAATGACTTACACATTAAATGGTTTAGGAAGAGGATGGGGAGAAATCTAGGTTAATTCAGGACTGGGTTCCACTCATGATGGGTGATGCAGTCTCATGAGTCTATTCACATAGCTTAATGCAGCAAGCAGGTCAGTAAACTTCCACTTTAAAAAGCACTCATAAGTAAGAAAACCTTGAACAATGTCTGGCATATAATTTAGCTTAATTCTTTTTAAAGCTACTATAAGGACCATTCCAAGCATTGCCATTACTATCTACCAATAAGAAATGACTACAAAATGGCAATTGTGTAACACTGCTCTCATGCCATGCACATATATATGGGCTATTTCTTGAAATTACAACTTTTCTATGTTGCTGAAGGGAAGCAGAATTTGTCACTCCAAAGTATGTCTCTTTGGCATATTGATTATTTTAAGCTGGTTATTTTTTAAGAAACACTAGACACAGTTGGAGCTCTGAAAACTGAGTAGAAGTTACCCTTTTCTAAGAAATATTTTTATTTATAAGAGAAATTTCCATTTGTAAGGGTGTTTCCATTTGTAAGGGTATTTCTTGCTCTGTACCAGGAATAGGGGAATGACCAAATTTTTAGATAATCTTATCAATGCAGAAGTCAGGAATTAAATATGCTTAACAACCTTATCCTTATTCACTGTGCTTTTCCTGGTAATTTCCCATAATTAGCCTCATCCCATTCCCCACCCCCGAACATCTTTTGTTTTCAGCTTAAGATGATATTTCAGGTGGTGGCTTGGGGCATTTCAAGGAGTTTCTCAGTTTCTCTGGGTCTCTGCCATGTATACAGGAGGTATCATTGTTATTAAATTTTTGTTCAATTTTTTGTCCTGTTAATCTGTCTTTTTATTATAAGGGCATCTCAGTCAAGAGCCTAGAAGGGTAGAGGAAAAATTATTTTTCCTCCCCCAGTTTGGCAACACACATTAACTAAACAATCAACATTATGGGAATAAGGGTCCAAGCTTTTAGTCCCTGGCTGTCAATGTACATACCTCTGAGGCAACAGAAGGAGAGTCAACGTGCGGGGATTCCATTCTAGAACACCTTTGGTCTTGAGCAGTTCTATAAATAGGGAAAAAGAGAGATGGTAAGCACATTTCACTTGCCATTTCAATCAAAATTTTAAGGTTCAAATTAGAAAAAAATATTTATTTTATTTTCTTAATGCATAACATCATCAATATTTGAGGTGTCATTCTTCAACTTTCATTCTTCCTATAAAGTTGTTCTGCTTATATCTATAAAATAAAATATCTGGACCTTCATTAAAATAAAGTTTGTTGCAGGTTTCAATGCTTCTTTTTGAGAGTAGTGAGCAAAGCAGGCTTTAAAAAAAGCCAAGGTATACCAGTGAATGTTCTTAATTTTTAAACTAACTGCAATTACAAAAAATGCCTTCAGGCCAAATTTAATTTTGTTTCCTGTAATTAGAGAAACTCTCCATTCTCTGGCTCATTAACAATTTATTTCTATCAAAATTAGAATTCCAATGCCCAAGGTGAGAATGCAGCCTCATGACACACTCCATTCTAAATACTAACTTACCTTTCACCAAATTAAATAGGAGGAGATGGGAGGAGGGAGGAAGCAAAAGAGAGGAGAGAGTATGAATAACCTTCTTTTTAATACTGAAATTACTTTTCAAGCCTTAAAATTTTATAACTGATAATTCTGAAAATATATTTTGTGTTCAAGAGTTTTCTTTTGGGAGTTCCCTGATGGTGTAGTGGCTTAAGGCTTCGGCGTTGGCGCTGTTGGCGCTGCGGCCTGGGTTCCAGGGAACTACCCACATACCAAAAAGCAAAAAAAAAAAAAAAAAGAGTTTTCTTTTGCAGGCCAAAGAGTGAAAAGCCCTTGAAGAGGAGCACGGTTTGCCTCCCCCAAATATGCTTAAGCTATTATTAAGAAACAAGACTCAGAAAGAAACTGTGACCTTCCCCCTAACTCCCTCGAAGAAGAGGACCTGCTGAACTAAGTGTGTTAGGGGGAACCTTGCAAGGCCCATTTGATAGAAGTCTTCTCTGTATCCAACTGCTAAAGATGTCCCAGTACACATTTATTTACCAAATACTTGCTTTTTCATCTCCATGTGAATTGCCTTCCTCCGACCCTTTGAATTCCCAAACCATTACCTCCCTTTCACTTTAGCTCAAGATGGCATATAAGCCTCAACTGTATGATTTGTCCTTAGACCCCATATTCTTATGGACCCCCCCATAGATACATACCCATTTAAATTGGGTCATTTTCTTCTGTTAATCTGTCTTACATCATTTAAATTTTTTGAACAGCCAGAATAACTAAAATGGGAAAAGGGGAATCTTCTCCTCTCCCACATCCCTATCACTCCACAAAATGAGAAACTGGAGTCTGATAACAGATATGATAAAAAGCAAGACATCAGCGTAGCAACATAGTGACAAAATGGTATCTTAAACCTTCCCAATTAATTTAGAAGATACAAAATAAACAGAATAACTGGATTATTATGCATGGTTTCAAAAAGGCAATATTGATCCAATGGAGAGAAATTTTCCATTCTATATTTCACAGGACCCACTCAAAAAATCCACTTTACTTATATAATTTATTTATAATGGTAGAAAATTAAGGAGACTTTCAAAAATATATTTTGGATACCAAAATATACATTTACAAAGTATTGATTTAACTAGCATAACACACTTGTTGGTGTGTAATTGTCTAATTATTATGTTGTTTTGTGCATCTGAAATTAACAATAAAATATATTTGAAAGTAAAAAGTAGCATAAACAACTAGTTAATGAATTAATGCAATCATTTATGTGTATGTTGGTGCTATAATGTCCAATGTGTATTTAATATTTCTTACTAGCTTCACTTTCAACACCAAGTAACTTAAATATAAACAGTTACTCATAAATTTGACCCAACATAATTTAAAAATAAAATTCATAAAAGACTATTATCTATATTTTAAGTTTTTCAGTCTTTGACTAAATGTATATGCCAGTTTTGTCTAATAGAATATTTTCTTAGTAAGTGTTGATAATTTGTCAAGGTTGTTCTTCACTTTTTGTTCTTTCTTTATATTATCTCCCTTGCACACCACTGTGGATAAAAAAGGGGTGCTGTAATAAATCTGAGAGAAACCTCACGGAGTGATCTGATCATAAATTCCTAATTGGGCAGGTCATGGTGGGTAGTCATATCCCAAGCATATAACTTCTTTAGTAAAATGGTTAGCTTTGCCTTAAGCAAGTCCTGTCCATTGTTTTTGTGTATTTAGGTTAACACATCTTTGAAATGCCTCTTTTTCAGACCCCTCAGAAGCTGTAACCACCCCGGAAACAGCACATAAGCTTGTTAACTATTCTGTAATCCAAGCCTTGCCTTGCTTTCTTCCACCTTCATTTAATCTCCCTTATTTTCCCTCCTTAATTCTAAATGCATAAAAGAAACTGCAAACTGTCATTTTTTTTAAGTATTTTTCTGTTGAGATCTTGCTTCCAGGTGTATCCTCTGTTTGGCTCAACTCTAAGAAACTCACAAAAATGTTTCACAGGTTTGGATGTTTTTATGCAGATATCATATTTTCTCCCTTGGCTTCAACTAGGGGTGACTCTGACATGTCTAGCTTCAGACCTCTCCCTGAGCTAGACCCATATATCCAACTACCTTTAAGATATGTTGTCTGGATGTCTATAGATATCTCAAGTCAACATGGTGCAATTAACTCCTCCTCTTCCTCCTCCTGTGTCTTGTATCTTGGTGAATAGTGCCACCTACCACCCAGTCACTCAAGACTGGAACATGCATGTCATCTTTGACTTTTCCCTCATGCAAGTCTCTTCTGTTCTGTATGAAAGTTTGTTATTGTTTTCTTGTTCACCTATTCTACCTGGTGAATTTCTTAAAGGCAATGCACATGCTTTGAAACCCTTGTACCCCCAGCACCTCACACAATGAAGAACACTTAAAAGGGGTTTCATGAATATTTGCTGAGTGAATAAAGGAATAAACAAATAAACAAACTGACTAGGTAATTCAATTAAAATATCTGCATATCCCTCACCTCAGTTCTTCTTGGCTTGACACAATTACTTTTAAGGATCAGCTGAGACTTCTATCTGTTCCTTAAAAGCAATTAAATGACCCCATATGGGTTTCTAAATAGGAAATATCCATACCTGAGATAAATAGCATATGAATGATTGTCCAATATAGTATCCACTTGACCACATGAGGCTAAATTAAAATCTAAATTAAAAAGAATTTTAAATTTAGGTCTTCAGTTACAGCAGCCAAATTTCAAGTGTTTAGTAGCTATATGTTGCTAGTGGCTACTGTATTAGAGTAGATTAAAGGGCATTTATGACATCATAGAAAGTTCTATTTGGCAGTTCTGTATCAAGGGATATGGTGAGTTTTACTGGATGCAAACAAAAAAGAAGCCACATACTAAAATTGGTAAATTCAGGGAAGGTCAACATGGTTGGCTTTTTGTCAAGAACAGATACAAACAAAACTTTTTTTCAAATACCTTCAATTAATTTTCAAAAAGAAAGAACATAATCTAAGGACTTTCTGCTAGTTATAGTTACATGAAAAGAATTTTCTAATTTTATGAAGAAAAGTAACTGTCTCATTATGTAAAATCTCAAAGTGTTACTCTTCAAGTAGGCCCTTAATGTTTCTTACTTTTTCTCCATTTTAAGTCTTTTCCCAAGATTTGATATTAATTGGTAAAATACTGAAGAAGGCTGAATTACTTTAATGGAAGGTTGTTCTTGGCTGAAGAAAGCATCTACTTCTACTTGCTATATAAATGAAACTGTAAATATGAAAAATATATCCAAGAGAATACTGTCCTTTCATGTCAATGCCATAAAAATTAAAGTGTTTTTTGAACAGCTGTGGCAGAAAGTCAGGAAACTGATGACATAAAAATACAATTCTAAATTTCTCTCTTTGTTAACTTACAGCTGAGACATCTATCTAATATAAATGGATAGAAGAAAGGAAAACCAGATTTCCCTTCTTGATTGCAGGCTGTGACCAAAGTTTAAGGAGCTAATTTTTAAGACTACTCTAGCCAAAGCTAGTCCACAAGCTCAAAGAGTAAACCTACTACTACCCATTGTCTGAAACATAAAATCTGGGTCAAGTTGCGGTATATACTCTTTTCCTCCAGGATCAACTGCATCTCAGCCACCCCTGACAACTGGATTAGTACTAGCATCTCCTGAACATACCTCATCCCCAGAGTCAAAATGTTCTTAAATGGTTCCCAAGGGATCATATCTAAAACAGCCTCTTATTTTCCCCAGCTCCAATCATTATGTCCAGCATTACAGAGTTGCCATAAAAGGTGGACAGAATCTAGGGTCTTGCAGATTTGGAGTCAAACAACAGCTGTAACACTTCCTAGTTGTGAGACCTAGAACAAGTCTCTTAGCTTCCCTGAGCCCAATTTCCTAGTGTTTAATAAAGTGAGACTCATAATACATACTTTGTATGGTTCTTGTAAAGAGAAAATAATGTTTGGAAAAAGTGCTTTGCAATCTGTACAGTCCAATGTGATCATCTCAAGTGCCCTCATTAACCATTCTCCCTTTGATGGCTCCACTCCTCTAAGTATCTTCTCCACTTAAATGTATGATTTGGAATGTATAATACTGTTACCTGCTTTTATAATAAATGGTTATTTTGTGATTTTAATTTGCTCTCCTATAAAATGTGTTCCTCAAAAATAAGTTCGACATGCACTATCATTTCTCTATTCCTCCAGAGCCAAGCAGATAAACAGAGTGAGGATCAAAAGTTATTATTTTTATAGATCACCTAGATCAATATGTTCCTTTGGGCAGAGGAGGAAGGAAGGGATGTTTTATGGCTACAGGGCTCAGTATACAATGCACGCTTGTAAATGGCCCCTGAATGAATCTGCAAACTGATCCTTCCTGTTAAAGAAAAACCACAGGGAACAAATGGTGTCACTGTTGCTAAAAGCCCATGATACAGAACCTAGATTTAATACCTGATCTAATTGCAGTTTCAATTTCTCCCAGAAACATAATCTTCATAAACCAGTATGGAAATTTCTGCTCAAGTACCAGTAGGGTAATCTGTCATATGGGTCCTCTCCATTCCCCAAAGGAAGAAGAGGCAATCTGCATGATAAAAAAGTTCCCATTCTCGTTCCTCAAAAATAAATAAATAAATAAATAAATAGATAAAGGTGTCCTGGCCCAAAAACATTCCTATATTCTTTTCTTTTCTTTTGCTAATTTTTCCCTTGCTCTACTCTTCTTCCTATAAAAGCTTCTATTTTGCACAGCCTCCCTGAGTGCCCTTCTAGTTGCTGATTCATGAATAGCTTAATTAAAGCCAATTAGGTCTTCAAATTTACTGGGTTGAAGTTTGTTTTTTAAAATGTTAAAATCAGTTTCATTCCTTTATAGTCATACCACAAGTTAGCCTATGAACATCCTACATGGAATGAACTGCAGGTAAGTATAAACTATCACCAATTCTACCAAATAGTTCGCAAATATTACTATTCTCTCCATCTTTTACAGACAGAATGTGAACTTGTCCCACTATTGGCTCATTCTTAGCTTTATTTTTGAAAAGATTTTGCTTTTCAGGATGGAAGCAGGTCAATTCATCAAGTCAATTTATTAAAATGAAACTTGCCAAAAATCAACTTGCCAGTAGACCATTTGACTGAATGGCCAATAAATAGACTTTGGATGAAAAACTAGTTCTATGGACAGTAACCTCATAGGATGATCTGATCATAAATTCCTAACTCAGCAGGTCATGATGGGTAGTTACACCCAAGGCATATAACTTCGTTATTAAAAGACTTATCTTTACCTTAAGTAAGTCCTGCCCATTGTTTCTATGCATCTAGGTCATTAGTTCCCAAGTGGTGGTACGCATACTCTCAGGGGTATGTGCTGGGCCATGCAGGGGTATGCAAAAAATACTCAGTAATGGCAAAAAAAAAGGTAAAGTAAAAAAAGGCAAAATGTTAGTTATAGAAAAATCAATGTTAAGTTTGAATCACTGTTAATGGAAACACTTCAAAATTAGATCACATTAGTGAATGATGATTGGTAAGGGGATGGCTATGAACCCTTTCCCTAAACCCTTCTTCTACCAATCATTATACACGGTTTCGGAACAATCCATTTGTGATGTTTCTACAAATATATAAATACATCTGTAGCCAGACTGATCAGTTTTGTTATCAAATGAGTAAAAGTAAGTGTGTTGTCTTTAATCATGACTTTTTTCAAATAATTTTTTAAATAATTGTTTAAATACTTGATCATCATTATCGATATTTAACTGTTATGAATACTGTAAAATTAAATCTGTGGTTTGTGCCTTTAATGTAGTAATTTTTCTTTCTTAACTTAATATCTCATTTACACTGTTTTAAATTAAGATAGACATTGAACAAAAGTATCAATATTTAAAAACAGCTGTTTTAAAAATAAGGGGTACAATTTATAGAAATGGATTTAAAAGGGGTATACAAGTGGAAAAAGGTTGGGAACTACTGATCTAGGTTAACATATCCATGAAATGTTCCCTTTCAGACCCTTCTTTCTAACACATGACCATCCTCCCTCCTTCTGAAGTATGAGAGCACATAATCTTAAATAGTTTATAATCCAATCCTGGCCTTGCTTTCTGCCACCCTTATGTAATCTTCCTTATGTTCCTACTTAATTTCAAATGCATAAAAGAAACTGCAACCTAGGAGGACCAAAATACATAAAGCAACTAGTAACAGAACTAACGGGAGAAACTGACAAAAGTACAATTATAATAGGGGACCTAAATACTCCATTGACAGCAATGGAGAAATCATCCAAACAGAAAATCAATAAAATATTGACATTAAATGACAGATTAGATCAAATGGACTTAACTGGTATTAACAAAGCTTTCATCCAAAAACACTAAAATATACATTCTTCTCTCATGTACATGGAACATTCTCAAGAATGGATCATATGTTTGGGCACAAAAGTAGCCTTAACAAATTTAAGATTGAAATCAGGGAGCTCCCTGGTGGTGTAGTGGCTAGGCTTCAGCACTCTCAACATTGCAGCCTGGGTTTGATTCCCAGACAGGGAACTACCCCCCACCCAAAAAAAAAAAATCTTATCAAGTATATTCTGTGACCACAATGCTTTGAAATTGAAAATTAACTGCAAAAGAAAAGTGGGGAAAACCATGAATATGTGGAGATTAAGCAACATGCTACTAAACAATGACTGTGCCAAAGAAGAAATAAAAGAAGAGATCAAAAGATACATAGAGACAAATGAGGATGACAATATGACATACCAAAATTTTTGGGATGCAGCAAAAACTGTAATGAAAGGGAAGTTTATAGCATTACAGGTCTACCTCAAGAAACAAGAAAAATCTCAAATAACAACCTAACATTTCACCTTAAAGAAGTAGAAAATGAAGAACAAACAAATCCCAAAGTCAGTAGAAGGAAGAACATAATAAACATTACAGCTGAATTAAATAAAACAGAATAGAGAATAAAAGGCAACAGAAAAAAATCAATACAACAAAGAGCTGGTTCTTTGAAAAGATTAACAAAATTGACAAACCTCCTAATCCCTTCACCTTTCTCACCAAAATAGTCATGGGGATGTGAAATACAGTATGGGGAATATAGTCAATAATATTGTAAAACCTATGTATAGTGTCAGATGGGCACTAGATTTATTGTGGGGGGGATCACTTCATACATTATACAAATGCCTAACCACTATTCTAGGCTGTACACTTGAAACTAATATAAAATAATATTGAATGTTAACTATAATTTTATATATAGTCACAGGATGTAAAGTACAGTGCAGGGAATATAGTTGATAGTGTGGTAATAGCTATGTATGTTGTCAAATGGGTAGTAAGACTTGTTAGGGTTATCACTTTGTAATGTGTATAAATGTCTAATCACTAAGTTGTTTTGTACACTTGAAACTAATAATAAAAAAAATGGCAAACCTCTGGCTAGACAAAGGAAAAAAGAGAAAAATAATCAAATTTGCATGGAACCACAAAAGACCCCACAATAGCCAAAGTAACCTTGAGAAAAAAGAACAAAGCTGGAGGTATCACACTCCCTGACTTCAAATTATACTACAAAGATACAATAATAAAAACAGTATGGTATTGGCAGAAAAACAGCACACAAACCAATGGAACAGAATTGAGAGCCGAGAATTAAACCCACATGTATATGGGCAACTAATTTTCAGGAAAGGGGCCCAAAGCCCTTGTAGTAAAGAAAGCCTCTTCAATAAATAGTGTTGGGAAAACTAGAAAGCCACATGCAAAAGAATTTAACTGGACTGCTATTTGATACCACACACAAAAATTAGTTCAAAATGGATCAAAGACCTTAGAGAGGATTTTATAAATTTGATCTCAAAGGTAAGGGAAGTAAAAGCAAAAATAAATGAGTGGGATTACATTAAAGTAACAAGCTTCTAAACAGCAAAACAAAAGAAACCATCAACAACAACAAAAGTCAACCACCCAACTGGGAGAAGATACCTGCAAACAATACCTTCGATAAGGGGCTAATATCTTAAAATATATAAAAAACTCACACAACTCAACAACAAAAAACAAAGTATCCTATTAAAAAGTGGGACAAAGACTTGAACAGACACTTTTCCCAAGAAGATATACAAATGGCCAACAGATACATGAAAAGATGCTCAACTTCACTTACTATAAGGGAAACGCAAATCAAACCATAATGAAGTATCACCTCACACCTGTTAGAATGGCTACTATCAACAAGACAGACAATAAGTGTTGGAGAGGCTGTGAAGAAAAAGGAGTCCTCATACATTGCTGGTAAGAATGTAAACTGGTACAAACACTTTGGAAAAACAGTATGGAGCTTCCTTTAAAAGTAAGAATACTCAGAGAGCTACCATACTGACCCAGCAATCCCTCTTCTGGGTATCTACCTGAAAAAATTTGAAAACATTTATTCATAAAGGTATATGTACCTTTATGTTCACTGCAGCATTTTCACAGTGGCCAAGCCATGGAAACAACCTAAGTGTCCTTTGATGGATAATTGGATAAAGAAAATGTGGTATATATGTGTAACGAAATACTGCTCAGCCATAAGAAAGGATGAAATACTGCCATTTGTGACTACATGGACTATACTAAGTGAAATAAGAGGAAAAGGGACAAGAACCATATAATTTCATTCATATGTGGGATATAAAACAGAAAGCAACAAACAAAACAAATAATCAAGCTCATAGGCACAGATAACAGAAGGGTGGTTACCAGAGGGGAGAGGGGTGGGAGAGGATGAAGAGGGTAAAGGGGGTCAAATTTATGGTAATGGAAGGAAACTAGACCTTGAGTGGTGAGCACACAATAAAATATACAGATGACATATTATAGAATAATGTTATTAACCCTTGTCATCCCAATAAAGTTAATTTTAAAATAAATGGTATAAAAGACCTGTTTCCTTATTCAAAAAAATTAAAGTGCACTGAATTGGCAGAGATTAAGATTGTAGCAGAAAGTAAGGATTTCTGGATTCTGGAACTTTCAGGCACAAACTGATCTTCTCTCATAGGACCCAGGTTTCTTCTCAACCCACCATCAGGCTGTGCTGGCTCTCCTCGATTTCTTTTCTCTAGTATAATTTTTTCTCTACTATATGAACTCTACCCAGCTGCAGCAGGAGAGAACTGGGGTACAGCACATGGAATCTTTCTTAAAATGTTAATAGAAAAACTGGCAAAGCAAAATACTCTAAATATCTTCAAAAGCTGTTAAAATATTTCAATCTACTACAAATCACTAAACTTTATCAGTTAAAAGATACAAGTTACGGGAAAACTGGTAAACTTGGTAAATGAGTCTGTGGTGAAAAAATCTAAAAAAAATGCTAGATCATTGAAAAAATGCTAGATCATTGAAAAATAAATTCTTAAGAAAATTAATATTGAATTAGAATAACCTAAGACATATTTTATATGAAATCTTAGAATACTATCATTATTCATAAGAATGGTAAATCATTTTGTGACCTTTAACTTTTAACAAATTGAACATTCCGGGGGGAAGCTAAATATAAGGTGATGGAAAGAGAAGTCACATTAGGTGGTGAACTTATTATACATCAAGTTGACAATGCACTGTAGAATTGTATGCCTGAGACCTATGTAATCCTTGCTAACAGATGTCACCCCAATAAGTCTAACAATAAAAATGAATTAAAAAAAAAAAAGAACAACAAAAAAAAATGCTGATAGCAAAGATATATTTATTGATAGCAAGGATATATATATATATATTGATATATATATTGATATATATATTCAAGAATTAGTCCTTGTATATAATTAAGAATACATTCATATGAAAAGATACGAATTATTTGAATATATAAGGGTTGAAACTACAGCCTGTGAGCCAAAATTGGCAACAGACTATTTTTGTATAAGGTAAGAATTGTATTTAGTTTTTTAAAAGATGATAAAACAAAGAATATGTTATAGCAACCCTATGCAACCTGTAATGCTTAAAACATTTACTATCTGTTCCCTTTCAAAAAAATTTTCATCAACTTTTGGAATATTTTTTTTTTAAGTATTTCTTAAGACATGGTTTTTGATGAATCAACACATTCGGGTAAATTTTGTATATCTGTCATTCAATGAATTGGTTCTGGAGGAATTAATTTTGGCAAATTGGCCATTAGACAATTTGATCAATAGGTGAAAAGCTTTCCAATAATTAGTTTTTGGTGGATTCACCTGAAGCTGATCGTGACTTCTCTCAAATGAAATACTATAAAAAAGAGACACATCAAAGTTTGAACAAAAACCACGAACAGGTCAAGGGTTTTTTTTTTCCCTTAGTGATGATGGAAGTCAATGGAAATCTCAATCCTACTAGAAATGCCCAATCTGTTCTCATTTGGGAAAGATCTTAATAGACCTTGGTAGTTTCCTGCTAACAAAGGGACCACAATTTCCCCTTTTAAAAACATTTTAGTACATGAATATGGAAACACTTTCTGAGTGACTGCTTCAAGAAATATTTTTTGGCTTAAATGATCATTTTTAGTTTTTCTCAAAAAGTTTTTCTTTCTTTTTCTTTTTTTTTTTTTTGATGGGAGAGACAAAGTATGTTATTTAATTCAGATATTCTGAATGGAAAGAGTGTGCTCTTTGAATCCACTAGTCTTCTCCAGTAGGAAAATTTATACCACCATCTATCTATATTGAAAAATCAAATGTACCAATAGCATCTTCCCTTCTTCCTACTCAAGCCATGGACATAGATTGTTGTGGCTTTTAAACTCATATTCTTTGTGTGGGCTGATATATATTTTATATATAACTGATAAACCTGAAGCTAATACAGCTAAGCTAATAAACGAGGGCTGTCCAAAATCTATCCAGCCATGTAATATAAAAAATAGAGGCATTCATGTCTGGATTTTTTCCAGACAGCCTTAGTATAACTGAACCTATATCATAGAGAATAGTTCAGATGACTTTAGAATTAGAATATAAAAATTTAAAACAAAATGTTGAGCTTCAACTATTGGAAACATAGG
This sequence comes from Lyroderma lyra, assembly GCA_004026885.1. Lineage (NCBI taxonomy): Eukaryota > Metazoa > Chordata > Mammalia > Chiroptera > Megadermatidae > Lyroderma > Lyroderma lyra. Next base: position 157,383 of record PVJL010001026.1, read on the forward strand.
CTCACTTTAAAAATTACCTAGTAGGTAATTACTTGTATCACATAGATAAGAAAACTCAATCCCTGTCTTAGTTATATGTTAACAGACTGGTTTGCAACCACTAATACATAACTAAAAAGGAAGAAAAAACCTCAAATGCTCTAATCCTTATATGCTTTTTATTTTACAAAGGATGAAGTCTATATAGGAAAATTTCACCAAAAGCTTACTCCATTTCATAGAAAACATACCCCTCTAAAGGGCCAGTTTGAACTTCTCTAATGTACTTTTTTTGGTTACACTAGTTTTCCACAAACACATTCAATAGAGAAAAAAACATCTAATTGCACTCAGTGGTATTTCCTCACCAGAATGGAAAAACAAGAAATGCATAATATTTCAAACCCTTAGAATGTCCATACAAATAATCAACATAGTAAAAATCTTAGTTTAATGTCCCATGTACATCAAAGGACAAGTAACTGATGATAAGTAGTGCTGTGATGTCAAACAATGAAAACAAAAACAGACAAACACCAAGTAAACAAAAATCCTACTACTTTGAAAATATGGTAAGCCAGCAGTAACTTAAACTTTTTTTCATGGTTTTATTATCTTGAAAAGGATATTGCTGTTATTGGTCTCTTCTGAACAGTGCAGAAATAGTAAGCAAACAAAAAGTCACCTTTAGAATCAATTAGTGTTCTGTGGTCTGCCCCTCTTTCAAAATGTAGAGGTGTTGGTTGATGAGTCACTGGAATATGCCTGGATCCCTGCCTGGATGCCAGCTGCTAACATTAAAGACATTCGTAGGCAAATGAATGTCAAGGCTACACAGTTCCCCATCATATATTTGTAGAATATTTATTCCAGGAGATATTCATAAATCAGACTAAGCCCAGCATTGTGTGGTAAGATATAAAGAGAGTCCCTCTGTTCCTACTAACCAATAAACCTTTTTTCTTCAGAATCTTGTTTTCTTCATCATCTAACCAATAGAGGTGGTCAGGTTGAACCAAAATAAGCTAAAACAGCCTCAAAAGGCCAGCATCACTACAACATAACAGGGCAAAACCAGAAATAAAGGCAAAGTTTAGCCTCAGTTTCTTTCAGAGTAAACTAAGCATGTATTTATACATAGATGCACCATTAAAAACTGATTCGCAATGCACCACCAATACAACCACAGAGTAAACAAATCTTGTCGTGAGCTCCCTATGTGTGCCATAATTCAGAATCTGCCTCTTTGTCAGCCACAAACAAGCCCTTGCTTTTTGTGGGAGACGGTGATCAGCGTGTATCTTGAGTGATAGCATCATTTGTTTATTCTGGAACTTCAGTTGGAGGGGGTGGGGTGACTCAACTTATTTCCTCCAAGAAACAGATGCAATAGTCTGTTTGAATAGCTAACAAATGTCCTGGTCAATATAGGTGGTGGAGGGTTCCCTTAACAAAGAGTATTGTGCAGGGCTCTTTAAGTACTTAATTCTGTTGCTTTTAAGGAAACTCCACCTGGGCTCACAAAAAGCAAGCAGGGCCAAATGAATGCCCCACAGTCCTGTGAGTGAGGCACCCCTCAGAACAGTCATGGAAGGCAGTAAGGTGGGGATGCAGGAGAAGACAGAAACTAGCTGAAACACTCCATGCTGGTTCTGACTTACTCCATCTCATGCAGGAAGCTGTACAACTGAGGTAGGTTAATTCTATATACAAATTTTCAGTTTGATTTCCTTTCTTAACCACCAACTTCAATTGTAAAAAATACACTTCCTACTTTTTCCAGTTGGCTGTTCCCAGATGTCAATCCAAATTTCCACTCCATATCTATAACCTGGTTAATAATAAGAATCTGACCTATGGCCCATCGAGCAAGAGTGGGAACATTCTGCTTCCACTTTTTAAAAAAGTTGTTTTCCCTTCACTAAGACCCAGAGTTATGAAATCAGCCTGGATCTGCTCGGCTGTGAGAGGCTTATTAAAGGCACCATTTGAAACCAGGAGGCTTTTCATGATGCTTCTGAGGGGGCCCAGACTGATCTGATTGGTGGTGGCAAATTCAGAGAGCTGAGCCAGAAGTCTTTCCACCTCTTTTGGCTGAGTTAGGAAGTAAAAAAGCACTCCTGTCAGCGCTTAGAACTGCTGCGCCCAGCTAGACATTAGGGGAATGCAAACTGCGACCATAATTTAATACCCGAGATAAATAAAATAAAAACTGTCCACCAAAAACTTGTACATGAATGTTTATATAGCACCTTTACTAATAATTGCCCAAACCTAGCAACAACCCCAATGTCCCTCAACAGGTGAATGAATACTGTGGTATATCCATATAATGAAATACAACTCAGTAATAAAAAGTTATTGATGCAGACAACTCAGGTGAATCTCAAAGAATCATGCTAAGGGAAAGAAATCAACAACTCGGATGAATCTCAAAGGAATCATGTTAAGGGAAGAAACCAATCTCTAAAGATTATATGCCGTATAACTCTAATTATGATATTTTCAAAAAGGTAAAACTATAGAGATGCAGAATAAATCAGTGGTTGTCAACAGCAGGGGTGACTCTAAAGGAACAGCACAAGGAAGTTTTTTTGGGGTGCTGATGGAACTATTCTTTTATCATGATTACGGTCATGGTTACACAAGTCTATGCATGTGTTAAAAACCTTAGAACTGCGCACCAAGAGAAAACAAATCAATTTTGCTGTGTAATTTAACAAATAAATTGTTTAATAATTTAAAAATGGAATGTGTCTACAAAAAGACTTGTAAAAGAATGTTCATTGCAACTTCATTCATAGTAACCAGAAACTACCAATAAATGTCCATTAAAAGGAAAATGCCTAACAAATTGCAGTAGATCCATAAAATGGAACACTCTTCAACAGCAAAAAGGAATTAAATACTGATACATATGATGTGATGAATTTTAGAGACATCATGCTGAGTTTAAGAATGAAGACTTAACAGAGCATACATTATATGGTTCCATTTTTATCTATTATAGTTCTAGTAAAGGAAAATTTAATCTATAGTGAAAAACATCAGAACAGAGGTTGCTTCTAGGTGGAGGATAATGGTGGAGGGGCATAAAATACTTTCTATTATAATGTGTTGAAAATATTTTGTCTTGTTAGGAATGTGAGTCGCACGGGTTTATGAATTTATCAAAGCTCAAAGAATGATACACTTAAGATCTGTGCATTTCACTATATGCAAATTTTACCTTAAAATGTAAAAAATACATACTCAATTGAGGAGGATTGCTTTTCGTCATGACCTTCACTGGCAATCCTACAACTACTTTCTGTGCATTTTAGATTTCAGCTAATGAGTAAATATATTGATGATAATGGGGCTAGGCCTCTCTGACTATTGAACAGTGTTGCAAAAGTAGAAATGGGAAGAACAGAATGAACCCAGTGGTGTTACTTTAGGGTAGGAGGTAACAATATAAACCATGGTTTTTATTATTTTATATACATATATACATACATACACAAAGGTACACATATATATAGGTGAAGAAATATGCAAATAAATAGATATAGCACTTTATGCCTATGTATATGTGCATTTGTTTCCTAGTTCTGGAAGCACCTAGAAGCAGTAACAAACCAGTAACAATGAGCACAAGTAGCACTCAGATCTTGGTTTCTAAATATCTCCACTTAAAGAAGCCAGGGATCCTTTGACTAAGGTTTAGATGACCAGCTAATTTCATGGTTGAAGTAGAGGAAATACAAAATGAATCTGAAACATCATATAGTGCCAGAAAGAAAGAAATGCTCCAAGAATGGTGAGAAACATCAAAAAGACACAAAAGCCAGATTGAAGGGGCTGCCACTGGTCAATTCTGGGACAATGTGAGCGTTGAAATAAATAACAATAGCAAAATGTAATCCAGTGAATAAACAAATCAGTAAATAGATAATGAATGAGTAAAAGTACAGGAGAGAAAGAGAGGAGAGCAGAGGAGAGGACAAGAGAGGAGAGGAGAAAGAGAAGAAAGGGAAGAAATGGGATGGAGGGAGGTAGGAGAGGGAGAAAATAATGATAAAGCAAATGGTAGAAAATGTAAACAAGTTATGAGTATGGGAAAGGGAGAATACATATGGTAGTTCTTCCCAATAGTCAAGTAAAAAGTAAAAAGTTAAAAAAAAATGTTTACATGAACACACATGAAATAAAAATTAAAAGGATATGCCTTCTATTATTATACCTAAAGTAATTCAGACTATAAATAAATTTCAATGTTTTAATCTGTAAAAAGAATTGTTTAATGGAGCTAAAGCAAAACAATATTCTGGGATAAAAATGGATAACGCAAAAAGTAGTAAGTCAAAGGAGAATTAAATCCTATTTCACTTCTTCAGGTGCCTAATACACAGCCTGGCATTTTCATTAGAGCATAACAAATAAAAACCATGATGATTTTTGTTAACTGTCTGAATAGAAGAAGCAGCTGCCAGCATATTTATCCCAAACTACTTTTCATAAATAAGCAATCCTCAGATACTTCATCCTAGATTTTCCCAAACTTTGATATTTATTAGATTTATTTCATTAGTGTCTAAATCCTCAGTGATTTTGGGGTTGCTTCAATGAGTTTTGAGTACAAACTCTTACTTAGAACTTTTCAAAAAGTATTAACAATGAAATTGCTCTTATTAATCATAAATCTAATAAGACAGTCTAATGATCTTATGCTTTTAGATGATCAAAACGATTTCTTATGTAGTTGAAGATAGAATATGGGTTGGCTAGAGGTCATATAAATACAATGAAATATAAAACCCAGAGTCTTGAGACTGCTATCCCTTCTGTTTTCTTCTTTTCTATAACTGCACTTTTGAAGGACCAGGCTCCTGTACATAGCAACAGGACAAGTTAAATGAAAACCAGGAGGATGGCTCCAAAACTAACAACTACAGCTGCATGTAAATGAGGTTATGGGTCATTGCCTTTGATTCAAGGCTGCTGAAAAGCCCCAAATCATTTGCTTATCTGTTAGTGCCATGTGTCAGCATGTAAGTATCTCTCAGGGGGTGTGAGAGCACTGAATCATCTGACTAGATCTGACCTCTAACCTGGGAATTCCTTCATATTCAGACTTAGTCACAACCCCTCTGCTCTCGCAAGGAGACACAGACACTTTTCCTGGAACAATTTGGGTATTAATGGATATAGAACCATCTCATAAGGATGGAGGTTTAAAATGTGCTGGCTTTAAACAAACGAACGAACTAACAAGAACAACCTTAAATTCAGAAAAAAAAAAGTAAGAATACTGAAGAACTCACCAGACACAGACTTCAAATCATGTCCATAAGCCAGGTTCACATGGTGCCCTTTGCACTTAATGTCTTTGTAGTTCAATAAGGATTTAGTGTAGTTTTAAATTGTAATTACTCTTTATTTGGAAGTCCTTCCTAATGGATAATAACTTGATGCTGTTTAGTATTTTACAAAGCATATAGATCTCATTTACTTATCAAAGCTGATAGAGCTCATGCCCTTATTTGATTGTCATATATTCTGCAGGAATTATCCTCACCATTTAGAGATAAAGAACATGAGAGTTAATGAAGATTCTCCAAGATCACACAACTTATAAATGGCCAAGCTGAGAAATAAAACCCAAATATTGTATTTTAAAATATCCCAATCTTATGTGGGTTTTTTGTTTTGTTCTTGTTATTACTATACCACAAAACCTCCACAGTATCTGCAAAAGTTACAGGAGCCAGTGTGAAGGATTAGGTAAGTCACCCTCAGAGGGAGAACAGAGAGCCTTGACCGAGTCTTCATGTGACAATGAAAAGCAAGAGGAAAAATTGGTGAAGGCCTCTAGCATAGCTATTTCCTGCCTATTCCCCAGGAGCAAGGGTGGGCTAACAAGGCCCTAGTTCCTCTCCCACAGCTGCTCACACACACCTGCTTGATTATAGTCCTCTTCAAGTTCTGTGTGTTCTAGTCCTCTGTTCCTTTCTGCCCTCCTCTCCTACTAGTTGTTCCTACTGACTCTACTTTAGCTGTACTAGCTTCTCAAACACACCCAATGTGTTCCTACCCCAGGGACTTTGCATCTGCTTTTCCTTGTCTGGAATATTTCCTCCCAAATCCACATGGCTTGCTCTTCCACTCCTTTCAGGTATTAACTGAAAAGTCACCTTCTTTTTGAGGGCCTAGTTGGCCACTCTATCTATTACCTTAAAACATTGGGAATTACTCATATTGCACCATCTTTTAATTTATAAAAATGTCAATTGTGTATGGAAAAACATAATAAAATTTAACCTGCCCCACAACATTCCTTTTCCCTCTCATTGCTTAATGATTTCTCTTGGCTCTCTTTGTTATCCAACCTACTCTGGTCTATTGATTTATTATCTTTTCTTCCATTAGAATAAAGGCTCCAGGAAAATAAGAATTTTTGTTCACTGCTGTATCCTCAGAGCCTAAAACAGAATCCCCCACCAAGTAGGTGCTAAATATTTGCTATATAAATAAGTTTCATTGGGGCTGGGGTGATGAGACTGGGGAAGTTAGATACCTAGCAAAAGAGAAACCCAACCAAATGGCGTATGATTTAATGATGCATAAGGTCCTTCCCTTGCTCAAGATGGGGTGGACACAAAAAATGAAGTCAGTGCAACATAGGACAAAGGCTCCATATAACAAAACCTCATGAATTAGAACCATTGTACATCTCTGCAAAATTTTCCTCACACCTTTGTATAAGATAACTCCTCACTGAAAGTTGAAAGGGGGAAAAAGGCAGACCCATCCTTTTTAGGGCAGTTGCTGACAAGTTGAGTGTCCCCAGGGATCAATTCCAGCACTGTAGCAGAGTTTTCCAAGACTGCAAGTAAAGGTAAGAGCTACTACATCACTTGGAAATATTTGTCATTTGATTTTCCATTGTTCTCGACTCTACCTTTGGGTGAAAAGATACTATCGTTATAAAAACTGGAGCTTCAGTTTTACTAATTCATCTCTCCACTAAATTTAAGGTGAAATTTAAAAAAAATTATCTCAGTAATGTCCCCAAGCAAGTACTTCCTAAAGACTTCTTGAAATTTCTTGGAATCAAATGAAACTTTTGTCCTGACAGGAACAAGTCTAGGAGAACCTGGGTCTCAATTCTAGCTGTATTGCTTAATAACTGCATTAGTTTGGGCAATTCATACATCATCTGCAACTGCACTTCCTCATTTTTAAATAGGTTTAAGATCTACCTTATAGATTTGTGGAGCATAACTAGCTTAATAAACATGAACTCACATAATGAAGAATAAAATACAGATGGATCTATATTTATATGATGCTATGACAGGAATGTGGGTCTTACATCTACATACAACTAGCCAAACTAAAAGAGTAGCTAGCTGTTTCCTTTTGGCTCTAGCAGTAATAAGACAGGAAAATCCTTTGCCGGCTATTTGCTGACTCTCAAGTCAGCCTCTAGTGAAAAGTTATTTAGCTTCAAATCTGAAACATGCAAGGACAGGACATCCTATGTGGAAACAGATCCTTTCTTATAAACATTTAAAATTCCCTTCTTTGTGTTTCTTTCTTTAGCATACACAAAGTTCTCAAACCTCTTAGTAAGATGATTATTACTTTTCAAAGAACATGTAGAATTGACAAGGAAAATCCTACAAGCATTTTGGGAGCTGTAGGTCCCTATGACCTTTGTGCATGATTACTTTTCTAACCATCCCTTGAACTATAAAACGGGGGCCAGTTTAACAGTGAGTGCTCAAGGTATGTGCAAACCTGACATGCCACAATCCACACAACTTCTTCTTTGTTCATTTGAAAAATTCCTGAGGACAAGGAAGAAATCTATGAAAAAATAAGGCAATACTAGTTTATATTTATGTATATTAACACTGCATTATGTTTGAGAGGTCTCACTGAATGTAAGAGATTACTAATTTGATGGAATCAATCAGTCAGTCCCTGAGCAAATGTCAGGTTTTGTGCTAGACAGAGATGAGGCTGACGGGTCTTCCCTTTCCCACTTCAGGATAGTGGCTGAAACACATCCAACAATCCATCATGTGAGAGCTGAGGTGGTTGGAGCCAAAACAGTGACTGGTGTTGGAAGAGAGGGGAGAGATATGAGAGATGGGGGGCTGGAATTAACAGAATTTTCTTAATCAAATCCATCAGTTCTTTCCTAAGTACCATTTTTCCATCTTACTGCCTACATGATAAACCATCCACTGCCTAATTTTGAAAGAACTTTAGTAATATTTTATGAAAGTATAGAATATATAAAACTATACTGAATTCATCCACACTAAAGTGATTAATTTTTTACAATATAAGAAAGAGTATGACTTTAAGTCTCAAGAAAACACTTTTCTTATACTCTCTAAAGATCAGTTACATAGATGTAGTGGGCTCATTCCTGCATCAAAATATTTTTCAACCAATTAAGCTCTACTTAAAAATAACACACAAATCTTCTTACTCTGAACTCTTAGTGTCTGAATACCTGCTATAATTATCTGCTAATATACACAAAATTCACTACCTAAACCTACTAAATATACGTTTAGGTTGCATGCATGACTATGTTTAAGTCATGTGCTGCTAGCCAAAAGGATGTGGTTTGCTGCTATGGAAAGCTCAGATATTCTCCTAACAGAGTTCACCCTGCTTAAACATGTTATGCTTGATAGATTTCTTCTTCCCCACATGATCAGGAAAGGGTCTTCTAATAAAGTAGAGATACTCATGATGAAAATGGGCAAGCCTAAGAAGTCTAAATAAGCACACACACTACCAGTTAGGAGTGATAAAGCACATTAAGAGAGCTGAATGGCTATTAATCTAAAGCCTGGCCATGCACATGTCCCCAGATCTTATTATGAACCACAAATACAATGCTGAATATTTACAAGAAATTTGAGTTTCTTATAAAAAATATCATGCTGTGGAAGTGACTCTGATCATGGTAAGTGTGAGCAGACCTGTCACATTTAACAAATAAATTCAGTCTTTTGTTAGCAAGAGTTGTAGAACTCCAAGCAAAGGAAGTCCAAACAGACTGCCACCATGATCTTTGCTTTTCATTCCATTGCCCTGTGGGTAGCTTCAGACTATGATTCACAGCCAAACCCCTCTGAACTCTCTTGCCAGGAAGGGAAGATTCTTCCCCGTTCCTTGGATACAGACATAGAGGTATCTTACATATTTCCCATTTAACTCATTTCTTTACCAGCTCTTTCCTCCTTACCTCCTTCTGCCATCAAATAATAACAGTAATCACAGCCTCCAGCTCCCTCCTGTCACCACCAGACCTCACACAAACATGCATTCAATCATAAGAAACCTCTTGAGAAACTATCTGGTTTATTTTATTTTGCTAAGTATTATTAGCATGTAATGCACACCTTTAATGTATTATTTTGTATATTTTGTATTATTTTAATGTATTATTTATTTACATGTGCATGTGTACTATGTGGGGAAGGAAAATTTAATCCATTCTCAATACTACACATTAAGCAGTGGATAGTATTATGGCTTACTAGGTACAAACAGACCTACTAATGAGTTCATCAAGCATTAAATAAGTAGATAGGATTACAAGTAATTTATATTTTACTTAAATCCTTAGTGGATTGTTAAGTAGGTATATAAAGAGGTTTTAGTGATATTTTACAAACTGGCATTTTCCTGTGGGTTAAGAATGCATTTTCATTTTTCCCCACTCAAAATAATGGAATACTGGCTGCTCTTCTCAGAAAATTTATTAACAAACAAATGTTAGAATAGATTACATTCACAGAGGGACACCTGAATAATAGCAGTTACCACAATGTGTACTTTTTCTTTCACCATTTAAAAGTATTTCAAGAAAGAGAAGTGATCCTCTATTTATTGGTTTTTTAAAAAAATAAAATGCCAATCAATTTATTTATATTCAGTAGGAAAATATGAATATATTAACTTGGAAATGGAATCCAGACTAGTAAATTGCTCTACTGGGTTCAATTGTTTGCTTTCATTGTGATAAAAAAATATATTTGAAGATGTTATTTCTCTTGTTTGAGTTTTACTTAAAAGTGTGTCTGAGATCAACATTTGCCTCTTACCTACAATCCATACATAGATGTTCCTCATCTGAATCTTGTGTCAGCACAGAATCTTCATCAGTTTCCTTTATACTGGAACGTTCCTGCAGAAAAACTGGCATTTTAGATGCTTAAAATGTATTTATTGAGTAAAAATACCTAACACACTTGTATAGCATTTACTAAACTCAGAAGCAACCACATAGCCAATGTCTCAATTAATTTTCATAGCAATGTCAGAAAGGCACTGGATTTTACAGATGGGAAACTGAGAGGTACAGAAAAGTAATGATTTTGCGCAAGACACAAAGCTAGTACATCCAGTGTCAAAGTAGATCCATTTCAAAGTTGAACTCAAGAGTTTGCAGCTCTTTCCACCGGCTACTTTGAAAAAACAAAATCTTCATCCAAAAAAAGCCCTCTGTTCTCACAAGATCTGTTTTCCAAAATGAACACTAATCTGGAACAAATATCCTAGAAATCCAGAGACAAATAGAGATCCTGGTGCCATGAGGGGTCTAGGATGAGATGTGCCAAATGAAATTTTGCTTCTTCACAGAAAAATAAGTAGATTTAGGAGGTGACCCCCAAGACGAGATGCTGCCTTCAGATGTGAGAGCTCAAATCCCAGAAAACTGACAGAGAAGGATAATGAATGGAGCAATCAGACCAAATGATTTCCTTCACTTGCTTTTCTTTCTACCACTTTTTTCACAGTCTTAAATTTGGAAAAATTTCCTCCCCAAATTTAAAACAATCTATCACTGCCCAAAAATGAATGTAAAGTTATCCCTCACCATTTCTGAAATGTCGTTAGTTAAAGCTCAAATTTTAAAACAGAGAAAAAAATTAAAGCAGGTCTTTTGCCCTCTCTGGATCTGAATGATAACAATAATTATGATAATGATAATAATGGTAACAATGATTGTAATAGCTCACATTTACTGAGTACTTACCATATATGAAGAGCTGTCTTAATTTCTCTTCACAACAAACTTAAGAGGAGGTAAAATTACCACCATTTATAGAAAAAGAAACTGAGTCTAAATGATGTAAGTGATATAATAAGTTCTTGCAGCTAGTGGGGAAAGGATTTGAACTTATCTGGTAAGGAAAAGTATTTGAAGCCAGTTGGTAGGGAAGCGATTTGAACCCAGGTAGTCTGACAGAGGCCTCTCTTGTAAGGTGGTTGGATGTATTGTATGTCACAATGTCATCGCAATATTAACATGACCCAAACAGAGCTCCAAATTTAGTCCTGCCCCTGCCCATAAACACACACACACACACACACACACACACACACACACACACACAACACACACAGCCCAACCTACACTGTCTCAGTCTTGCTTAAGTCAGCAGTGCTTTCATTCACTGAGATGTTCCAGCCTACAAGATAAGAGATATCCTTGAGTTCCCCTCTCTTTTCCAACTCATTTCCAGTGTATCAGCAAGGAATTTGGGCTACATCACTAAAATATAACCCAAATCTGAATACTTCTATCTCCAATACTACAAGCCTAGTCCAAGACTTATCATCTCTCACATGACTCTTCTGGTTTTCATTCTTGTTTCCCTATACTTTATTTCCTCTGAGCAGTAAGTCTGATCTTTCAAAAATGAAATCAGATCATGCCAGTCTTTCAGTCAAGATTGTGGAATAGGTAAATGCTGTGTTGGCCTCCTGCAATCACATCAAAATTACAACTAAATTACTGAACAACTTCCTTTGAAAACCACCTGAAGAGTAGCTGAACAGAATTCCTTTAACTAAGGATATAAACAAGAAGTCACATTGAAACTAGGAGGGGTGGAGAAGTGAAATGGGCTGGTCCCACACTCACGTGTGGTGGTTAAACATCAGGAGGGATAGCTCAGCTGTAAGGTCCCCACTGAGGAATGTGAAGTTACAGTCCTACACAATCTGCCCATCCCAGAGCACGAGCACCAGCCAGGAAGAGGATTTCCCACAAAATCTGGCTGTGAAAATCAGCAGGGACCCAGTCCGGGTGAGATGAGAGGCTTCTGTAGACCCAGGTTTCCTCTTAAAGGGCCTGAACCCAGAATTACTCAGTCAAAAACAGTCATCCTAAGCTTCAGAGAAGGGGCAGCAGCTTAAAAAGTGCCAGGGACATACAGGTAAGAGATAAATTATCTGGCTTCAGGATAAGGACTGAAAGGCCACCTCTTTCAGGGACTAAAGGGCCAGAAAGTGGCACTGTTGCTTTGTTGAGAACTCCCTTCACCCCCATAGCCTGCAAGCACGGGCAGGTGCCAAATCTGAGTCTCCAATAACTTGGATAACACTGCCTGTCAGCCTACCTTGGATATTCTCTGAGACTCTACCCCAGCCAAATCACAGCCTAGTTTGAACCCCTTTCAGAGGCTAATCTACATAAGCAGTCAAACTGTACCCACTCTGTGGACTTTGCTAAAATCTCTCAAAGGTCCACAAACCCCACACAAGCAGTGGCTGGCCTTGGTGTACCTTGTAGTTCTTGCTAAGTGGCCCCAAGCCTAGCACTAGTGACAGATGACCTCTGTGGGCAGCACAGCCTCTCCCAGGCACCTCCAAGCCCAGCACAGGCAGATACCAACCGCAGGTCACTTTGTACCTCCTACCAGGTGGCCCTGGGCTGTGTACAGGCAGCAGCTGACATGAATCTGCACCAGAGCCCCTCCAAAGAAGCCTGAGAACCAACACACCTGGAGCTGACCTCAGACGACACCAGAGAACCCCTCAATTAGTGCTACAAAAGACATACCTAAAGAGTGAACTCTGCAGGCACCAGAGTCCCACCAAAGCAGTTTCTACTCCATAGGATCAGTCCCTTCACAACAGTTTGTCCACTGTAGTCATGGTCAGTCCTCATAGCTAGTCAATGTAAGGGTCAACCCAACCTACTGTGTGTCAATAGCAATCAAGACTTAACTACAATAAGAGAACACACACAACCCCGAGAGCATCTGGCTCAGGTGAAGAGGGAAATTGTACCACTGGGCCCCACAGGACATCTGATACATAAGGCCACTTTGCAAATACTGGGAGATGTAGTAGCTCTACCTAATACATAGAAACAAACACAGGGAGGCAGCAAAAATGAGGATACAAAGAAATATGTCCCAAATGAAGAACAGGACCAAAACTCCGGTGAAAGAACTAAGCAAAATGGAGGCAAGCAATTTACCAGATGCAGAGTTAAAAGCAATGGTTATAAAGATTCTCAATGAACTTAGGAGAAGAATAAATGACCTCACTGAGAACTTCAACAAAGATAGAAAACATAAAAAAGGAGATAGAAAACATAAAAAAGAACTAGTCAAAAATGAAGAATAGCAGATTAGATGAAGCACAAGATGGAATCATCAATTTAGAAGACAAGGTAGCAGAAAACACCCATCAGAACAGCAAATACAAAAATAATTTTAAAAAATGAGGATTGTTTAAGGGTCCCCTGGGACAACATCAAGTGTAACAAGATTCACAAAATAGGGGCACCAGAAGGAGACGAGAGAGAACAGGGGATTGAAAACCTATTTCAAGAAATAATGACAGAAAACTTCCCTAACCTGGCAAAGGAAATAAATATACAATCCCAGGAAGCACAGAGTCCCAAACAAGATGAACCCAAAGAGGCTCACACCAAAACACATCATAATTAAAATGCCTAAGGTTAAAGACAAAGAAAGAATCTTAAAAGCAGCAAGAGAAAAGCAGTTAATTACCAACAAGGGAGCTCTCATATGAATGTCAACTAATTTTACAAGAGAAACATTTGCAGACCAGAAAGGATTGGCACAAAATATCTAAAGCAGTGAAAAGCAAGGACCTACAACCAAGATTACCTTGCTATCCAGCAAGGTTATCATTTAGAATCGAAGGAGAAATAAAGAGCTTCCCAGACAAGAAAAAAAACTGAAGAAATTTATCACCACCAAACTAGTCCTATAAGAAATGTTAAAGGGACTTCTTTAAAAAGATGAAGAGAAAAAAAATATGAATGAGAAAATATTGCAAAGAAAAAAATTCTCAATGACAAAGGCAAACACATAATAAAAGCAGTGGATCAACCAACACTAAAGCTAGCGCAAAGGTTAAAAGGCAAAAGTAGGATGATCACGTATAATTATAATACAACTGTCAATTTAAGCACACACAAAAGTTCAAAACTAATGATAAAAACATAAATTTGGAGAGTGTAAGTGAAAATGGTAGTGATTCTAGAATGTGTTTGAACTTAAGTGACCATCAACTTAAAATAGACTGTTATAAACATAGCTTGGTACATATCAGGAGTGTCCTAACTTTTGGTTTCCCTGGTCCACATTGGAAGAAGAATTGTCTTCAGACACACATAAAATACACTCACACTAACGATAGTTGATGAGCTAAAAAAAAAAAAGGTCTGTGCATAATATTTGTAATGTTTTAAGAAAGTTTATGAATTTGTGGTGGGCCACATTCAAATCAGTCCTGGGCCAATGTGACCCATGGGCTGCAGGTTAGACAACTTGGTATACATGAAGCCCATGGTCACTACAAACCAAAAACCTGTAAGAGATATACAAGAAATAAAGGAAAGTAATCTAAACACACCACTATAGAAAGTCATCAACATACAAGAGAAGGGAGCAAAAGCATAAGAAAGGAATAGGGTGCACTACAAAGGCAATCAGAAAGCAATTAATAGCATGGCAATAACCACATACTTATCAATAAGCACTTTAAATGAAAATGAATTAAATGCTCCAATTAAAAGACAAATGGATAAAGAAAAGGCAGTACACACACACACATGCACACACACACAGTGGAATGTTATTTAGCCATAAAAAGGTATGAGATATTACCATTTGCAACAACATGGATGGACTGCAGGTAATGTGCTAAGTGAGACAAGCCTGACAAAGAATGACAAATACCATATGATTTCACTTAACATGTGGAATCTAAAAAACAAAATAAATGATCAAAACAAAACAGAAACAAACTCATAGTACAAATGGATGGTTGCCAGATAGGAGGATTGGGAAACTGGATGAAAAGGGTTACAGGATTAAGAAATACAAATTGGCAGTTACAAAATAGTCATGGGGATATAAAGTACAGCTTAGGAAATACAGCCAATTATATTGTAATGCCTATGTATACTGTCAAGTGGGTAACAGATTTATTAGGGTATCTAATAAATAGTGTCTAATCACTATGCTGTACACCTGAAACTAATATAATATTGAATGTCAACTCTAATTGAAAATTAAAGAAAAATTTTTTTCACCTTTACTCATTTTCCCCACAATGCTTGCTGGTGGCACTTTGTGGCTTCAGCATTTACCCCAAGATAACTCACAGATTCCATTCCTAACTTCACCCCCCAAATTATTAAATATCGATCATATACATTTCTTTTACATTAGGATTAGAGACAAGTTCTGTTTTAAAAGAATTCCAAGAGTTGTTTCTATATTTTATTTTAACACTGAAAACCAGTCAGATTTGCTTCAAACTCAAAAAGTGTATTTATATAAAATAAAATGAACGTGGCAAGTGAGCTGCACTTTTTTTTCCTTCTAAAGGGAAATGGGTTAAACTGGATCATGTCATCCTCCTGCTTTCCATTGCACTTGGAATAAAACTCAACTCATTACTATGGTTCTCAAATTTCTACATAATTTGGCCCCTGCTTACCTTTTATACCTTATTTTCTACTACTCCTTCCCTCTTTCACCTTATTGTAGTCACAGAATGCTTTTTGTTCCCTGGAACTCTCCAATCTAGTTACTACCTCAGGACTTTTACGCTGCTGAACCCTCTACCTGTACTGATTTACTTTCTTCTCTCGGTTGGCACCTTGTCATCATTGCAGGAGGGTTCTCTGTTCAAAAAACACATTTTCAGAGAGAGGGAGAGAGAGACCTTCCCTGACCACTCTGAACTTCCTACCCCAACCAATTATTAGCATAGATTGTTTTAACATCTCCATGACACTTGTCTATTGTCTATTTTGCCTAATATTTCCCTAGTTACCCTAGTTCCTAGCACAGTGGTTGACACATAGTAGATGGTTATTAAATATATTGCTCAGCATATAAATTTATTGAGCCTGACTCTATCAAGTGAATTCGAAAGACTGATTTTTCTTTTTAGGAACAGAATCTGTGAGTGCTATATTAGGAGAACACTAAGTGATCTATGAAGGTGAGGAAGCTGCCTCAAATCTCACCTTGTGACAGGAGCCTTTCTTTATCTACCTTCAAAAATGGTCCTTTCTCTTTCTATAGTTCAACAACCAGCCCTTGTACACCTCTTTTATATTATATCCAAACCACTTGTAAATGACTGTGCATCTGTTTCAGGTGTGTTCAGATGTCCACTCAGGTGCGGTCCTTCTGAAATGCAAGAGCTGATCTTTCCTCATTCACACATCCTAGCACAACCCTCCACACACTGGTTGCTGTAGCAATAGTGTCCAATGACTGAAGGACCAAAAAGGATGTGGCTTTTCAAAGGAAGCCCACATTGCTACAATGAGGGGTCACACATACAACATACTCACCCATAGGGCCTGTGCCCTGAGGACACAAATGGTTCCCACCAGATAAAACTGATCCTCCAAAGGAATGTGTGTGGGAAATGATTCAGCGTAGGATTTTCTTGGGAAGAAGCTATTCAAAAGCACCAAAGGCTCTAAGGAAGACAGAGACATACATGTTACAATCTAATAGAAAGGCAGGCCAATTACACAAGAAGATGGAAAAGTTATACAACTTTCAAATTCTAAGCCATAGATTTTTTCCTGACTTCCTTCTGGTCCAGTCATTCTCCCCATCCTGGTGCCTACTAAAACATAAATCACTACTGAGAAATAATTGTTGTGAATTCAGGGTGGCTTGCAGTCCTGTGTCCTATTCCTGTCGATGATAGTTTAGTCTCAAAAAGAAATTTGGTTCCCCTTTTTTATATATACCACATGGGTATTAAATGTGTGTGTGTGTAAGTTGTGTGCATATGTAGTTAAGTAAGATTTTTTTAAAAGGTACATAACTTTTAGTTTCCAATACACACGACAAACATATATCATACAATTCTTTTGTGAGCTAATTTTTATTGTTTATTTAGTCACTCACTCATTTATGTTTTTAGACCTTAATGGCAAAGAGCTAAGTTAATTACACTCTTAGTTCATGGCATATTACAGGCACAGATAAAGTGTCTGTTCTTTTTATTTTTTTCTCTCTGCCCCTTCCCCACCCACAGATACTCACTGTCATATGCCATCTTTAATATATATTCTTGTAAAATATGTAGTCTAGTTTTATGTATATGTGTTTGTAATTTACAAACGTGGTATTGTGCTACAGATCTCATTTCGTTCCTACTTTTTTCAATGAACAGTATGATTTTAAGATCTAACTATGCTATATTACATATTTCTAAAGATTATTGCTTTTACCTATTACAAAGTTTTCCATGTTGTATAGTTCCCCAATTTCCCAATTTGCACACTTAAGCTATTTCCAAGCCTCTCCTACCACAAACAAGACTATGGTATGTAGAGTACATGTCTCTTTAGACAGAGATCTCTCTGCAACTTTGTTTCTGGGATATTTCCACCCGGTGATAAAATTGCTGAGCCACAAGATGATTAACATAACTTAAATTCACTGTTTTTCAGGATGGCTTATGAGTTTATATTTATCTCAACACTTGCAATTTTTTCATTTCTCATATTCTCATCAATATTCAGTATTATTCACACTTCTAATTATTGCCATTCTGATGGGTGCACAGTGCTCTCTCATTGGTTTTTACCTTTTTCATTCTTTGCTTACTAGTGAGTTTGAGCATCTTTTCACATATTTGTTGGGCTACTTACCTCTGATTCAACTCTAGATGTTTTAGTGGCCTCAAGTCACATAAACACTGAAATTAATCATTTATGTTAATTTCTCAGCTTACAGTTCTTGAAACTTTAAAAACTGTAAGTTTGGACCCATAGTCATAAGACGCAGATTTGTGTTTTGATTTCCTGTAAATGACACATTTTTTTTCCCATTCAAATTCCAAGATGGGAACCTTACTCTTCCTCTAGGCCAGTGGAAAGAATTTAACTGAACATTTTAAGTCTCTAGGTTTTATGTGTTGGTCTTTGAAAGAGTGTTAGAATTCATGATACCAGCCAATGTTACCTATATATGTTTTAAAATCTACTTAGGCCACCAAAAAATCAGCTCCTCTTATCACTGTGGTTCTGTACTTCATCTTTTAATTTCTGGCACCTCTGGACTTCCCTTTCTTTTAAGTTTGGCCGACCTTGAAAATTTGACTACTAAATTTTTAAAAGTCTAATTAATGGCAGTAACCAAAATCTATGGTCATAGAGATATCAGAGACTTTGAGAGTACTGACAGTAGAAGGACATTTATATCAGCAGCAAAGGGCTACATAATTCATGAACTTTATCTAGATCAAATTAAAAACTGAATTCCTTACCATCAGAAAGATCTTTTATACTCATGATCAATTTCACATGTTCATAAGTAGGGCTATCACCATATTTAACATTGCCTCTTCTTAAATGACAGCAAAACTCATTATGCTTTCCCACTAAAAGAAAACAAACACAACACAAGTTTACATTTGCACTTTATCATATTCTTTGGGATTGTTTCACATAACTATTGTTTCAGTATACTAGATTTTCCAAAAATATTATTTTCTTTCCATGAACATTAGCATTTGCATAGCTATCTATGTTGTTTTTTAGAGTGGATTACTAGCTAGAACATTACTTATATAATGGTAATGCAATTATACAAAAGCTGAAGAAATCAGGGTCCATGATAAAGAGAAAGGTTTAATGGAGAAGAGATTTTTAACACTAGACATAAAATTTGTGAAATTATATTAAGTTAAATTAATGTACAATCAGCAGCTATACTGGCTCCAATGTCTTTATTTTTACTACGCCTCTGAGTGATTGTTAACTGTCTCTTAAAATCTAAGAACTTGTTATTTGAAAAAAAGAAATAATCTATACCTAAGTTTGACACAGGAAGTCTGAGAGCAATCTTTCTGTAGACTTCTCTTTTCTCTTCATCAGGCAGGAGACTTAGTAATTTTTTACCCACAATCTCATCCTTAAGAAAGAAAAAAAGAGAGAATATTTTTTTACATGTGCTACTACTATTCACTTTTTCTATTTCCTTATCTCCAGTAAGCTTATAATCTCCCTGCTTCAGCCATTTTATGATCATACCTGTTGCACCTCTTAAAGTCCCAATTCACATAACCTCATCCTGTGACCATCACCTCCTACCATTTTAGGGCACTTATGCAAGTACTGCATGTCTTGCACAATTGTGCGACCCAATGAGACCTCCAGTCCATTCCTATCACATTCTGACTGTGCATTATCTCTTTCAAATTGTCACACTCCTCTTTTCCCAGCTCAGATTCCATAGCCAATCATTATGATCACTCCCATGTGCTTTTTCTAACATATTTGCCTTTGAAAACCCTAACTCTAGTTAATTCCAACTGTTCATATACCCTGTATCTTCACCCAAGCAACTCATTGTGTATAGAGAAAAACCCACAACCATGCTGTGTATTATTTAAAATGGGCACTCAGCTCTGCCTAGAAATCATTCTACATTTCCCTAGACAATTCACTCTCCTACTTTTCAATATAACTATTTTTGCTTTTTCCTCTTTCTTTAAACCTCTAATGATCTCCCCACCCCCACCACTGTCCTCATATTCACCTGAGGATCTCATTTCTTATTTCAATGAAAAACAAAAGGGGAAGGAAATGTCAATATTGCCCTGCCTCCAAATCTGCCAGTTTATCTGTTCCTGTGGCCAAAGACCTGCTTTCCCTCCTATTTCAATGAACAAGCTTCTACCTAACTCCAGTGGACTGTTCCTCATCCTCCCTCAACTATTCAAGGAGATTGTTCCCGAAATTTTCCCTCACTCCAACATCATCAAGCCTACTGGGCATTTCCCATCATACACAAATGTTACATTAATACCAGACATGCTATAATATCTGTCATATCAAAAACAACAAAAAATTCCCAAAATCTCAAAGCTTCCTTGACACTATATTCTTTCCACCAGCTCTATTTCTCTGGTCCGCTTTAGAATATAAATCCTTGAAAGGAACTATACATGTGGTCTCTCAATTCTTCACCTCTCATTTTTTTCTCCAAATCACCCTATTTAGATATTTATTCTAACTATGATACTTTTGTCAGGGTCACCAATGACCTGTACTTTGCCAAGTCCAATAGTCAATTTTCAACCGTCATCTTATCTAATATCTCAGCATTTGCTACAACTGATTTTTCCTTCTTCTTTGAAACACTTTACTTAGTTTCCAGGATAACACACACATATGGATATCCTTCTTCTTCACAGTTTTTGTTGCTGGATCATTCTCCTTTTCCTGACTACTTGGCATTGGAGTGCCCATGGCCTAGACTCTGGACCTCTTCTCTTACTATACTGTCTACCTGGGTAGTCTCTTCTAGTTCCATATCATTAAACACCATCTATTTGTTAATGACTCACAACTTGTCATCTTCAGTCTAGACTTCTCCCTGAATTCTTCTAGATAAGCCAACTTGGATGTCTAATAGGATTTCAACTTTAAGATACTCAAAGACAGTATACCTGATCTTTTCTCTCACAGAACATGCTCCTCCCTCAGTCTTCCTCACTTCATTTAATACAACAATTATTTGCTCCCTTGCTTGTCCTTGATTTGCCTTTTTTTCCTCTTAAACCCCAAATCCAGTCCACCAGCAAATTCTCTTGGTTATACCTTCAAAATATATACAGAATCAGTCCACTTCTAACCACTTGGTCTAAGCCATCATCTCTACCTTGGATTACTGCAATAGCCTTAACGTGTCTCATTGCACTTATTGCCACAGCCCTAATCCAACTCCATGTTCCACAGAAGAGCTAAAATTATCCATATAAAATATGTCAGACTTATGGTCAAGATGGCAGAGTAGGTAAATGTTCTGTTCACCTCCTCCAATGACCACATCAAAAAAAGAACAACTACCTTTGAGAATCATCTGAAGACTTGCTAAACAGAGCTCTTACAAGTAAGGATATAAATAAGAAACTGCCTCAAGACTGGTAAGAGGGGTGGAGACACAAAATGGAGACTGATCATACAACCACATGTGGCAGTTAAGAATGTGGAGAGATATCATGGCTGCAAAGGTCGCTTATGAAAAGCAAGGGATCCTAGTCCAACACTGGGCTCCTGAGCCAGGCCCACCAGTGCTGAGAAGAGGATTCTCCATACCATCTGGCTGTGAAAATCAGCAGGAATTCTATCCAGGTGAAAGCGAAGGATGCTGGAGTCCCAAACATTCCTCTTAAAAAGCCCATGCACAGACACACTTGCTGACAGACTCACTAGCTCTGAGCTCCAGTGCTTGGGCAGCAGCTCAAAAAGTACCAGAAAAAAACAGGGGGGAACTGAATTATCTGGCTTTAGGCTGAGGGCTAAAGTGACATCTCTCTCCAGGACTAAACTGCTGGCAGGTGTCACTGTTCTTTTGTTGAGTTCTATACACACACAGTCAGCAGGCACAGGTGAGCACCAAATCTGAGTCTCCATCAAATTCAGTAATTCCCTGAGAATCTGCCATATCCAACCCGTGTACCAGACCAAACCTCTTTCAGCAACTATTTCTCATAAGCTGCCTGTCTCAGCCTATTCTGCAGCCTTTCATAAAATCTCTCAAAGGTCCACAAAACCCAAAAGAGCAGCAGCTGGCCTAGACATACCCTGCACCTCTTGTTAAGCAGTCCTGAAAATGGCGGTAATCATCCTTGGTTCATAGCGTAGCCTCTCCCAGGCACCTCCAAGTCCAGCAAGACAGCTAGCTACCAATTGCAGATCATTTTGTAGCTCCTAAAAGGTGGCTCCAGGCCAAGCACAGGCAGTGGCTGAGCTAGGCCTGCACCAGAGCCACTCTCAAGAGGCCCTAGAACCAACACAACAGGTGGCCAGCTTTAGATCACACCAGAGCACCACCTAATTAGCACCACAAATGATAGACCCAAAGAATGGACTCATAAGGCACCAGAGTCTTGCTACAGCTCATCTGACTCTGTAGGATCAGTTCCTGCACTACAGTTCATCTGTTGTAGTCATGGCCAGTTCTCATAGTCAGTTAACTTGAGGGTCAATACCACCCATTGATGTGCCAAGAGCAATAAAGGTTCAAATACAATAGGAGGTCACACACAACCCAAACAAGAGACACCCCTGGAGCACCCAGCTCAGGTGACCAGGGAGTCTGCACCACTGGGCCCCATAGGCCACCTACTACATAAGGCCACCCTGCCAAGACTAGAAGATGTAGCAGATCCAGCTAATACATAGAAACAAACACAGGAAGTCAGTCAAAATGAGGAAACAAATAACTGTGTCCCAAATGAAAGATCAGAGCAAAACTCCAGAAAAAGAACTAAACAAAATGGAGGCAATCTACCAGATGCAGAGTTCAAAACACTGGTTATAAGGACATTCAATGAACCTAGGTGAAGAGTAGATGAAATTAGTAAGAACTTACACAGAGATAAAAACTATAAAAAAACAACCAGTTAGTCAGAAATGAAGAATACAATAACTGAAATGAAGACTACATTAGAGGAACTCAACAGTAAATTAGATGAAGCAGAGAATCCAATCAGTGATCTGGAAGACAAGGTAGCAAAAAACACCCAATCAAAACAGCACAAAGAAAAAAAAAGAATGATAAAAATGCAAATAATTTAAGGGATCTCTGTGACAACTTCAAGTGTCACATTTGCATCATAGGTGTACCAGAAGGATAAGAGAGAGAGCAAGGAATTGAAAACCCATTTGAAGAAATAATGATGGAAACTTCCCTAACCTGGAAAAGGAAATAAATATACAACCCCAGGAAGTGCAGAGAGTCCCAAATCAGATGAACCCAAAGAGGCCCACACAAAGTCACATCATAATTAAAATGCTTAAGTTTAAAGACAAAGAGAAAATCTTAAAAGCAGCAAAAGACAAGCAGTTTGTTTCTTACAAAGGAGCTCCATATGACTGTCAGCTGATTTCTCAACAGAAACTTTGGAGTCCAGAGGAATTGGTATGCGATTTTCAAAGTGATAAAAAGCAAGGACATACAAGCAAGATTACCCTACCCAGCAAGGCTATCATTTAGAATTGAAGGATAAAGAAGTTTCCAGACAAGAAAAAGCTAAAAGAGTTCATCACCACCAAACCAGTACTATAGGAAATGGTAAAGGGACTTCTTTAGAAAAAGAAGAAAAAATATGAATAATAAAATGGCAGTACTACTTACCTATCAGTGATTACTTTGAATGTAAATACATTAAATGCTCTAATCAAAAGACATGGAGTGGCTGAATGGGTAGAAAATAAGATCCCACATATATGCTGGCTACAAGAGACCCACTTCAGATGGAAAGACACAGAGACTGAAAGGAAAGGGATGGAAAAAGATACCTCATGCAAATGGAAATTTTAAAAAAAGCTTGGGTAGCAATATTTACATCAGGCAAAACAGAGTTTAAAACTAAGGCTATGAACAACCAACAAAGAAGGGTATTTCACATACAATGGTGAAGATATGGAAGTAACCTAAGAGCCCATCAACAAGATGATTGGATAAAGATGTGGTACATATATACAATGGAATATTACTTGGTGACAAAAAAATGAATGAAATCTTACCATTTGCAGCAACATGGCTGGACCTAGAAGGTATTACTCTAAGTGAAATAAATCAGACAGAGAAAGACAAATACCATATAATTTTCCTTATATGTGGAATCTAAAAAACAAGATAAACAATCAAAACAAAAACAAACTCATAGATACAAAGAACAAACTGATGGTTGCCAGAAGAAATGGGGGTTGGAGCCTGGGTGAAAAAAGTGAAGGGATTAAAAAGTACACATTGGTAGTTACAAAATACCCATGGGGATGCAACGTATAACATAAGGAACATAGTAAATAATATTGCAATAACTATGAATGGTGCAAGGTAGGTACTAGATTTTACCGGGGGATTATTTTGTAATTATATATACATAAATGTCTAAACATTATATTGTACACTTGAAACTAATACAATATTGAATGTCAACTATAATATATATACACACACACACACACACACACACACACACATATATATATATATAAAATCAGAGCAAGTTATTCCTCTACTCAACATTTTGCACTGGTTATGGAACTCATTCAGAGTAAAAGCCAAAACAGTTACAATGGCCTTTACAGCTCTATGTTGTGGTTCCTTACTGCCTATAGACCTTAACCCCTCCCAATCTCCCTCTTGTTTACTGCATTCCAGGTACCCTAAACTTGTTCATATCCAAATACACCAAGGAAACAGTAGTCTTGGAGAGCTTAACCTTGCTGTTCATTCAATGTGAAATACTCTTTTCCACATATTACAATAACTTTATCCTTTAATTCATCCAAATCTCTACTCAAAAGTATTTTAAATAGCACCAATTCCTTAACATTCTCTCTGCCTTTTTTTCCATAGTACTTATCAATACTTGACATTATAGTCACATGTATATGTTTATCTGTTTATTATCTCTCAGTATGTCTCCCTCAGTTAAATGTAAATTGTACTGGAACAGAGACCTTGGCTGTCTTGTTCACTGTTACATCCTCAACACCTAGAACATAGCTTAGCACAAGTAAGCACCCAATAAATATTAGCTGAATGAATTAGTAATGCTGTGTTACGTAGCTGAAATACGGTGACATATGACTAAATAGAATATTAGACATTAAGTTAAGTAATGAGTTTTTAATGTGACAGGAACAAAGCAATAAACAAAGTATTCTTTGTAGCTGAATAATGGCCTTGGGTGATGAATCACAATTTCAATGATTTTTAAGTGATTAACATTAATAATCTACAGTTAAAATTCAAAAATATATTTTATGGTTCATTTGTAGAAGCCACCCTAAAAGTTTCCAATGCTCAAATTAGCAGATGGATCCTGCCTCATTAAAAAAAAAAAAAAAAAGCTTGGCTTGTTTCAGGGCAGAAATATTACCTTAATTTAGCAAACAAACCATTATGAAATTAACAGACAATAAATTTTGACAATAAAAGTCACACAGTGAGAAAGTGACTCCCCAAAAGAAATACAGATTTTCTTATTAAACTTTTTCAATAAAAATGTTTTTATTGGTTTACTTGTAAAATAAACTTTAGGTACCAAACCAAGTTATCTCTGATCAGTAGAGACCACTCATTGATTCATCTAACACATGTTTAACAACTATTCCATGCCAGTCATGTGCTAGGTATGTTCACACAAACTAGCGCACTTAATACCCTGTGAGATGAACAATTATCTCCTCATTTATTCACAAGGAAATTAAGGATTGTACAATTGCTTAGACGTCACAAGTTCAGAGATGAGATTCACATCAAGCTTTATCCAACTCCATGTCCATTGTTCCTTTCAGTACATCATAGCTGCCTTGAGTCCAATTTGCACCAGGAGCAGCTGATTTGCTACTGGGTCAGTTTCTGCATTTTAGATATTCTACTTAAAGCAAATCACTATTTTTTATTTATTTTTTTACTGAGAACTTATAAGTGTTAAAAAAGATGAACCTAATATGAATTCTAATTTCAATGAACACATAGTTCAGTACAGCAGATGAAACATACACAATTATGTGATATGGTATAAAATAATACCACAATAAGAGGTATAAAGTGCTATGGTTCACCATTTCTCTCATTAACAGAAGAATATCATAGCATTGTTACTTAAAAACAATTAAGGTGAGTCATCTTCTGATAGTGCACTTTCCCTTGGTTGGAAATAGTGGCAATGGCTTTCTTATATACTAACTACATTCTTTAAGGAAGGTAACGGTGACAGTGAATGCCTTACAAATGACCACCAAGTAAAAACAGTGGCATAACGATCATTCCAGTGACTCTGTACCACAGTTAGATACAGGGTAAAGACCTGAAAGCATTATTATTCTTGCCTTCACTATAATAAAATTTAATATTATGTCATATATTCATATATTCTTTCTTTTAATTTAGATTTAATAAGACCATTCCCCTTCCATTATATTAGTACTCTAAAGTCCAATTTAATGAATATCTCTAATATTTGTATTTTATTCAGCT
This sequence comes from Lyroderma lyra, assembly GCA_004026885.1. Lineage (NCBI taxonomy): Eukaryota > Metazoa > Chordata > Mammalia > Chiroptera > Megadermatidae > Lyroderma > Lyroderma lyra. Next base: position 183,695 of record PVJL010001026.1, read on the forward strand.
GTTTTGGTATCCTACAAATATAAGGTACATTTGAAAAAGTAAACTGTTTTCTAAAAGAAAGGAAAAGAAAGAGAAATAAGGAGATGGAATCTGTAAATAAAGAGAAAAGAGTAAAAAGCTCTCTCTGAGTTCCTAAATGGGCAATGGAACATGCTGGTTGGAACAGCATAACTAGTGGAACAAGCTTCTAATCTTACAATTTAACTAAAGGACAATTTAACAAAACTTCTATTAATATACATGTTCCAAACTTCAGTGTTATAGGTGTCTGGATCAGGGTTTCTCAAGTTCTTGAAACAATTTTGTGGAGTGAGGAATATACAAGGCAATAATCCAGATATGATTAATACAAGTACCAAATGACAAGAGACTCTAGGTACTCCTGAAATGTTGTGATAAATACAGCCTACACAGCTCTTCTTCACACATATGCAGGAGTGGAATATGAAGGTATGCAGTACTTTTATATTTAAGTGATATTATTGTTAGGTGTGCTGTCGAAATCCAGAAAAAATTTAAATCATATATTCTAAGTCAATGATGCAATGAAGACAGAAAAAGCTTTTCTGAGACAGGAACAGTAACACCGAAGGGCTCTGTAAAAGTGAGCATTTTGGACACCAGAGACCCTGATTACAACTCATTTGTTGGTGTCTCTGACAATACTTACAAATTGCTAAGCTATGCAATCATTTCTGTATGTTTCCTAATTTAGATCTTAATTTAGTTCTTCAATATAAAAAAACAAGAAGAAAATCAGACCTGGAGATGGATGCCCTGAGCCTGCATGAACAAATCATGACATTTATTATCTAATCAGTATGTGGTGGACTCTAAAGAAATGGGCAAAGTCAAACATATCCAATTCAGTGAAAGCTGCCTCACAAAGCAGTCACTGTGGGGACCCATCCACTGATTCTACAGAGACTGCCATTTCCAAAAGCACATTCTTATTTGGAGATTGCCTTCAGGGGCAGTTTACAAACCACACACACACACACACACACACACACACACACACACACATTTCATTACCTCACATCAGAGTTTGTTTTTATAGATTTAAAACTTAAACCAATGGAGATTACAATAAAACAGGTGTACATTTTGACAACACTGAGAATGTCTTGATGAGTTTTATGTTCCTGAAAATAAATAACCCCTTAAACAATAAAACAAATGATACTTTCCCAACATCTGGAAGAACTTACTGGTGAATAGCCAAGGAGAGATGAGATATTTTCAGCAACAAAAATTATCACTCCATCTGTGCTCAGTATGATCATACAGGCATCTAATAACTAATGAAGAGAGAATAATAATGTAATTAAGTAGTGTAACAATAATAAAATGATAACTTTATTTCTAAATGCATAAATAATTATAATAGCACACTGAAAATGTATTATGGTCCTTAAATATCAAAAAAGAAGGCAAAGACTTAATTAAAATTTCATTATTATGCCTTCTACAAAGACTCTACTTAACCTTGAGCATGAGATGTTTATCAAATGATGTGTCACTGAGGCAAACAAATTTCAATGTACACCCAATTAACACAAACTCTCCAACACCAGCTAGGAAGATTCATTTCCATGTCTAGGTTATTTCACATTTCATTAAAAATTAATTTTAAACACCAAGAATATTTGGAGGGCTTTTTCATTTGTGGTTAGTTTAGTCATCTACTTATAAATATAAATATCACCATCACTTTCCTGCTATATAATGGATTAGATATCCAGACAAATGCTTTCTGGAAGAGAATACCTAAACTGATGAATAAAATATAAGAAAAACTTATATTTCAAAACAGGACAGAGCTTATGGTAAGCAAGGGAAACAATCTGATACCAGAAATGATTAGAACATGGTAAGGAAGACTTAAGAGGATATTGGAGCCTGCATTTGCCTTGGGAATACTGCATAACACTGATAGCGAAGAGCTTGCTGGACAGAAAGAAAAGCCAGAATCCACACAAGATGGGAGGTGAAATCAGAAACACCTGCTTAAAGCCAGGCCTCCCCAAGGGTAACACTCCCAGCATGCAATATAGAAAGATCTTATCAAGCAAAGGGAGACAGGAAATGTGTATGCCTGCTTCAGTCTCTGATATGGCTAAAGAAAGAAAAGAAAAACTAGTCTTATCTAGTAATTTCTAAAAACAAGCCCACACTCACACAGATTTGGAGCTGGAATTCATGAACTACCTGTGTAGCCCTTAACACCTCAAGCCAATTATTTAGTTTGAAGTGGACCTGACCGCAGATAGCTAGTAAAAAGAAATTGAAATCAGTTCTAGAGAATTATTTTAAAATCAGGGCTCAACAAATTCATGAAGGTAAAGTTTCAAAAACATAAACTTATAATAAAATATTAATAAACACAGGAAAAAATGAAACTGAACAAGAGGCAGTGCAAGTAATAAAATGCAGAATCAGATTTAAAAAAAGCAGATACTGAAATTATCCAAGATAAAATATAAAGTAACTATGCTTAATATGCTTAAAAAACAAAGAATATTGAAATTATAATGAAGGAACAAGGGACTCGAAACTGACCAGGCATATGTGAGAAGTAATCAAATGAAAATGTCTAGAAATGATAATGTCATCAAAAAAATAAAAAATAAATGTGTAAGTTAAATACCATGTTGACCATAGCTGGAAAGACAATTTTTGAATTGGAAGATAAAACTAAAGAAATGACTCAGACTGCAACACAGACATAGAAATGGAAAATAAGAGAAATTAAATGACATAAAGAAGAAAGTGAGAAAGTGCACTAGACATTTTATACACGTTCACTTTATTCACTCTCACAGCAACTTAGTGAAATAAGATTTTTTTAATCATTTTGCAGAGAAAGAAATCAAGGTTCAGAGAAAAGTAAGTCTCTCAAAGACACATAGGAAGTAAATGACAAAGGCACAATTCATATCCCTATCTGTCTGACTCAAAACACCATGGTCATTCAGGCTTTAGTTTGTGGCCTTTGAACTTAGTGAAATTCACCAGTTCCCTTGGAGATAGAAACTATAAACGTCTCATGTCCTTAAGGAAAAAGAAAAATAAGACTTGAAGGTTTATTCTTTAGAGCCTACCAGGTAACTTTAATGAGTCTACCAGGTAACTTAACATTCCACTAACCTATGTACAGATTTGTTCATATTTGTTGTTACTCAAAATCAGTGGTTTTCAAAACTCAGTTGGCATAAAAAGCATGTGGGAAGCCTATTAGAAATGCAGGTGCCTGGCCCCACCAGGATTGAGATTCTGATTCAGACAGTTTAAGGTGGATCCCAGAATTCTGTATTCTACCAAGCCGCCTAGGTAATTCTGATATGCATGATCTCCTCCTAGCTACACTTTTAGAAACACTATTTTTTATCTTTTATGGCATGTATTTTACATATGAAGTAATCAAAGAACAAATCCACTCTTACTTGTAGTGCCATACGCTGGAAGTCTTCATAGTTATGAAATGATAGAATCGGATCAGATTGCTCTCGAGACATTTCTTGATTACCTTTGTCTTTTTAGAAAAAGGAAGAAAGGATAGAAAATTGTCACATTAAAATGATTAGCTATAGGTATTAGATTTTTCAAAGTTTTAATACATTTTATAGAAAAGACTCCTATGAGAAAATGCTGAGTACTAATGAAAGATCCGATGTAGACTGTTAGTAAATTATCATAAACAGAAGTGTTTGGAATTGAAAAAGATCTTGAGGATCATCCAATTCAATTTCTAGTATACACACTGTGCCCTCTCCAACAACATCTGATTATTTTTTACCTCCAGTTCATTCATTTTCTTGACTTAAAGGTCTTCTAAATTCTACTGAATGCAATATAAGGTCTGACAATTAAGTTCACAAACTCATCCTGGAAAAAGTGCTACTACATACCTCATTGCTGAATATCACTATGGTCACCTTTAAAGTACTCCCTTTGGGAATCTATGCACCAAGGCCAGCACCTAGTCCACCCTTCAAAGCAATGTGGGAACTCTATTTCTGGAATGGCCATAGGACTGTCATCATATTACTCTTGATGTCCTGAATGTTATTAAAATGTCTTCCTTTCAATATTTCTTTTTATCTTGGATAAAGAAAAAGTCATTGGGGCCCACATCAGGTGAGTAGGGTTGGTGTTCCAATGCAGTTGTTTCCTGGCTAAAAACTCCCTCACCGACAGTGCCTTGTGAGCTGGTACAGTGTTGTGTTACAAAAGCTGTGAGTTTTTGGTGAAAAGTTCAGGTCGCTTTTATCTAAGTTTTTCATGCAGCCTTTTCAGCGCTTGCAAATAGTAAGCTTGGTTGACTGTCCAATTGGTACAAATTCATAATGAACAATCCTTCTGATACCAAAAAAGATTAGCAACATCATTTTGACTCTTGATTTGGACTGACAGAAATTTTTTTACTTCCACTGCCCACTTTGACACTTTGTTTCAGGGTCATATTGGTACACCTATGTTTCATCACCAGTGACAACATGGCCCAAAATATCATTTTGCCTCTCCAAAAGGTCTTAACAAACTTTGACTCTCTCGCTTTTGTTCATCAGTGAGCTCCTTTGGGACCATTTTTGCACACATCTTTCTCATTCCAAGATTTTTAGTTAAGATTTTCCTGTTTCTCTGTCAATGTTTACTTGGTCTGTTATGCTTCTCACAGTCAGCTGACGATTTTAACACACAATTAGATGAATTTTTGCAATGTTTTCATCAGTTCTGCTCATTACTGGCTGCCCTAACCTCTCTTCATCAGTGATGTTTTCTCTCCCCTCAGAAAATAAACATTTAATCCATTTGTATACTGCTGTCTTCTTTGTGGCATTAACTCCATAAACTTGGGCTGACATGTTCCTGATTTCACTTCCACTCTTGCCAAGTTTAACAAGAAATTTAATCTTCGTTTGTTGCTCTAATTCAAGCTCCAACATTCTTCCAATGGCACACAAAACACGCAACAACAATAATGAACACCATTCAGTAAGACACGGCCACAAGTCGCTATGAACACAGCTTGAGACACAGATATACCAAGGTTATGAAACCTTACCAAGTTGTTTGTACAGTGCTGTCAATGTAAGCACAGGGTGGCAAGGTCACAAGCATAATTGTCAGACCTCGTATTCATAATATGCCAGATAAGATATAGGCTGTGTCAAGGACTCTAGGTGTATCCAGGCACCTAAAATCTCCTCTATCACTGGCAAACATAAGGAATTCCATGATTTAGTTTTATCTAATAGTTAAGATTTTAGCAACGGACCGAAACTAGAAAATCTTAAGCCCCATCTTGTATCTTTTCAAAGCTGTTGACACTGTTCTATCTCCCATTCATCATCCTCCATTCTTCAAGTTTTGGTTTCCTCAATGAAAGTGTTTCTGCTCCTGTGCTCACTCAGAGCCTTTGTTATCAATATTGGGGACTTTTCCTCCTCCAATCCCATCTACTCCATTAACCTCACTAATTCAGGGACTTCACTAACACAGTCCTCCAATCTCCAGTTATTGTAATACATATCAATAAATGCTAGTTTCTTCTCTTCACAGAAAGTTAGAGGCCCATGGCTAGGTTGACCAGATGTACCATTTTAAAAGGGACAGAAAGCAACAGTACTGTCTTCTTTCAAACAATATGTATGGTCAGCCTACTGACACCTTAAATTTAGCCTGGTGAGACTAGGCTGACCAGGTGTTCCATTTGAAATGGGTCAGTACCATTGTTTTCCATCCTGTTTAAAATGGTACATCTATCTCGTCAGCCTACCCATGGCATACAATGCTGATCCATATTAAAAATGTTAAATCCCCTGACAAGGATAATTCTGATAGCAGCACTTGCTTCCTTAGTGGGTATGAGTCTCAGATCCTTTCCTATGTGTAGATGTGGAAAAGAAGGAGGCCAAGCATGAGCAGAAGAGTTCCAGAACCTTCACAAAAGGGAATGAAAAGAGGGTATGTAACTGCATGAGAAGTAGACTTACATATACGGTGATGGAAAGAACACATAATACAACACACAGACAATGTATTGTAGAATTGTACACCTGGAACCTATGTAATTTTTACTAAACAATGTCAACCCTATAAATTTAACAGTAAAAAAATAAATAGAAATAATATGAAACAAACCTTGCCAATTGTGCAACTGTCTCATGATCAGTGTTCCTGACCACTGTCCCAGCCCAGAAACTCAATTCTGATCACAGTTACTCAAACTTAGGAAGCAACCTATCACTAGGCTGACCAGATGTACCATTTTAAAGAGGACAGAAAACAACAATACTGTCTCATTTCAAACGGTACATCTGGTAAGCCTAGTCTCACTGGTCTAAGTTCAAGGTGTCTGTAGGGTGACCATACATACCATTTGAAATGGGACAGTACCATTGTTTTCTCTCCCATTTAAAATGGTATGTCTGGTCAGCCTATCCATGACACTCCTATAGCTAATTTCTGAAGTTATTTACCCATTGACTTCAGCTCTATCTAGGGATTTTCATCTCCTATACTCTTTCGAAAGAAATAAAAAAGAGAAGACAGTCTATGCATCTCTAATGAAAGAAAACCAATGTATTTTATCAATTAATCAAAAAGGGCACTTCTACCTTACTATTATACAAGAGCTTCTTTTGTTTCTAGGGTGGGTATCATATCCAATTCGTCACTAAAATCCTTGTTTCCAGCATAGTACTTAACTCACAATAGGGACTCAGTAAATCCTATTAAACTAAACCTTATTCATTCATTTATTTCATTACTGTTTACTGAACTACTGTGTATCATACTTTCTTTTAGAGGCTCAGGATATAGTATGAATAAAATAAATCAGGTGGCTGTCTTTTATATCTTATAAACTGGTGACAAATAACACACAGACAATGGAGCCAATAATTTCACACATTTTTGAGTACAATAATTTATACTGGATGATCAAGAAAAACCTTACTGAGAAGGTAACATCTGAGCTAGGATGTGAATAACAGGAAGACAGTCATGTGAAGATGTGAAATCAAAGCATCTCAGGCAGAGGAAACAGTAAGTACAAAGTGAGGCAAGAAAGAATTTGGATATTTATTATAAATAACAGACAGGAGGCCAAAGGCGTTACAGTAAGGTGATCAAGGAATACAGTAATAGGAAATGAAGTCTGAGAGATAGGTAGGGCCAGATCATGTAGGGTATATGATAAGGAGTTGGCCTCATTCTGAGTAGAATATGAAGTCTTTTAAGCAGGAAAGTGACATATGTTCTTTTAAAAATCACTATGGCTGTTCGTGGAAATGCATCAAATTTAGGAGCAAAAGTGGAAGCCGAGAGTCCAGCTAGTAAGCTTATTCAAAAGTAACAGGTGGTGATGGACTGGATTAGGTGGGTATACAAAGGCTATGAAAACTGGGAGAGGTGAATGTACTTGAGATGTATTTTAGAGGTAAAGCCAAAAGGATTTGCTGATGGATTGGGTGATGTGGTGAGAGAAATGGAGGACACAAGAATGACTTTTCAATTCTTAGCTACAGCAACTAGAAGAATAATTGTTAGTACCAGTTACAGAAATGAGGAGGCTGGGGTGAGGGTGTGGGAGCCTATGGAATGAAGAGGAATCCAGAGTTCCTTTATGGACATGTTAACTTTGCTATTAGATATCCAAGTGAATACGTCACATATGAAAACTCTCTTACTGGATTAACCCATTTCCCATTTATTAAAAAAATGTGCAGCTTACTACCACATTCATTTGATTTTATATAAACACCCTCTTTGAGGCTGAAGCAAGTCTACTGTTTTTTTCTATGTGAAAATAAAATATACAATTGCTCTTGGAGTTATTTCTAAGTAGAACTTGTCTCTAATCCTAATGTAACGGAAATGTATATGATGATCTCTTGATAATATTTTTTGTGTGGTAAATTTCAAAAGCACGGAGCAACACTAAGTGGGACATCACATTCCGCACAAAACATTACGTTTCTCTCCAGGTTGTCTTGTCATCCTTGTGGTTTTATTAGGAGCAAACTTTGCAGTGACCAGTTGGATTCTGTTTCCCTGATGTTGATAGTATGCTCTTGGGGAAATGTGCTCCAGACAAGGGAAGAGGTGTGACATTATCAGAGCATGGAGGACCTCGAAGGCATTGTTGTTCTGGCTTGTGATGCTTTTTCAGTGTTCTTTCAATCAACGGCAGTATGAAGTTTACATTGCTGATTGCATTCTCAGGATTGTCTTTGAACAGATGTAGGAGTTCAGCATTGTAAGGTTTAGAAGGTGGTAAAGAATTTCTTAGTTGGATAAGGAGTGAGCATATGATCAGCTGACTCCACTGCTCCCATATTCTCATTATAATCCACAATGACATATGGCTTCTTAGTTTTCTTTCCATTTCTGTTGTCTCCTTCAATCACAGTGCCATTGTGGAATGTTGACAACATTGTCACCTCTTTCTTGTCACACCATTTCAATGCCATAAGTTTATCACAGAATCTGGCTATAGTCTATAGTTCTCCCCTTTGCAATCCCTCTTTTCAGATAATGTAGCATCTGTTTTCTGTTCAGAAGAGCTGTCGCAACTGCATTAAACCTGTTTTGATGTAATTCTCTGAAAATCAAGGTTAGGACTATAATCGTGAGTTATCTTGGGATAAACACTGCAGCCTCAAATGCCACCAACAAGTATTATTGAGGCAAATGGGAAATGGGTTAATAATGAATATGATTCTCAGGTATGGAACTCAGGTAGGAAATAAGGAAGAAACATAGACTTAAAAAGTGACGGTCACTGATATTCAGGTAGCACTTCAAATTAAGGAACTGGATAAGGTTACCTGAGAAATTAGGATAGATACAGAAAAGGTCCAAGGACTGAGCCCTGGAGTGTACCATGTTTACTAGTTGAAAGGGAAGTAGGGGATACATAGGGAGGGAGGGAGGGAGGGAGGGAGGGAGAGAGAGAGAGAGAGAGAGAGAGAGACAGAGAGAGAGAGAGAGAAATGAGGTGGAGAGAAATCAGGTGAATGTATTATCCTAGAAGCCAAGAAAAGTACTTCAAAAAGGAGGACGTGGTCACTTGTCAAATATTTTTGAAAAGTCAAGAAAGAAGAGAGGCCATTTAAGGAACCAAAGAATTAAGCAATGTGGAGGTCACTGTTATTCCTCATGAAAGTAGTTGTATTGGAGTGGTAATCTGCTCCAGCCTCACTGAAGTGGGTTAAAGAACAAATGTGTCACAAAGAAGTGAAGACAGGGTCTATGTAATCATTTCAACAATCATTTGCTGTGAAAGGGGCACAGAAACAGAGCACAGAAGTATCATTAGGTCAACTAAATATATTTTTTAAGTTAAGAGATTTTTGCAGCATGATCATATTCTTATGGGCATAACCTGCTCAGAAGTTTTGAGTTAAACATAGTTGAATATTATAAGAACTATTTTATACCCTTTTCCTTAGCAACATTCACCATATGCCTTCAAGTACCCAAGATACAGAAATGTGCATTATTATTGCCCAGTATACTTTTATTAATTCTCATTTCTTTGTACCACTTTTGCATGAACCTCAATAGTATTTTCAGCATCAACCATATATAATAATCTTATGAATGGAAAGAAACTAAATACAGTAGACTATGTTAACCAGTACTCATGCTGGATAAATGTAGAATTGTTTCTTCGATTTTTTACCAGTTGCTTGAATTTCAGTTTATAGATAGTCTATTGTATCTGTGTATTATAAAGTGCTCCAGGAGATCCTTTAGTCCTTAATCCCTCCTAAAGATGTTTGAGGTAAAGAGAGAGACCTAGCTCTCTCACCCACAGCTAATTTTCAATATGGCTAATCAAAACACTATAAGGATAGGTTGAGGTACTGAGATCAAACCTTTCTCCTGTGAATGATCATGAGTGCTCCGTAATTCTTTAGCTCTGTTTTCTGTTGGGGGATAACCATGAGTTTGCAGCAAGGCATACAGTTCAGTGAAGAAGACATCGATGGAGTCTTTCTTTTTAGTTCCAGTAATGTAAGGTGTGTCCCTAATTGACAAAAAAATAATCAGGGTTATTAATGGTAAGGGTAGGGTTGGAAATTCAGATAGTAGAACAATTGGTAGGGCTAAATAAGGAAAGAGAAATGGAGATGTCTGGTCTCTTAATCACTCATGGCATAACAATAGCTATCAATATTAAAACAAGGAAATGAAAGCCAATCTCATCTCCCTTAGACTGTAAGGGCCTTGAGGGTAAAGACCAGATCTGCTACTGTGTCTTCCACAGCAAAGCCCAGCAAAGTGTCTAGCACAGTGGCCAAAGAAATACATAAAATAAATTAAGTCTAGATTAATTTGAATTTAATAATAGGTCCTTGTTCTACCATATGTTCTTACTTGCTTTTTTAAGAGTACTTCTGATTAAAGAAAATTCTTTCTAAATGATCTATAATTACTCAAGAGGCTCTCTCAAGGTCATTCCTCCTCAGAGAGAAGGCTGAGCAATAAAATGCTAATTGGGATTCTTTCTTTATTTTTAAAAAGCATAGATCATAGAAAACTGTAAAAAGGGGTCAAATATATGGTGACAGAAGGAGATGTGATTCTGGGTGGTGAACACACAATGAAATACACAGATGACATATTACAGAACTGTACACTTGAAACCTCTATAATTTTATTAAGCAATGTCACCCTAATAAATTTAAAAAAAAACTTCAAAAAACAGATAATATTGAAAATTTTTGACAAAAACATTTTTATTAGTGTACTGGAATCTAATTCTTATGCTTGAACTGAAAAATAAGGTTATTTATCTTCTCAAACGTAAATGAATTTAAGCTCTAGGCAAGCCAAAACCCTAAAACTGGCTTCTAAACCTATCAGGGAGTGTAAACCATTAATTTAGTGTTACCCTTGGCCAGCCACTGTGCATGGCATGGCATGGAGGACAAAGTTTGTTGAGGGAGATAACAGGTACATAGGTAATGTACTAAGTATTATAATAGAGTTTGGGCTAGGGGTTATGGAAAACCTGCTGGACAGACCAAATTTCCCAAAGTGAGTCAGGCTTCCCCAAGGAAAGAGGATTTTACTAGATGTGAAATGGGAACAGAGGATGGGGGAGAGGGATTTGACAGAAATATCCGTCAGTTATGAATTCATACCTTTTGTCTTTTTCTTTGTCATCTGCATCCATTATTCAGTGATGTAACAGAATTCTGAAATAAAAGTGGAGCAACATTTTGCTAAGAAATCAGACAATGTTGTATCACAGTAAAGCAATAAGACTAATCAAAATTCTCAGTTGCATAGCACCTTTCCCTCAAGAAATGCCTAGTTTTTTAAAGACAGAATTTCATTAAGTACCAATAACCCTCTCATACATTATATAGATGTTGAAGACTTATTTATTGTGTGACTCCCCAGTGAATATTTGTCATAACATTGCAAATGAATTCATTTGAAAAAAGTTACAACAGTCTGTGAAGTTATACAACTTAATACAAAAGTAAAGTATTTGTAGGTTTAATACCATATCCTTAAATTCCTTTAATTTCTACTAACTTCAAGAGCACTTAATTAAACACAGGCAAATGTGGGTTGAAAACTTTGTATCTAGACACACACAATACTTGACACAATAGACAAATCTGCATTTATTGACGATATCATAGAAATTCTGGGCATACAAAAAATAGCCTTGAAATCATCAGTGTCCTCTGTTCTGAAATGTCTAATTAGACTCGCACATAACCTCAAGGTCAAAGCTTCAAGGTATAAGTCAATGACATTCAAATACATATGTTTTAAACAAGAAGACACAGTTAAAATATAGCAAACATTCTTTAAATGCTCTCAAAAAAGAGGTATCTTGGGGGTCGAACACTGGGAAGACACTGAACACCAAAGCCAGTTAGTTTCCCAGTTTATGTTGCTATGGGGATGGGGATGCATACCTATGCAACAAAAGATCTTAGGTAATAAGGCCCTCTTGGGTGAAGGAGGATCCAAGCAGAGTATTGAAACTAAAACCCACTATCTCCTCCCTATGTATAGCCAAGACATCCAGGAACTACAATTTCATTTAAAAATCTCCCCATCAACAGAGGAAAAAAGAAGTTTCTCTGTCTCGGCATGTTGGACAAAAGGGTCCTACTCAGACTGAATCAACCTTAAGGTTCCAGGAAAAGCAAAGAAAAACACATTCTGGAGAGATTGCTCTAAAGCCAAGCTTACAGAATTTCCACAGAGTAGGCACCACTGAAGATAAGTCCACCATCCAAAATTAGAAAGTATGTGAAGAAATAATCCACCATATGTCATACGCCAAATAAGGACAGACAGACAGACACACACACACACACACACACACACCCATGCACACACGATGCCCTATGAGACCTCTAAGAATTTCAAATAATTAAAATACCTGAAAGCCATTATAAAATACTTGTGTTTAAACATAATAGACAAAATAGATGAAACTGAAATATGAGAAAAGACTATGTAGACATGAAAAAGAACAAAAGATAAATTTTGTAAATAAAGATACAGCCAATGAAATTAATTTTGAAAAGAGGGATTAAACAATGTATTAAGACACACCAGATAAGAAAATTAGTAAAGGGAATACAAATAAGAGAAGATTTACCATATTACCTTTACAGAGAGATAATGAAATGGAAAATATGAAATAATAGGTTATGAAACATCAACAACAGAATGGGAAGACCTAATATATATCTAATAGAAGTTCCAGATGAAGAGAATAGCAAGAATGGAAGACAAGCAGTACAAAGCTATAATAACTAAATTTTTTCATTGGGTCACATGGAAAATGTGACCCAATCTGTATAAGTTAAAACCACATCTAGAAATATCAGAGTGAAATTTCAGAAAACAAAAGATAGTTAGGCCATTCTAGGCAATAAAACAGATCAAAAAATACCAAAGAATAGTATCATATAGATCATATGTTCTGGCCTTAATGCAACTGAATTAGAAATCAAGAACAAAAAGATAATATAAAACCCTGTGGACTTGGATACTTACAACAGTAGCAACAATGACAAAAATCTGTAAATAGCTCTGGAAATCAGAAAATATTAATAACAAATATTGTAAGAATACTATATATTACAACTTGTAATATGCAACTAAAGTACTACAGAGGAATTTGTACCATTAAATGCCTATGGGAAAAGAAAAGAGCTAATCAGTCAATAAAACCAATTGTAAAACACAAGAGAAAAGCTAAAGAAAGGAAAAAAAGGAAATAATACAGACTAAAAAATGACACAATAAAAATAAACCAATATGATAGAACAGATTTAAAAAATCTGTTTTATTTTATTTTTTGTTAAGAAACAGATTTTTTAAATCTGTTCTATCACATTGGTTTATTTTTATTGTGTCATTTTTTAGTCTGTATTATTTCCTTACACAATGGAGTATTACTCAGCTGTAAGAAAAGATGAAATATTGCCATTTGCAACAAAATGGATGGACCTGGAGATCATCATGCTAAGTGAAATAAGTCAGACAGAAAAAACAAAGAACTGCATGATTTCACTCATATGCGGAATATAAAACTGAAAGCAAAGAAAAAAAGAAATGAATAAACAAATAACCCATGGACACAATCAATAATTTAATGTTTATTTGGGGACGAGTGGGTTAGGAAGGGGAGAAAGGGGAGGGGGTGGGAGAGGAGAGGGGGAAGCTAAATATAAGGTGATGGAAAGAGAAGTCACATTAGGTGGTGAACTTATTAAACATCAAGTTGACAATGCACTGTAGAATTGTATGCCTGAAACCTATGTAATCCTTGCTAAGAGATGTCACCCCAATAAGTCTAACAATAAAAATGAATTTAAAAAAAAAAGAAATAAGGGAGAAGACACATTTTGGAATGAAAAGTGCATACCTGTGAATAAAAGAGATGGAAAAAAGCAGTATGATCAATTCTGTGCCCATGAACTTGAAAAGAGACAAAATATTTCCTAGAAAAATGTATTTTACCAAAATCTATTTAAATATACAAAGGAAATCTGAATAAATCCTGCAAATGTAAAGAAATTCAGTAATTAAAAAATTATTCACAGAAAAACAACCTAACCAAACCTAAACAAAATGTCCTTGATGTTTTCACAAATGAATGCTTCCAAACATTTACATAACATGTATCTAGTATTTCATGCAATTTATAACAGAAAACAGATAAACAGAGAAGATACTCACCCAACTCATTTTATAATGTTAGTATATTCTTTATACTAAACCAAAAGAAGCATCAGAAAGAAAAATTTCATAAGGCAATTTTATGTATTATTCAGATTCAAAATCCTAAATAAAATTATCAAACCCAAACCAGTAGAACAGTTAAAAATTTGGGCTAATTCCAGAAATACCAGGGTAATTTCATATTAGAAAAAAATATAATTCAACACACGAAATAAAAAGACAAAAAAAATGTGATCATCTTAGTAGATACAGAAAATGCATTTGATATAATTCAATACATATATAGATATATGATTTTTAAAAGTATTCTTAACAAGGGAGAGTTCCCTGATGGTGTGGTGGCTAAGGCTTCAGCACTGTCAATGCTGCGGCCTGGGTTCGATTCCCAGCCAGGGAACTACCCACATTAAAAAAAAAAGTGCATAAAAATATTCTTAACAAACTAGATATAGACAAGAACTTTAACCTGATAAAAGGAATCAACCAAAACATAGAAACAATATATTTAAAGGTGGAACGTTAAAGGAATTAGTTAGATTCAGGAAAAAAACAAGAGTGGCTGCTAAAACATTTAATATATAAGGATAAAAGTGCTAACCAAGGTATTAAGATAAGAAAAATAAATAAAATTAATAACTCATGGAAAGGAAAAATAAAACCATCCTCAATGATGAATACTATGATCATCTTCATAGAAAATCCAAGAAATTCTGCAATTTACTATAAATAATAAAGTCATTCAGTAAGGCTGTTTTCTAGACATGTTAATATTTAAAAATAAATTTTGTTCCTATACACCAGCAACCAAAATTCAAAAACATTTGTAAAGATACAGTAGCAACAAAAATGTATAGGTTCTACTGCTTATGGCCATGGAATAACTAATATGGGAATAGCCCACTTGCCATGAACAACTAGGAAACTAGACAAATTACAGGAAATACCTGTTTGGATACAGCTGGCAGCACATGCCTGTGATCCTTGAGATAAGAGCAAAAAGGAGATAGTCTACAATAATCCCAGCTTCCTACCTGAAGTTACTTTCAAAGCATGGTTCAGGGAACAGAATCCCAAGGAGAGTACAGAGGTCTCACTAAGATTAGGAGACAGAGGAGTTCAGGAAAGACAGCATGGCTGAAATTTGTGGAGCAGAATAATAGAAAGGAAAGAACTATGGCAAAAAAGAAACAAAAAACAAAACAACAAAATAAAACTCCTGAAATCTGAATGCAGGCTCTCTTGAATCTTTGGCTGAATAGTAAGCTTTGCCTGTGCAAGGGGATGCTCTAAAAGACCAACCAAAGAATTACCACAGAAGAAACAAATACAATGAATTCAATCTAAATATCAATCACAGCTTACACATGGCTGCAAGACATTTGAGTTTTACCCAGCAGAGTGGACAGAGAAAGATTGAAAAAATGAACAGAGCTTCAGTGTGGGATAACATCAGGCAATCTAAAATATGTTCGTATATGGAACTACATTCCCCAAAGGGGGAAGCAAAAAAAAATGTGAATAATGGCCAACATTTTTCCATACTGGATGAAATAAACATGTATTCAAAAATGCACTGTAGAATTGTATGCCTGAAACCTATGTAATCCTTGCTAACAGATGTCACCCAATAAGTCTAACAATAAAAATGAATTAAAAAAAAAAAGCTCAATGAATCCAAGAAAATAAACACAACAAAAAACTCACCAAGGCACATCATAAAAAAAATTGCTGAAAACCAATTGTAAAGAGAAAAATCTTAAAAGCGAATGGAAATAAAAGATAGAGTTAACATAAGACAGAAAAGACTATATTCTGTCTGATGTCTCATCAGAACAATCCCCACCAAAAGAAAATTAAACATCTTTAAAGTGCTGGGGAAGAAAACTCAACCTACAATTCTACATATATCCAGCAAAAGCATACCCTTCAAAGAAACTGAAGACATCTTCAGTTGAACAAAATATGAAAAAAGTCAAGGCCAGCACACTAAAACTGCCAGAAACGTTAAAAAAAGTACTTCAGGTAGGATGAAAGACTATCAGGTGGAAATTCAGATGTACATTAAAAATATGAAAAGCACTGGCAATAATATATATGTGGATAAATATAAAATTTTTTTTTCATCATTAATTTTTTAAAAAGATAATTGACACAAAAGCAAAGTACTGCAGGGTTTATAATATATGTAGAAGTCAAACCTATGGCAATAATAACACAAAAGACAGGAGAGTGGAAAATATAAATCTATTGTTGTAAGGCTCTTACATCATATGAATGGCACAATATTACTTCATGACAGACAGTAATAAATTAAAGATGTATACTATAACTGCCTAGAGCAAACAATAAAACATGCAGGAGATACAGATTATAAATGAAAAGACATAAAATTGTAATACTATTTAAATACTCGTTTAATCCAAAAGAAAGCAGAAAAGGAAGATAAAGAAAACAACAGTCAAATGGGACAAACAGAAAACATATAGGAAGATGGCAGACTTAAACTTGACCATATTAATAATTATATTAACTGTCAGTGGTCTAAAGACATAAATGTAAAGTCTGGTATTATCAAAACTGGATAAAGTCGTTAAGACCAAACTGTATGTGTCTACAGGATACTCATTTTAATTATAAAAACACATACAGACATATTATAAAATGGTACACTTGAAATTTATACAGTGTTACTAACCAATGTCACCCCAATAAACTTAATTAAAAAATGAAGACACAGCTAGATTACAAGTAAAAAGAGAGAAACATATAAACCAGGTAACCATGAAAAGCCTGAGTGGCTAATTCATATCAAAGTAGACTCCCAGTAAGGAACAGTACCAGGGAAAAAGAGGAACATTTCATAATGATAAAGAAGTCAATCAAGAAGACAACAATCGTAAATAAGTATAAACCTAAAGTTTCAAAATGAAGAACTGAAAGAAGAAATAAACATACCCACAATTTACAATTGGTAAGTTCAAAATTCCTCCATCAGTAATCAATACCAGCCAACAAGAAAATACCTACGCACTTGGCCCTGTTTACAGAACACTGAGCCTAGCAACAATAGAACACGTGTGATTCTATATGTAACAATCGTGAGGATTCAAAATTACTGGACCATAAAACCAGTTTCAATAAATTTAAAGCATTAAAATCATACAGATTATGTTCTCTGATCAAACATCATTAAATTATAAATCAATAACATAAATAAATACCTGAAAAAAACCCAAATATTTGGAAATTCAATACCATAATTTTGATTAATCTAGGGGTCAGAGAATAAACCTTTGGAAAAAAAAAATTTTTTTTTCGGTGGCTCCCTGGCTGAGAATCGAGCCCAGGCTGTAGCATTGAGAGCACCGAAGCCTAGCCACTATACCACCAGGGAACTCCTGGAAAAAGGAAATCAGACAGTATTTCTAACTACATGATTACTAAAAATAATTTTAATTTCAAAAACTTCAATAATGATTATCACTTATTAAAATTATATTATAGTAAAAAACGTAAAAAAATTATATTATATATTTATGGTGTTATATATTTCCATCAGTAAGTTATATAAATAATTATTCAATCACATTTTCATGTTTTTAAATAAATTTATAGGCTTCTTCATAGAAAAAACTATACAGTGCTTAGTTAATTTAACAAAAATGTGCGAAAACATTACCCAAAATAATGTCTTTTTGTAGTATATAAAAGAAAAGCTATGTCATATTCCTGATATGACATATTATAAATTTATCAAATTTCCCCAAGTAATCTACAAATTAATGTAATTTTTATTAAAACCCAGTAGATTCTTTTTTGTCTTTGTTTGGTATTCTATCTAACTTCACAAGTTAATTATACAATTCCTGTGGAAAGCAATGAGACAGAAATATTGATAAAACTTTTTTTTGTTGGGGCGGGGGTAGCTCCCTGGCTTGGAATTGAACCCAGGCTGCAGCAGGCAAAAACTTTTAATAATAATAACAATGTAAAATAAACTTGTCCAACCTGCGGCCCACAGGCTGTATGCAGCCCAGGACAGCTTTCAATGCGGCCTGGCACAAATTTGTAAACTTTCTTAAAACATTACAAAAATTATTCACAGACCTTTTTTTATTATTATTATTTTTTTAGCTCATCAACTATTGTTCGTGGTAGTGCATTTTATGTGTGGTCCAAGACAATTCTTCTTCTTCCAACATGGCCCAAGAAAGCCAAAAGTTTGGACGCTCCAGAAAAGGCTGTGCCCTCCTATACATGGAGGCTTATTATAAAGCAACAGTAATCAGGTAAAAGAACTAATGAGGCAAAACAGGTATAGAATAATGGGACAGAAGAGACCCACTAAGGAATAGATTCCACAACAGGGAGCAAGCGACTCAGCCGGCTCCCAGCACTTGGGAGATCACAATGGAATCCCATCACTTTCGTGAGATTCTGCTGGACCAGACGAGTGTCGCAGTGCACCTGCGCCCAAGTAGGGGAGGCCTCCTTTACTGGGCCTTTTGCTCAGTTATACCCATTGGTGCTTGTGCTCAGTGCTGAGATTTTCTAAAGCTTCAGGGAAAATAGTGGAAAATTCACTGTCGCCATTGCCAGAAAGAACAATTTATAGCTTTGTTCTTTTTTTAACCCCCAATTTAGCTTCATACTGTATCTTGTGTGGGCTTTTTATTCCTGAATCTTGGTCACTCCTTAGGTTTACCCTATTGGCTTCAAATGTATTGAGCAATTGCATTGCCTGTCTAACTCCTCATTACTATAGTAATTGGTTACATACTCTTATTTGGAATAAACATGATGAGTACCTCTCCACTCAACTCTTAATACAATCACAGGTAACTATGCTAAAAGTAAACATCAGAAAGAATACTAAGAAGAGGTCACCCCAGCATTAAAATGTATTTCTATAGTGAAGTAGATAAAATGTTCTTTCTTGCAGCCAAAGAACTTCACACCAAAAACTGAATTGTATGTTGACTAACATCAAACATTTGTTATAAACTTTTTACATAATTTTGACCATAATTATCTCTCTTATGAATAGCTGATATTTAAATACTTTAAAAAATATAAGTTGACCTTCTCTTAAATTCCATTAATATTGTAAATGTTCTCAAATATTAGTTATTAATGGACAGAATAAAAAATACTGCATTAAAAAGGAACAGAGCTGTTCATAAATTGAAATTTGATTTATGACAAAAAAAGCATTATAATTTTGAAGTTTCTACTATGGCAGGGAGAGGGAGAGAGAGAGAGAGAGAGATACTGAGACTTTATCTAGATTCAGACCTGAGTTTGTAGAAAAGTCTTAAACACTATAATATTGTAATTCAAGGAATTTACTTACACGTCTGGGGGCTGATGACCTTTCCAACAAATTCTCTGTAAATTTAGATAAATACTTGTACTCATACACCTCTGCCTTTTCTGTGTGAGGATTTATAAAGTTAATGACTTTCCATGTGAAATGTCTATACTTGTCACATTCTTCAACTTGAAAAAGAGTAGTAATATTTGCTTAAGACTAGGAACCCAGGCTCCCCTTATCCTTCCTCCAGAGATTACATTTCTTATTTCATGGAAATTCTCAGCATTTGCCAGTGAATTTTTCATATTTTTTAAATTTATTTAATCAGAGAGGCCACTACAAAGCATGTTTGTAAAGGATCTGGATTATGAAGAAATACTTGTTATAATATTAGCTAAAAAATGTCACAATATTGTATGTGCTCTTATCAGCCCAATCATGTAAAACACTATGTGTAGAAAACAGAACTAAAGGCAAAAATATTCAGAGGTGTTTTTGGGTGATGGAATGATGGGTGATTTAAAATATTGTTTGGCATTTTTTAAGTTTGCTGTAATTAGTGTATGTGACATTCAAAATGAAGTAACACCTCTCAAAAGTAATATGGGAGCCAGTGTTGATCAGTGAAGAGTCTGGGATTCGTAATCAACTGGATCTGGGTTCAAATCCCATCTCTACCTCTTTTAATTGTGTGACCTTTGGTGAGTTTCTTCACCTTTATGAATCTCAATGATCTCAATTGTAATATCTGCGTTTTAATACCTACATGTCAAAGTTTTTGTGAGAATGAAGTTAACATAATACAAAATGGCTAGCTCTGTGTCTGGAACATAGTAGTTACTGAATAAATTGTAGCTTTAATGAGAGATATTAACATTAACAGCAGCACAAAATCTAAAGGACTGTGAGGAAGATGCATTATTCTCAAAGAGGGAAGCAATGACAAAAAAAATAATAATCTGGCAATACAAAGAGGTTTCTTGATGCAAGAATGAGAGAACCCTGAAGACATCAGTCTCCATGCAGTGGTCCAGTTGGGTAAACCTAACATATCATAAATAGGAGGTATTTTAGATCTGGTTACAGACCCAGAGTATAATGACATCTAAAGCATGTCCTTGTCATTGGCAACATTTGGTAGAATAGTATGATTCGGTAGTAGCACTTGAGCTTCACAGAAGTGACATTTATCTCCAACAGCACTCAGCAGCCCACATATAGGAATGGAGGAAGGAAGAGATTAGATTGGCCCTTGCTCAGACTTTTTCTTGGCACAAAGGAGGACAAAAGGTGTTAAAGATATTGGCTAGAAAAAGTAGTTGAAGTTTTGGAGTATAGTGTGAAGATTAACTAAGTCAAGAAGTTGTGGATAGGGGTAAGAGAGATTCACTGAGGAAAAAAGTACATCAGTCAAGGAGCTGGAATAAATTTGAGGAGGGCAAAGAGCAAGGAAATGAAATGTATCACAGAAAGAACAATGGGAGAATAGAGGTTCTGGAATAACTGGAAAACATTTAGTTGAAAACGTCACCAAATGCATCATGAAAAATATTCTGTTTCAAAAAGAAAGAGCAAGAAAGAGAGCACATCTTCACCCTTCCACATCTGAAGAGGCTGAAGTTAACTAGTTAAGTGCTCTATAACCAGGAATAACTGCCCTCTTTATGGGGTTGCCTGAATTCTAGGCGGTCACTGGTGGGCCTAATGAGCAACTGGGGAGATTTAGTCCTATTTCAACAGCAGTCAGAAAAGTGCTCTGCAGATCAGTCTGTCCTTCCCACCTCCCCACACTAGTCTGTCAGTCAGCTCAGTCAGACTGACAGAGAGAAGGAAACCCCTGTGGCCTCCACAGTGCAATAGTGGTCAAAAAGTGTTCGGCTCATGTAAACATCATTTTAAATGTTTACATAGAATGTTAAATAAAACCAGAGAGGGCCTGAAGAAAAGCAGAATGTAGAGGTGAATACATCTTTGTCTATTACTCTGGTTAAAATATTTGTTTATTTTAAAGTAAAAACCTCAAATATTTAAAATGCCATTTGAAGACAGTCACACCATATACTTGTAGTTATAAAATTTGTTGTGCAATATCAGGGATCAATGCTTTTTTATACAGAAAGACACACATTTTTTATAAACAACTGATCAAGGAAAGTGGTCTTTCAAAACTCAGTATGATTCTAGGAACTTTTTTAAGTTTATAAGGGGAAAATGCATGATGGCATGCTTCATCAATTTGAATGAAGTAATTTTCTCTTAATCATATCAGGTTTATTGAAGATATTTAATCAGTGAGAATGAAATATCTAATTCTCATGTAAACAGTAACATGATGTTGAATGTGTATGGCATAACTATATCAACCAAGTCAGTGGAATATTCCAATTTATTTTCAATTAAAACTTACTTCAGAAATTGTAACCCTTAAGACTGTATTTCATCTTTTACTTTTCTTTCCTCGAACATGAGTTCTTTCAGCAAGCTTTCACTGCAAAGGGATAGTCCCCATGCTGGGTGAGGTAGTGGGGAAGCCAAGCAACAAAGGAAATGAGCCCATTTGCACAGAAATATGCATACTGACACAGGTAAATGTGCACTCTTTCTTAGACCAAAGCCAAGTCTCATTCTGTGCATTCTGTGGTCCCTTCTGAGGACAGAGTCAGGTTAGTTGTTTCCATTGTTGTATCCTCAGCACCCAAAACACTTTCTGGTAGAAAACCCATGCTGAAAAAATGTTTGGTGAATGAAAAAAATGAAAGAAGAAGCAGTTCTACCTGGCAAAATACTGATGAGCAACCAAAGGTTTTTGAACACCTCTTACCCAGTTAATCTTGTTCCGAAAAGAAACAGGTCAAAAAATTAAATAAAATTTTTAAAAAAATTAAACAAGGGAAAAAGCAAACCCAGATCCACAGAGAAACAAAGTCAGATCTAAAAGTGTATCTCTCATTGATTTTACACTTTGGGAAATTCTGCATGGCATGTTCTCTTATAGCCTGATGCAATAAGGAATACTAAGAAACGAAAGGTTTCTTACAACCTTTGACATTGTGGCCAAATATTTCAAGTTTCTATGTGTATAGTAAAAACTGAATTTTGCCCTGAAATAGATCAGCAATCCATTGAATTCCTATTCCTACTTTCATTCCAATTATGTCTCTGGATCTTCTATAAAATCCTTCCTTGATTCTGCCAGTTCTGAAATTTCAGCAATTTATTCAGTCCCTGTCCCCTCTACACCATGGCAGCACACAAGCTTACTGGG
This sequence comes from Lyroderma lyra, assembly GCA_004026885.1. Lineage (NCBI taxonomy): Eukaryota > Metazoa > Chordata > Mammalia > Chiroptera > Megadermatidae > Lyroderma > Lyroderma lyra. The sequence continues at coordinate 206,515 of PVJL010001026.1, forward strand.
AAGAATGACACTTACATAAATCCAATGATTCAAGACAAGGAGATTATCACTACTGGACTAGAAACTTCATAGTGGTGGGATCTGAGATAATTGTGTAGTGGATCCAGAAGTCCTCAACTGGCAAATAGACAGGAAAGGACATCACAACCAGAAAACTGTCTGAGTAAAGCCATCACGGTGGAACATAATGGTGTGGTGACATCCATCTGCCCTTACCACTTCTTGGTGTGTGAACTTGAGCATGTTATTTCACCAGTTTCCTCATCTATAAAATGGGAATAATCATAACACCATTACACAGAGCTGTTGTGAAGATTCACTGAAATAATAACTAGCAAAGTTATTATTCCAGCCTACTGATAGATATAAAGGCCTCAATAAATACTTTTAAACCAAGTGTGAAAACAGACAAAAAGTTATCCAGTGGTTACCAGAAACTGAGAGAGGGGGAAATTGGGGAGCTATTTAATGGAGATAGAGTTTCAGTTTGAGATGATGAAAAAGTTTGGAGATGGAAAGGGATGATGGTTGCACAGCACTGTGAATGTACTTAATGTCACTCAATTGTATGCTAAAAATGGTTAAAATGGTAAATTTTATGTATATTTTACTATCACATTAAAAAAAAAGAAAAATAAAGAGCAAGACTTGCCTAGCAACCAGCACAGTGTGACTGAAATCAAGAATATTTAAGAAGGTAGCTTAGGGCTAGGAGCAAAGAACTTTGAATGTCAGGTTGAGAAATGTGAACTTGATCTAAGTTCACATTTCTCAATTAAGGAGCTGCATGGGGACACTTGGAAGTGCTATGACTTGAATTTGCATTTTACAAATATATAATTAATATTGATTTTTGTAAAGATCACCCTGGGATGGATTGGATGGCTAGAAAGAAACTGAGGCTATAAGAAGGAATATCAATTAGACTTCGATTATTTAAACAGTGGTCTCCGGTCCATCAGGATTTGTCTTACCTGAAAGCAAATTCTCAGCCTGCCCAGACCTGCTGAATCAGAACTGCTGTGGTACAAGATCTCTAGGTAATGCCTATACATATGAACCTTTGGGAAGCACTGCGTTCAAAGACCTGAGAAGTTCAGCTGGAAGAGGTTAAGGATTTGCAGTAGGTCACTGGCAACAGAGATGGAGTCAAAATCATAAGCATTTATGGAACTTACTACAAATAAGATAGATTCTGGGTATTTCAAACACTGACATTTAATATTCAAATCAGCCCTGTGTGATATTTATTTATTCTTATTTCCTGTGTGGAATACTATTCAGCCACAAAAAAGAAGAAAATCCTGTCACTAGCAATAACATGAATGAACCTGGAGGACATTATGCTAGTTGAAATAAGTCAGACAGAGAAAGACAAATACTGTCTGATCTTGGTTGTATGTGGAATCTAAAAAAAAATTATAATAGAAACAGAGAGCGGATTGGTGGTTGCCAGAGGTAGGAGAGTAGGAGGTGGGGGATATGGATGAAACAAAAGGTACGAACTTCTTGTTATAAAATAAGTAAATCTTGGGAATGTGATGTACAGCATGGTGACTATTGTTAGAAATACTAGATTGTGTATTTGAAAATTGCTAAGAGTAGATCTTAAATGTTCTCATCACAAAAAGAAAAAAAAATTTAAGTATGTAGTGATGAATGTTAACTAAACTTGTTGCAGTAATCATTTTGCAATATATACATATAGCAAATCATTATCTTGTACACTTTAAAATTGTACAATGTTATGTGTCAATTATATCTCCATAAAACAAGAAAAAATTAAATTAGAATTAAAGTAACTTGTCTGAGGTTACCCTACTAGTACCTGGCAGAACTGGTATTCAAATCAGTATGCAAACATCTGCTTCATCATCTCCTCTGTATTACTTTTCAAACTTCAGGGAAAAGGAACTTTGCCTTGCTTGCTACACTCCTCACCTTTTTCTTTGTTATTAAACTGAGATGATTACTCTAGAAGTTCTCTAAACTATTTTTTTTTTTTTTTTTTTTTTTTGCTTTTTGGTATGTGGGTAGCTCCCTGACTGGGAATCGAACCCAGGCTGCAGCGCTGACAGAGCCAATGCCGAAGCATGAAGCCACTACACCATCAGGGAACTCCCCTCTAAACTATTTTTGAGGCCCAACTGATATGGAAGACAGCATATGAATAAATGGAAATCTTCTGAGCTTTCTAGCTACCCACTCGAATGCAATCTTCTACATCCTGTCTCCCAGCCTTTGCCTAGGTTGTACATGAACCCTCTAAGTAATCTGCTTCTTCATCTATGGTCAAACTGAATGTCTCTTCTACAATCCTGTTTTCCAGAATCCCAAGGCTATGGAGGAATTAAGCTGGTATTTAATGTGTGTTCCTTCCTCTTCCTTATTAATCACAGAATTCAATATTTCCTTCATTTGGTTGCAACAACAGAACTTCTCCAGAACTAAATGTCCAATATATTGTACAGTAATTCTCTAAAAGGAATAGAAAGTCAAATTCTTCATCTTTACCAAGATATTAGCAGAGAAAATCCCAGTTATATGACAAAACTCAATTTATTCCCGCAAACGAAGGTTGTCAAGTTACCTTTTTTGTTGTTTGTTAATTTATTCTGTTTGCTAGATTCTACATATAAGTGAGATATATGGCATTAGTTTTTCTCAGTCTGACTTATTTCACTTAGTGTAATAATAACCTCTAGGTTCATCCATGTTGCTGCAAATGGTAAGTAGTTACTTTTCATAACCCTCTGTTCTTTCTCTGCCCTCATCTAGGTCCATTGGATCAGCATCCACTGCCTAACTATGGATTTCACCCCTGCACTGTGGCTCACTCCTCCCTGCTCCTGCCTATCCTCCGTGACATACCTCATACTCAGACCTTTCATTTCAGTTCCTGTAAACACCTCCTCATTCTGGGTCTCCACTCTTGACCTGTTCCATTCCATCCTGTCCTAGTGGACAACATGATTCAATACAGTGACCTAACCCTGTCCCTCATCCTAAAGCCCTCCTCCTTGGGTCCCCCGCTATCCCAAACTTACTGGAAAATGCCCTGACCTCTTCATCAAGTAACTTATTTGATTCCCACATTGCTATGAGGTATGTTCTGATATTATCATCTTAGTTTCTCAGGAAACTGAAACACAGAAAGGTAGTTCAAGATCACCCAGCTAGTAAGTGGTACATCAAAGATTTGCATCCAGAGTTTTTTATTGGAGTTAGAAACTACACGTGACTGCCTTCCATCCCTAAATTACTGCTTCCAAGAAGACTTCCCAGATTTCCCCTCTTTCCTTTGAAGATCCCTATACAAACTGTGTCTGTGTAAATTAGAATGTAAGGTTCCTCGGGGAAAAGAGATCTTACTGTGCTTTCTATACTCTAAGTATCTAAAACCATTTTTAGCATACCCAAATTACTAGATATTTGTTTAATCCAATTTAATGTGCATTCAGTACAAAATATGATATAGAGAATGTATGTTACCTGTTGTGAAAATGTTGGAGGAAACTATTTCACCTTAACATACCTCCCTTCTCTTTGCAAAGTTCATGATGACAGAATATGGTCCTATACACCCAGGTGACAGAAGAGAGGAAACCAGAATTTAGAATGCCCCCAAAAAAGAAAATTCATAGGAATGTGGTTGCCAGGAATACTAGGATTTAAGAGAAGAAATGTTTCCACAGAAATCCAGCCTATTCAATGTCCAAAGCAAATTTTGCATGAAGCTTATCAACCCTATCATTTCTTAAGCCATTTTAAGGGGTGAGATAATGGGTAATGGCCTATGGAAGCATTTATAAGATAAATGAATTTCAAGTTTCTTGCATCTAATGGTTAGTATTGTTTAGCACTATCTTCTACTGTCCAGGGCTACCTCCACTCCTAACAGGCAAAGGAAGTTCAGCATTGGGTTGATTTCAATTTAAAGAACAAGACCCCTCTGCAGGACTTCACAGAATTGATCTGAAGTTTCTGCTGATGTGATGTGCACGTTATATTTGCTAGCTGAAATAGCTGGACAATCTCACAAATGAACCCTATAGATATCTAGGTAACAAGATTTTAAAGATTTTAAGAATTCAATCAACCTGTAGAACTTAATGTTTTTCATCATTCTCAAACCATGTCTTAGAATTAAACATAGGAAGTAATCCTTATAGAAGCCCTAATGATCCCTGAGATGGCCAAAAGAAGCTTTAATAATGGAAGATTCTTCTGGATGTCCTGTCTTGCGCTATCTTTCCTTGACTGCTTCTTTCAATTTCTATTACTTTGACTAGCCTTCACTTTGCAAAGAGAGTGCTCTACCATAGCATTTGAAGGGGAATTCTATTTTTTCCAGCTTTACTGACATATAATTGACAAAAATGTATATATTTAAGGTATACATGATGATTTGATATATGTATACACTGTGAAATGGTTACCACAATCAAATTAACACTTTCAATATCACCTCACATAATTACCTTTTTTGTGTGTGGTTAGAACACTTAAGATCAACTCTGTTAACAAATTTCAAATATACAATACAGTATTATTAACTATAGTCACATTGCTGTACTTTAGATCTCCAGAACTTATTCATCCTACAACTGAAAGTTTATACTGTTGAAACTATTGCTCTCAATGTCCCTACGTTTCTAAGTATGCCACTGTACAACAACCTTGATTTTCTATTAATCCATTACATTTATAATATTCTCCTAATTGACATTTTAAAAAATCTAGCTGAGATTTTTATCTTACCTCTTTTAGATCTCGTTTTGATTTCCCAAAAATTTAGTCTGAATTATTTTAGGACTAGGACATATGAAAGCACCCTATTTTGAAAAGCTAAAGTACCATGATTATCTCCAATGAATTCATGGAATTCATGGAGTGCCTACCCTGTGCTGGGCTCAGCAATACCAAGCATAGGAATCCAAAGATGAGGATGACATAGTCTCTGCCCTCATGAAGTTCACAGTCAGTAAGAGGAAGAGTTTAAACCAATAATTGTAACCTCCAACTTAAAAAGGATTTCATCAAGTCGAAACAGTCCATGAATTCCAAAAGACATGTAAAACCGAAAAAAATATTGCAAAATTTTCTATTTAATTACTAAGAGTATGCTGCTATCCTTCCTCTTTGAACTCACAAAGAAATTAGGGTGGGACTTGCTGGGACTCTGTCTTCACGCTCCTTACTGTAAGAGTTTCTTGGAGAGGAAAACATCCTCATTATAATGTTATTTTTATATTTAAGCAATAAACTTCCTTTGGTATGGGGTACAGACTCAAGCATATTTACTGAATTTGGCTTTACAAGAGTAGTAAAAAAGATGATTTTTTAAAAAATAAAAAATAGTAATATCATTAGCTGACATTAATTAAGCACTTACTCCACCCCAGTCTCTATTATTACCTTCCCCATTTTACATAGGAGAAAAATGGGGTCCAGAGAGATTAGCTAACTTTCCCAAGGCTACCTTGAGAGTTAGTGGCAGTGCCTGAGCATTTACTCACTAAAGTTCCTCCTCTCTATGACTTAGCATTGGCCTTCTTTCAACACTCTTGCCTATCTACTAATGCCATTTGTCATTTCCCACTTACCCTCCTTCCACCTTCCCCTCCATTCTCCATCTGTGACCTTCCAGCTGATTAGGAATACGTATAAACATGTTATGTTTCTCCCAATTCTGGTTCTCCAGTTCATCGACAAATTAATTACTTTGAAGTTCTGTAACAATCACATGAATGTCCAATAACCTTTCTGCAATTGATCATGTCCTTGAAACCCACCAAAAATTATAAATATGCTGACAAACTGTATAAACACACCAATGTCCTTGGCTGAAAAACATAGAGGAGTTTGGTTTCTATCCTTGTGAGAGCCCATTCCATTGATAGTGATTTTTGAGACATAAGTTTGAATATTTGAGAATCTGTGCTCTATAGTAAAGATTGACAATCCAGTATACTTTGAGACTCAAGACAGCACCAAGGCTGAAGTGCAGTAGCACTGTAGCTTTGTAGGTGCTAAGAATCTAGAGGTGCATTTCATGGACTTCTTTCCACCTCCCCTGTGCTTAAATATGATGGGTTCCAAGCCTCTGCTTCACCTCTCTTATACCCAAGAGCTCTTCCAGATTTTGGGTATTTTTTGCTGTTATCCAAGTAAGCCATGACATCAAACCAAGGCTAATACTCTTAGACTCACTCAAGACCCAATAACGCACTGTTGAAAATACTGCCCCTGAAGTCTCCTACAGTCAGGTATTTACACAGAAATATTGTCCTGTCTATCCTTCACATCTCATAACTCTGACCTAACTATTTCAGCTACTCATTGATACTATGCAAAACTGAGCTAACAGCTGACTGTGCATTGCCTCTCTTTCCAGGCTTAATCAATGAACCCTTTTCTTTCTCTCTCCTGCTCATTTCCTCTTCCCATTTTTTTCATCATTTAGTTACCATGTTCTAATATTGGCTCGTCTCTAAAGAATCAACCCCAAAATTTACCAAAAACAAAGAACAAGAAACCCAAAAATGTAATTGATAGTTCACCTGTTAAAAAAAAAAAAAAAAAACCAGAGTAAAGAGAAGATGTTAAAGGGAAAATGTCAACAGGAGAACATTCTACATCTAGATATCCTGGTTCTCTTTACCAGATAGCTCCTACATAAAAAGTAGATTCAATTGTGGAAATAGAGAAATGCTTTCCCTCATCAGATAGCATCTTTCCTGAAAAGCTGTGTGTAAGTCAATGCCATAGATTCTTTTGATATTTGAGGGTCATTTTCTAAATGTCGACTCTTTGACAGACTCTGGGGGATAAACAGATGAAGTTAATATGGACTGACCTTTGAGAGATTAGACTTATAAACAGATAAATAACTAGAATACAAAGTAAAAATTGGAGCAATTTAATTCAAGTAAATTGCTCTGAAAGCTGCGAGGAGGGAATAAAGATGAGGAGTATAAAGAGAACACATGAACAGAGGCACAGAAGTTAGAGTCTGATATCATACATAGCAGGCAAAAACCCAGGCTAAAGTGATCATATATTTTTCTGCATGGCAACCCCCTTAACTCTGCCACATTGAAGCTCAGGGTTCCCTGGCTAGTAGGAAGCTCAGGCTGTTATTCTCAGGACCACAGAGAAAGTAGACCTACTGCTACAGAGGAGAGTAGAGAAAACCATTACTAAGAAAAGCTCTTTTGATCCATTATATTTCAATATAATAGAACTACAATTTCAATCTACTGAGGTAAACCAACATACGTAATCTTATTTACCAATAAAAATTATGTAAAGCACTGAAATATAGCCTCCAAAATTCTAGGAGAGAAGATTTTTTCTTTCTTCTCTTGCTTTTTTCTTCCTTTATTTCATTTTTTTCTGTGCAAGGAACCACCACTGGTGGTGGGCAGCCCCTGTCCACACAGGTCTAGATGTCCTGGATATGTGAGGGCCAATGCACTGGCAAACTGCGCATGAACATGTTGTGACAGTGGAGTGTAAGGATAGGCCAAAGACACAGGTGGGGACTTTTGGCGGACACTCCAGGCTGCCAGGTCTACCCTGCTCCTAAACTGAGTGGCTAATTAAGAAGCTCTTTCTTGCCTGCACATCTTACCTGGACTTCCCATCTTCACTTTTGCCCCAAACTTGTTATTAAATGAGTGAATAACTGAATAAATGAAGTAAACATGCCTTAATATTGGTTAAAGCACTGAAATTTGCAAATGATTATGTAAAAAACTGGAGGTGAGTCAAGATTATCCCCATGTTACTCTCATTATTTCACTATGCCTCCTTCCCTAAAATGTCTACAGCTTTAAGGTCTCCTACAGACTTATTCCTTGGTTCCTTACAAAAGCTTAGCAGTACCTTATGCGTGACTTGCATTCTACAGGTCTGCATAACACTTTAAGAGCACTTCCATTTTTACTCATGTAAAACTTTATTGCACATTATATTAGAATTTATAGAAACTAAAGTTTGTTCTCACTCACCCAATTCAAACATTTTATAAAAATAACCAAGATGCACCAAAACTAAGTGGCTTATTTCAAATTTAGTAGTTTTTTACTTAGGAGCCTTTACTAGCTCTTAAGATAAACTGTTGGTATGAAATCATCCACATTAGATCTACCTTATATGGAATATAAACAGATGCTGACTTATAAAAATTATTATATGTGGATATGGAAGCAACCTAGGTGTCCATAGACAGATGAATGGATAAAGATGTGACATGTATGTATGTATGTATATGCTGTTGGACAATTAATTTTGCAAACTCATTCTAGAAAAAATGCTACAACCCTCATTGCTGAATATCACTACATTCACTTTTGAAGTACTTCCCTTGGAAAGTTATGCACCGATGTCATTGCTTTGTCCACCTTTCAAAGAATTTTTGGAACTCTTTCTAGGATGGCCACCGGAGCTGTTATGGTGCCCAAAATCTGACAATTAAATTTGAGAACTTAGCACCAAGTACTTACATTGGCAGCACTGTACAGACAACTCAGTAACCTTGTACAGTGCTGCCAACATAAGTTCATGGTGGCAAACTTAACTGTCAGATTTTGGGCACGATGAAAGTTCTCATTGCCATTCCAGGAAAAGAGTTCCAAAACTGCTTTGAAGGGTGGACTAGGTGCCAGTGTTGATGTATAGCTTCCCAAGGGGAGTACTTTGAAGGTAACCATAGTGATAGCAATGAGGAAATGCAGCAATTTTTCTAGGATAAATTTGCAAAATTAACTGTCCAACCTCGTGTGTGTATGTGTGTGTGTGTGTGTGTGTGTGTGTGTGTGTGTATAATGCAGAAATAAAATATGAAGGCAATCTCTCAAATTGTATTAACATGGATGGATCTAGAGGGTGGAGTGCTATATTTAGAGCTACCAAATAGAATCTCTTAAGATAAAATTCAAATTGTAAACCTATAACTTGTGAAAATCAATGACAACTCTTAAACAGATATTTTTATTATTCATGATACACAATTACACATGTATTTAATTCACAAGTATTAAGAGAACATTGTACCTACTTGAATGATATTACATCTTGACCTGTGCTTTAAACTTCACTGAGCATGTCCTGATTGTATGAATTATTGACTAATTCAGATGTTATTATTTTAAAATGCAGCTCATTAATTAGATTTCCCCCAATCACTTACAACTTACTGATCAGTTTCAAATCACAGTAGACTCTTAGATTACAAGTGCACAGTAAAATATAAAAGGTAAGTATAAAAGTCTAAAAGATAAAAAATGTTTTCTTACCCAAGAATGAGAGATGAAGAAACCTATGAGTGTTGCCCGTGAACACTGAATAGTCTATCCAGTAACCTATGAAAAAACAGATGTTTATATATCAAAACAGCCCTTCTAAAAGCACAAGAGAAGTCAATAATCATGTAACTGCACATTTAAAATAAAGATAAGAGAACCTTTTTCAATTATCAAGACTTTTCAAGTTAGAACTGACTTTTCCATACAGCACTATGATTCTCATAGCAATGCTAGGAGGCAGAGAAACTGAGATTGCCCCTCACCCAAAGATGTTCTCAAAGTGATTCTAGCTTCTGCATGAAGTCAAATTCCCTTAGTCTCCTAATTTGCGCCCCTTCAATCACCATGGCAGCCTACTTGACCAAAGGGGATGAACTCTCTGATGCTCTCTTGTCCAGTAGTCTTGATACAAGCCCTGGAGACGATGTTAAGGTCTGCCTCTACACAAACTCTCCTTTTTGTGCAATTAAACAAACAAACAAACAAAACCTCTTTTGCTTGTAACCCTAAACTTGGTTTATAGATACAGTTAATGTTGCTGAATTTCTTCTAACAGGTGCTATGGAGTTGCTTTGTATTAGGCAGGGGGTATTCCCACCTTCTCTGAGGGACACACAATCCTTGCACTGTCTGGGTGGTGCCAAGGCTGAAGCCAAATAACATAGTCCCAAAATAGAAATCTCTTTCTGGGCAAATATTCCCTATAGTATCTATGAAGCCTGATCTGGGGATCTGGATATATAGGTTTGGTAGCCAAAAGATATCATTACTCCAAGTTTTTCCAGAATCATGTAGAAGGTTCTTTCATGCATACTCTCCTCATAGTCCTCCTCCCTGAGCCCTCTAGAGTTCATCGTCTACCATTCTTTCAGGATGCTTGTCATCTTTTAGGATGCCTTATCACGATTCAAGCCCTTGTCTGTATTTCCCAGTGGACCATAAGCACAAGGCCAGAATCTGGTCTCATTATTTCCTGTCTCCAGCACCTGGCACAGTGTAGAAACTCAAGAGGCATCCACTGAAGGCAATCAGGGCCATTGCTCAACAAATGACCCTGGTTCACTTTAGCCAAGAACATCTACAAGAACCCAGCTAGGTGCCCACAGTGGCACTCATATACAATGCTTACTCCACTGGTGACTGACATCCAGACCTGCTTGTTTGGTACAGTTCTGACCTTGAGGAAGATCTTCTGACAAGATTTTTCACTTGAAACCACAAAGCAAACGAGAGTAGTGATGTGGACTTTGGAGCCTATCTATTTAGTATGTTTGGATTTGATTCAGCATACTAAGCTGATTTTATCTTACTTCATTGCAGATAAGATCATGTTAGTAAAGGGAGAACATAAAAGGTTCAGTTTGTGATTACTCAACAAATATTTATTAAATACGTTATCATGGTTACATGTGTTCTACTTTTTGAAGCTTTTAAGCATCACTCACAATAAAATTGTTTCATTTTGTCACCCAAGGCCCTCTACTACATAACACAATTCACATTTTCAGCTGCACCACTGCTCATGTCTTCTAATTCCAGGACGTACTCACCGTTACCCAGACACACATTCTTCATTCCCCCATCCAGCTTTTGCTTGTGAAAGTGTTCCTGCCCAGAATGCCATTCTCTGTATCTTTACTGATTGAAGCCCTATCTATCCTTCAAGGCATATTCTCCAAAGCACCTTCTCAAAGAAACTGTTTCTGATCCTCTTTCCTGTACTTTTGGTGGCAACTACTCTAGTTGGCAATGTATGAAAGTCATGTGCTGTCAAGTTTCTCCCCTCAGTGCAGAGAACAGCATAAATTCCTCTCTACGACATATGGCTGTATGAATTTAGCCTGCAAAACTGTGAGGAATAAATCTCACTCAGTTGGTTGAGGATTGTGAAAAGACCTTGCTCTTTCTCCATACACCTTAGGATTTGGGGGGGGGGGGGATGACCTAAGACGTAGAAAAATATGTAAGAAAAAAATGTAGAAGAGATGACTTAATATCTAGATAGCCATCTCTCTTTACATAAAGGTAAATTTTAAATGAGTCATTTAAAGATACCTTAGTGAATCATTTAATTAAGAATTTGATAGGTAAATTTCTTCTGTCTTCAGTTCATTTTCAGTTTAAAATATTGAGAGCCAATTGCTGAAACCAACCAAAGAAAATCATACTGGAAGATTCACATACATAAACACAGAAATACTGAATCTGAGTCAAGAACCTGAACATATTACAGATTATATTGGAGTATTTTAGGCCACTCTTAGTCCATATTTATTAAGGGCCAATCTACAGCAGGTCCTCCAACAATGTAATTTTGTTCAATGTTATTTCATAGGAACTTATCCCTTGTTTTATCAATTAGGCTACGGTAAAGCTGTTTTTGTTACAAGTCATTTCACTTCAAGTCATAAAACTTACCTATGGCATTAAGTGAGGCTTACTGTACTTGACTCCATAGGAAGTTACCAAGGAAACAAGAATTCTGTTTTCAGGACATTGAGTCCTACACTTCTAATTTATGAGAAAATCAAGGTATCTACAGTGACTTCAAGGGCTTCCATTTATTTATTCAGTTATTCATGTCCCAAGTAGTTATCTATTGTAGGCAGGGCACTGTGCCAGCTGTTTAATTGCTGCTGTTGTTGCTATTGTCATCATTAGGCCTTAAAGTTAAAAGACCTACAGAGAAATAATAATTATCATTTCATAGAAGATTTACATAACTGTCAAAAGGATTTTCTAAAAATTGAGAAGCTAGAATATTGATAAGCATAAGAATCAAATGGGGAAATCAGTGTGGTCAGGCAGACTGAGTTCCTTAACTGAAGTTATTAATATTTTTATTTAATTTGTAAGATAGCTGGGTACTACTTCAAATTTCTGAGAAGGGACTAACATCATCAGACCAATTGTGAGATAGACAGATGATGCATGGAGCTCAAAAAGACAGGCTGGGGAAAGGATTGAGTTTTCAATGTAATTGTTGAAGAAGAAAGAAAAAAATTTGCAAAAGAAGATGGATTTGGGCATGCTATGAAAGAAGTCAGCTGATATGAAAAGGGACAACCAATAAAGTTAAAAAGCAAATGTGATACTACCATTTGGGCCTGGAGACAGCAGGGGCTGAAGTGGCTGAAGGTCAAAAGGCCAGAGATGTTCTTTACTGAAGGGAAATTGGGTTGTGGAAGAGTGTGTAGAGAAAATTCACTAGCTTTGGTTCTCTTGCTTGTTTAGGCATAAATGAAATATGCAGGAAAACCCACCCTGTATTTGACAGAATTACCAATTTGACCACATGGACATGACAAATAGTTGGACAGAAGATTAGGAGATCTCTTCCAGCCTTGTAGAGTCAATTATTCTATAAGCCATGTGCATAAAGAATATATGAAATTTTACTAGAGTGCCCTACGGGATTGACCTGAGGAAGAGAAGATAAAACCTTAAAAATATTCAATTAGAAGAATGGAAGGAGTAAGCAGCAGCAAGGGGAAAGAAGAGAGCCAAAGCAAGTGAGGAACTGAGCACACACAGAGCAGCTTCTCCACTTTGGGAAAAAACAAGGAAGCCCAATATGAGAAAGAAAACTGGGAGACAAGTGGAAACAACAGAATAAGATGTAATGTATTTTGCATCCATATTGTCATTGCAGCATTGTTTGCAATGGCCAAGATGTGGAGGAAGGCTGGGTGGCCATCAGTGAATGAATGGATAAAGAGTAGGTAATACATATATACAATGGAATATTGCTCAGCCATGGAAGGGTAAAGGTTCTTGCCACCTGTGCCAGCATGGATGGAACCTGGAGGGTGTTGTGCATAGCGGAGTATGTCAGAAAAAGAAGGACAGATACAATATGATTTCGCTTATATGTGGAATCTGAAGGACAAAATAAACAAACAAAACAGAAACAAATTCATAGATACAGAGAACATTTTGATGGTTGCCAGATGAAAAGAGGTTTGGGGGTCTGGATGAAAAAGGAGAGGAGATTAAGAAATTGGTTGTAACACAGCAGTCATGGGAATGTAGGGTATAGCATAAGGAATACAGTCAATAATAGTCAATAATATTTTAATACCTGTGTATGGTATTAGATGAGTACTAGATTTAGTAGGGTGACAGACAGGAAGGGCTCGGGGGATTGGGTGAAAAAAGTGAAGGCATTAATTACAAATTGACAGCTACAAAGTAGTCATGGGTATGTAAAGTAAAGCACAGGAAATATAGTCACTGGTATGGTACTAAAGATGTATAGTGCCAGGTGGGTATTAGACTAGTTGGGGTGGGAGAGATCGCTTCTTAAATTATATAAATGTCTAACCACTATGCTGTATACTTGAAATTAATATAAAATAATATTGAATGTCAGCTGTAATTGAAATTTTTTTGAAGTGGGGAAAAAGAGGAAGGGAAATAAGAGGTTCAAATTTTCAGGTATAAAACAGACAAGCCATGGGGATGTAATGTACAGCATAGGGTATATAGTCAATAATATTGTGAGAGCATGGTATAGTTTCACATGGTTACTGGACTTATCATGGTGTTCACTTCTTTAGGTATATAGATGTTGAATAACTATTGCGTACATCTGAAAAGAATATAATATTGTATATTAGTTATATTTTAATAAAAATATTAAATTAAGATGTAGTGTATTTTGCATAATGTCAAAGAACAATTTCAGCACTCCTGAACGCTATGACAGGAGGAATAATTTGTTTTTCATCAATAATACTGTAAGTACAAGAAGGTTTTGCCAGTATTCAATTTATTAGCAATGGCATTGACAAAACCATTTCAATTTGTGTTTTCTTCTAGAAACACCTAACCTGGGTGATCTCCCTCCAACCACTGCACAAAGCATATCTGTCCAGAAAGGCTTAGTTGGCCTCTGCCACAGGGGGAACCTCTGAACAAAGAAAAGGGATTTGCATAAAGGTGGTTGGCTAAGTACAGCTTCTATTTAATGCCGTACAATGTTGAAAGGGCCATTCTCCAACCTAGCAGTGTAATCCTAATGGAGAGTTTTTGTCCCCAAGGCTGTGGCGCACCACTTTATTAGACTGACAATCCACAGTAAAAGAATGAATGAACTACCTCTTTTGATAAAGCTAAGGGAGCTGGTAGCTCACAAGCCTGACAGATTACTGAATTAGAATCTGGGCGATTGGCAGCCTGAGACCCAAAAGGTGCTCCATAAGGAAGTACCCACTGCTAGTGCTCCTGGCTGCATGCTGAGGGTTCACCACTCAAGATAAAGGTCCCAGAGCCCACCCTCCATTTAGAAAAGAGGCTGTGGGAGTTCCCCTTTCCATACAATACTTCTTAAAGAGATCAAAAACCTTTCATCACCATGTAGCCCCTTTGACAGTTCTGTAGAACACTATAATCATTTCCCATTAGAATACTGGGAAAGAGTCAGGTTTCTTGTTTCTTTTGCAATTTCATTTTTTTAAACAAGTTTATTTTAGTTTTCCTGTTTTTGAGAGTGTTAAATTTACAAAATAGAAGACAAATTCTCCTTCTCAGAAGCAAATATTACCATTTCAGATTATTTCTTGCCAGTCTTTTTTATGTAACTGTGAGAAGTACAGTTTGTTCATATGGCAAGTCTAACTGATCCTTATTTTTCAGCTAAGGAACAGTCCTTTAGAAATTAGGTGGTTTCTCCTAATTGATTTTAGTCCCCTTGCCTTCAGGTAATTCCCATGCTTACCTCCCACTTCTCCTGAATCCAATACCACTCTTCCCTATACCTTAGGCTGTCTTATCCAAAAAAGCAGAGAAATTGTCTCCCAAAATTGGTTGAATATTTCTTAAAGGGTGCCATGTCCACTAATAAAAACCTATATGCAAGAAAAATAATTTAAGATTGATACACAAATTATGTGTTAATGTCACAGGGCAGATAAAAAATATGAATCACTTCAGTAAAAAGGTTCTCAATTTATTAGCCACACAGTTCTCAAATTAGAAATAGGGGCCAAGGGAGTTCCCTTAGTGGTGTAGTGGCTAGGCTTCGGCGCTCTCAACGCTGCGGTCTGGGTTCAATTCCCAGCCAGGCAACTACCCCCCACAAAAAAAAGAAAAGAAAAAGAAATAGGAGTTAAAGAAACCATTTTTTTCCTCAATAAAAGACCGTGGACCTCATTTTAAATGATCTCCCTAATTGTTGCTGACTCTTGGCTGCACCCATGCCAGATGCCCTCTGCATCTAGAGTGAACAGCCTTTACTAAGTCTTGTCTGCAGAGTACCTAGGAATATTTCATAGTTGTCTTGACTCAGCTGGGAGAAGAGAGTGAAACTCACACAAGTTATTGCCTATAATTAATGTTTTCTATAAGGAAACAACTGACTTACAAGTTCATTCTCCCAAATGGGAGACCTGAAACTAGAGGTTAGCAAACCAAATTTTATATATATGTATACACACACACACACACACACACACACACACACACATATTCACACATAATTCCACACTGTAAAAATTATTAATCCAGTGGTTTAACTACTGGAGGTTGCAAAACTAGTAGAAATCAATAATATTTTAAAAGGCAAATGCTTACGATTCAGTTCCAGCTCTGCACTACCTGTGTGACATTAGGCAAACCATTTGGCCTCGCTGAGAACCTGTAAACTAATGCTAACACACTGGGACTTCAAAACCTCTTAGGTGGCCATCTCCTCACTGGAAAGAACAATAGTATTCATGAATTCAACAGATACTGCAACAAGTAAAATAAATATTGTGAAAAAATGTAAAAAATTTGAACATTGTATGCATACACACATTATGGTTAAAAGTTAATGCAGAGAGAAGAATACTAATCAAATACATCAATTTTTGCTTTAATTTCCCAAGCTAAATATTAGTTTAAATAATATCTACTGTGTCGTGATCTCAGGTTTTCTCATATGAAAGATCTGACAATTTATATATTTAAATATGGGGTACATTTATTAGTGGTCATGTACACTATAATCAAAAAACAACCTGTTACTTAAACAATGTGCTTAACTGTTAGAAATAGAATCAGAAGAAAAACTCATCAACATATAAAACAACCTTCCTTAGTGGGACATTAGCTAGACTCATGTCAGGACACATACCGTATAAATATGTATCAAATAACAAGAACAATATTTTACTTCTCATAAACAACATTTCTAGATTCACTTAATATTTCTGTAGTGTTTGGGAAAACCTTACAGAGATCTTAAGCTTTTGATGAAGGACAAAGGGAAAGTGTAAAGTTTTTTTGCAGAGCATAAATTAGGAGGCCTACTTTAAGTGCTTTACTGAAAATAAAAAAAACAAAAAACTTGACAATTGTTTGGCTTTTGTCTCTCAAGACACTGATGTTCTAGGATTATCACCTTAAAAACCCAGTGGGGGCCTTCGTCACACACAGCTTGCACCTATCAACATTCAGACATAGCATAAGTGACATGGGTATGACAGGAGACAAAGCAGCATTTTATGGCCGCAGCAGGTAGGCATGACACTGTTTTCCTACACCAGAACCATAAAGAGATAACAAGAGTCCACAGAAGCCTCTGCCAAGAGGAAACCCCCAGGACTCTTTGTCTTTATTTCTAGCACAGATTGCTCCCTTAAACTCTGGCCCTGGTTACACAGCCAGTGGTTTGTTTCCTAGATGTCCCACAAGCACCTCACACTCAGGTTCTAAATGAAACTTACCCAATCTACTTGTGCTTTGCTTGCTGCTTTTCATCTCAGTGAGTAGAACTAGTCATACAAGTTAGAAAGCTGCAAATCATTTTTAAGAGCTCCCTATCCTTCACTGTCCCCCAAATCCAATCATCCCAGCGAGTCCTGATGAGTCCATCTCCCATTTGATGTGGGATCAGGAATCATGCTCTTCAAAATCCTGCCATGGTTCCCTACTGTCCAAAAAACTAAAGGCAGCTCTGCAAACTGTTCCACCCACCAAATGCTGGCTCCCCCACCCTTCCTCTTGCAATGACTTAAGGACTAGCCAACCTCATAGGATCACCTCCTATTTTGGAAAACACCATTCTTCTTCACTCCTCCTTGTTTCTGTTCATATATGCCCTTCCCTCTGCCTTCTTCTAGGGATATAAAAGTCATCCTGAACTGACTCCAGGTGATAAACACATAACACAACACATAGATGATGTATTGTAGAACTGTACACCTGAAACCTATGTAATGTTTACTAACCAATGTCACCCCAAAAATTTAACAATTAAATAAATAAAACAACCAACCAACCAACCAACCAACCTACCAATCTAAATCCTCTTCTTTGAGGAAGATGTACTGAGGTCCATCCCCCAAGGTAAATCAGTTTCTCCCTCCTCTGAGATAGTCAGTCACATATTCAAAAGTAATGTAACCCTAAAAGCAATAGCAGTGTCTTATTCCCATTTGACTTTTCCCAATCCTCAGCTCCCAGATCACCTGTAACAACAGGAATGTGTATTGAATGAAATTTGAGTAAACGCTACAACCAGAAGACTTAAACTATACTTTCATCACATTTTTTTTGTTTTACCACTAATTGCTTTATCCATAATCGTAATTACCATATGGACCAAAACAGCTTTCAGTTAATTTAAGAGGAATAAGAGGATTTTAGTAGCTCTCATCTTTACCATTCAAGAATCTGGGTGTATGTGAATTGCTTTGGAAAAAAATTGACACACAATGGTCATGGCTTGGTGGGGGGAGGGGGAGGGCAGCTCTTAGACCTACTTTTGGCAGATGAAGAAGTGTCCAATTCCCTCCCCTCTCTCCAACTTCCAGGCCTGGAGTTGGCCAAGCTCAGATGCAGAGGTCTGATTAATGACTGATGGGGACAGGGGGGAGGGGTTTCTTATCACTAAGCCCTAAGGCCTGTCCAAATCCTTGGACAAATAGTGTCAAAGTCATGCGACAGATAATTTCCACCCATTCCCTGGAGTATAACAGAAACGATCCTCTTTTGCTGCCGTGGTGTGACCACACCTCAATGCTCCTTTTTTTTCTAGAGTAGGTGGAGAAATAATAAAAACTAAACTATGTACTTCAAATTCAACTGAACTACTTTTCTAGAGTAAGCACTTCATTTGGTAGTAATGTGATCACTGTTAATGCCTTCTGGAGTAATTAAAATAAAGTAGCTACTATTTGACTGAAGAATTGCTTACTTTTATAAACCAGGAAAAATTTATGATTACTGAGGAAATTACGTTTCCTCCTTTGTACAGCTGTAGCCATGGGTGAGAGAAGAACCACCCTGTTTAGAGGTGCCGCCATTGTCTAGGATGGACTTTCAGCTTAAAAATCTGCCTCTGCCATGAATTCAGTCAAGTGACTAACTTCAAAATAAGAGCGAATAAGTATATAAAAGCAATAATTCATTCCATTAAGAACAACAAAGAGAAATTTATTCCCATGCTATCTTATTTATCTATGAAGATATACCATACATAAAAACCTTCCAGAACTGTTTAAAATTGATTTTTCTATTAAAAAAAAAAACAACATTCATAAGGCAAGGACCCAAAAGAGACTCATTTGATAGTAAAATAATCATCTAAGATGAGAAAAGCCTATTGCTCCTCTCTGAGTCATCACAGCCCCCAGTGGCATCATCCACCACCCAAGGTCCCCTGTTTGAGCCACTGAGCTCTACAAGCAAAGAGCCATCTTCATTTTAATTCAGATACACATGTAATAACCCCAGTTGCCTAAGCCAGAATCCTAGATGATTCACTGGCCTGCTTGCTCACACTGCTCTCCCACTATCAAACCATTGGAACCTGAGGCTCCTCTTTTCCTATCTTAAATTTAAAAAAGAAAAAAAAAAACAGCACTCCTTTAAAAGGTTAATCACTATGTAAAAAGTTGATCCTCTTATTTCGCTTTGTTTAAAGAAATATGTTGAAAAATAATAATGCAAATTTCCCTAATTCGTATTAGAAAAAATATTCTTGCTTTCAGATGATTTCTTCATATGTGGGGTCAGAGAAATTAGTAACCTACTGCTGAATAAGCCCCAGAAAAATGACAGAGAAACTATACAGACCTTGCCCTCTTCTTTTTCTCTTTTTTTCTCTCCAGGCCTTGCCAGATTTTACAGCTATCTACTTTCTGCTCTTTCAGGTTTTGCTTTCATCAGAGAAAGAAAAATTCCTTGAAATCTTAAAAATTTCCTACTTGGCTCACAACCTTCGAATCACTTGGTGCCTTTAATCATGCTCCCCTAGTTAATAGCCAGTAACATCACCACCACCACAGGCCGCACTGACACCTAGGCATCTGCGTTCTCAAACATTTAAGAACTAACCATATTTCGTGGACATGTTTCTTTTATTCTTTTGAATATTTCCATTTTCAAATCCCTGGCACATGGCTTCATGGTAGTTTTACTTTCAAAATTATAAACTATGTCACTATTTTCAAGTAGAATTTGAATTTACAGAATGAAGCCAGTACGTCTTTGCCAGTAACCAAGTAAAATTAGGGAGTACTGGTAAAAAATTCATTAAATTTCTCTAGCTATACGTTGAGTTCATCTGACCCAATTGTTAAATAAAAACTCAATTTCTTAATTTCATAGGACAGTTAAAAGCTACCTACTGCTGCCTTCCCTTAAGTAGGTCCAAAACATGTTAGTCTTTCTTTTATTGATAGAACTAAAATTTAAGAGTTCCTTTCCTCTCTTGCCTTGCTTAGCTATAGTTCTCAAAGAAAGAACAGTTTCAGAAATACCAATTTAAACACAAACCATTTAACAGAAATTGTTCTACCAATCATGAAAGCTTTCCTCAAACTCTAAGACACATATCACCAATGACTTATATTGAGAAAAGCAAAAAAAGACAAACAAACACCTCAAGTGGATCCTTTGAAAATCCACCATTGCAACATGGCCTTCAAAACTGCAACATCTGTACTTTCACAGTGCACCAACTGTTTGGTCTACTAACGCCGGGTAAATCTCCTGTTTCCCGCCTCAACTGTGCTGCCCACTCGTCTGCGCTAAATAGCCTCTGCCTCTGCTACTCGCTCATTTTACTCAAAAATCTGTTTCTGAAGGTAGCGTAATGCTGGGAAGTTTCTCGAAATTTCCAAATAGCCAAAGGGTGCCTCCTGGAGTGCCACCTGTGATGGCGGCCTCATGGAGGTCTCTAGAGCTGGACTTCCCGCTGGCACACGTTAGGGTTATCTCAACCGTGTCTCCCTTTGGAGTGCTCAGAAAGCTAAAGGTCCCTGGAGCCTTCCTCTGAGGAGGTACTGCTGGTACCTCACCTTCAGCAAGGGGCAAAATGGCTCTATATCACCCACCTCATTTTACCTCAGAGCCTAATCTGCCGTAGTTCAGCCCAACTGCACTCACCCTTTCAGAAGATACACTGCGCGCACGGGTCCGGGCCCGCCGTTTAGCGGGAAAGTTTGTGTAGGCGGGGTGAGGGCTTCGAAGCTCCTCCTTGGCCCCCCAGTACTCACTGAAAGCCCTGAGGATTTTCAGAGGACGAGTTGCTTCTGACTCCTCAGACAATAAAACAAACCCCTGAGGGAAGGAGACTCCTAGCAGGCACAAGGACTATTTCCTGTAGAGTAGACCCTCCGATGTTGGGGTCCTCCGAGACCACTTCCGGTTCCGGAATAGGGGAAGCTCCTTCCGCGCAGCTGCTATTGCTGTTTCACAACGTTCCACTGCATTACAGGTCCTCTGCCCTTCCTGGAACCCCCGGGCACTAGCTGAGCAGTACAAGATAAGGAGTGGGAATCAGAAGGTGAGGGTCATTTGAATCCAATCTTGACTCCATTATGAAACTAAAGAAACTCAGATCGCATCCTGTACAAAAGAGCCTCTGTAGCCTAAAGGGAACCAAAATTTCATCAGTAGTTAAGTATCAAGTTGAATACCAAGTCCTGCCAGGTAAACTCAGCAGGGCAGACTCAGTGGAACCCCAGAGATCAAAGGGAGGACAACTGCCTTGGCTCGTCATCACATCAAGCATGGTGATTCAAACTGCAAGGCCAGCTGTCTTTCACACTTTCTAATCTTCCCTCCCTTCCTGCCTTTTTGTGGAGCGATATCCACCGGAACTTTGCAGGGTTGTCGTATATTACACCATTTGACTTTTCAAGTCTGTTTCTAAACACTCTTTCCGGGAACACAATTGGACAATCTCCCTCAGCCGCCCACTCCAGAATTCAATAATCCTCACTGTAAAATAGATTTAAACCCTACATGTTGTTTTCTCAAGCCAAATTTGTAACAAGTTAAAAGGTCCTTTAATGAGCTGAAAGATCTAAAACCAGCTTTAATTCTGATCCAGCACTCAGTGAGATGAATAAAGTAAATATTAATTTAACATCATTAATATTAAATTTTATTCATAATAGTGACGACCCTTGGCCCTCCAACAAGTAACACATGTCACATAAAGGGCTCCAGAACTTTCTATCTTCTACACAATCTTTTTGATTTCAAAACTGAACCACTCAATCATTCACAATGTTAGGTATATCAAAATAGTACATTGTACAACTTAAATGTATGTAATTTTTGTCAATCATAATTCAATAAAGCTTGGGGGAGGAAGTGGACCACTCTGAAGTGTAGTCATTGGATGTATGAGGGCTGTCAGGAAAGTATCCATCCATGTAACCATTCTTGTTATATTGACAATGGCTAAATTTTTTCCGGACAGCCCTTGTATTCTTTCTTCCATACTAAAACATAAAATTCTAAACTTTTATGGCGTTTAGAAAGAAGTTAAATTCAGTTTCAGGAGGGACTCATTTTAAAATGCCATGATTCTTCCCAAAGTGTATTTTAAATAGATAATTTGGATTTGTAGTTGTATTATACAGGCCTCAGGCACCACAAACTCTAATTATTATGTTTAAAAGTTTCAGCATGGCATGACATCTGAAATAATCTAGAAATGGTAAAGCAAAAAGTTGTTTCGTGAGGCAGGGATTTCGTAACACTTCCAAAATCCTAAAACACAATGTTGCATAAGTGGCAGAAAAGCCAGGTCCCATCTTAACCAACTCACATTCTTTTTGTCCTTAAACAAATCAGTTATTTCAGTACTATATTACCTGCAAGGGGGTAGTAATAACATGTATATATGTAATGGCTGTCATTTGTAGAGCTTATCATCAGCATTAAGTAACTTTAGTTATTTAATTAATACTGAGTTGTCAGAGACAACATTCGAGAGAAGGATTATTAAATGCATTAATCCTAATAATGTTCAGCCAAACTTCTTTGGAAACAAGGCATGATTCACACCTAAAAGCAGAGAAATTAGGAACATCGGAGCAGGGCAGAAAGAGTTTGGGCTTAAGTACAAATCCTGGTCTGTTTTGTAGAAGGTAATTAACATCTCTGAAACCATGGTGTCCTCAGGACAATGGGCCCAATAATAAACAGTACCTGATTCCTAGAATTGAAAAGATTCAATGGGATGATGCCTGCAAAGTGCCTGGGACCTGGCACTGCATGTGACCTGGCAGGAAGGAGTCCCTGGTGAGTGGAGCTGTAATTACCTTCAGGACTCACAGTGGAATACTCTACAAAGTCAAGGAGGGTTTCCAAATGTCCATCCCCACTGAACACAGCATGTGGGAGTCAAGGGACTTCCACTTGAAACTGTTCTGGTCTTGTTTAGAGGTACCACCTTACCTTGGTCTTTCTCCCAGGGTACCAGCCAATATCAAAGACTAGGGTATTCCTCAGTGAAGAAAGGACAGTCACGAGTAGCCTCTACAGCAAGCCCCCAAGTTCCATGGAAATCTCCAAATGAATTCCCTGGAAAATAAAAACCCAAGTAATATACGGTTTTACCCTGTGTGGTCATCAAACTTCCAGTTGTTTGGTTAGATCCCAAAGAAGGTAAGTGTCTCCTTTTCACATTTCTTGAGGGAAAAGAGAACACACTTGTACAAAATCAACATCAAGTCACTACTGGCTTGTAAAGACACCCAACCCTCATTCACCACCATTTCATTCAGATACCATTCTGTGGAGTTGTGGTAATATTTCTACAATATCTGAAACACCTGATTAATGTGTGATTTTTGTTTCCATTAAAAGTCCCTCATTTTTCCTAGTATGACATTAGTATACAGTGGTCTACCTCAGTGAAGTATGGTCTATTTAACTTGTAGGAAAATTAAATGATAAATACATAAAAGGAATTTAAGGAGTGATATATTAATTCATTTTGAATTTCTTAAAAAATTAATTAATGAATTCTGGAAGGAACTCCCTTTTATGCCTATATACTTTTCAGCTCTATCTATCAAGTAGAAATTGGATGGCCTCTATTTTGTTAACTACTACAGTCTTTGCTAACACAGGAGTAAGTGCCTGAAAAAATATGTACTTTCAGATTACAAGACTCTCCTATATACCGTTGTTGTTGCTGCCTGGCAAAAATTCCAGAAACAGTCAAGGTTTTATGAAAAATATGCCCTTTAAGCAAAATAGGTATGTAAACTATATTCTCCTCCATCACATTGCTCAAGGACACTTGGTAGGAGCTACAAAGTGATCTGCAGTTGGCAGCTGCCTGTGCTGGGCTTGGAGGTGTTTGGGAGTGGCTTTGCTATGGACTGAGGTTGGCTGTCACTAGAACAGGGCTTGGGACCAAGAGATACAGAGAACATCGAGAACAGCTACTGCTTGTTTGGGGTTTGCAGACCTTTGAGAGATTTTAGGGAATTCTGCAATTCAGGTCCAGAATAGCTTCTGAAAGAGATTGGGACTGGGCACATGAATTGGGTGGGGTAGGGCCTCAGAAAATCACCAGTGATGCAAGAGCAATATTATCCAGGTTTGTGTAATCCTTCACTTTTTAACTGAGGACACATGCTCACTGAATCCTGTGGGAAGGATTGTCCAGGACCGGAGGGCTAGAGCACACTTGTGTCCAGGTTAGAAGCCTTGACTGCTACCACCTTATCTTGTCCACTTATATTTTGCCCAAAGAAAAAGTTGCTATGAAA
>PVJL010001026.1:230933-306700 GCA_004026885.1 Lyroderma lyra
GAGGGGAGAAAGGGGAGGGGGTGGGAGAGGAGGGGGGAAGCTAAATATAAGGTGATGGAAAGAGAAGTCACATTAGGTGGTGAACTTATTATACAACAAGTTGACAATGCACTGTAGAACTGTATGCCTGAAACCTATGTAATCCTTGCTAACAGATGTCACCCCAATAAGTCTAACAATAAAAATGAATTTAAAAAAAAATAATTAAAATTACTTTAAAAGAAAAAAAATAGTCTAAAAACCTCAATTAAAAGATAAGAATTGTCAGAGTGAAGAAATACAAAAAACTCTGAACTCTATTCTTGTCTACAGGAAATACATTTATATATAAAGATGAAAAGAGGTTAAAAGTAAAAGGATAAAAATCTAGATATGCAGATTCTAATTATAAGAAAGAGGAGTGGCTATTTTAATATTAGACAAAGTAGCTCATCGAGTAATCAATATTACCAGAGATAAAGAGTAACATTTCATAATAAAATAACCAGTCCAAGAACACACAAGAGAAAACAATTCCATTTATAATATGTATAAAAAATTGTATCAAAAAATAAAATAGTTATGAGCATAACCAAGGAGATCCCTTTGCCCTATACATCCCTTCCATGTGGCTCTTTCTGAGTTTTATCCTTTTATAATAAACCAGTAACTAGTTTTAAGGAAGAAGGAAGGAAAGAAGGAAAGAAAGAAAGAGAAAAAAGAAAAGAAAAGAAGAGAAGAGAGAAAAGGAAAAGGAAAGAAGAAAAGAAAAGAAGGGCTTGCTCCTTGGGCATCTGCAACAGGGAACACCCTGGTTCATGTTGACCGCAGAGTCCCATAGTCTGTGCCACTGAAACCATCTTTTCCTCTTCTTGGAATCTAAACAGTCTTTCCCATGGTACATGGTGTGTGCATGCCCTTGCATAACCAGATGGTTAGGGTTTCTGCCTCCTAAATTATGAGCAGCTTTTAGGTAAGTTGTTAGGTAAGGAAATAAATATACTAGGCATAATAATCCTCCCGTATGAACAGTGCACTCCAGTCGGTTTCAAGTGGGAGTCTCTGTACTTGACCTGGACCTCTAGCATCTAGGCTTCTGGACTAGACTGTGGCAACGGTTCTTTCACTGTACTGTCTTTCTCTGGCCTCTTCAGTCATCAGAACTGGTATGTGTATGCAAGTGTATGTGAGGGTTTCCCTTTACTTGACAAATAGTGGACTTGGTAGATGTTAGTTCTTCTTTGCCTCCCCAATCTAACCCAAGGCCTCTTTTCCAGCTTCATGTCTCCCACCTACTGCAGTGGTACTGCTTCTGTGCTAGCCATGGTACATTTCTCACCTGCCCAAGGCTTCTTGACTCTGATCCTTTTCCATGCCTGTTCTGGCTGGGTGCATAATTATGTTCACACCTGTCTGGCAGATCACAGAGGGCAGGGACTGTATGGGGCTTTTCAGCATTGGGCCCAAGTGTGGCAGGGAATCAGGATAGATTGGGGTGTGAGAGTAAACTTGATTTTGTGATTTGATGCGTAGTAAATCAGGTAAATTTCTTCTTTGAGCTGCCTCAGCATCCCACCTTTTATATTTTCAAACAACACATGTAGTCTCTTGTGGCCCTGAAAGTGAGTGTATCCTTAAATTTTGTGTACCTTAGGTACTTTACTTACCTCTCTCTAGCTCCAGTCTTGATAGTCAATTTTCTTTCTATGCAGGATTTCAGGCAAATTGAGCCATCCTTGATCTTTTCCATCTTTTTAAGCTGGTTGGTACAAGATCCTAGAGCTGACTTCACCACCCCAAGGAAAAAGCCCTGGGACTCTACTGCTTTGCATTCTGAAATAGTTGCTACTTCCCAAGCAATCCTGGGTGGCTGAAACCAAGAGCACACAGAACGTTAAGATGCTTTTACAGGAGAAAACATCTTCACATAAATACGGCAAGCAAGTCATATTTTTGCCCTCTGGTCATTATTTTTTCAGCATTTGTATAATTTTTGGCTTCAGTTGCTATGGAAAGAAAACACCAGTTACCACGACAACTGCAACAGTTTAAGGTGCTCAGCTTGTCTCAGACTGTGAAGTTTCAAAAACACCAAAGTGTATAGGGTTTTAATACCCCTACTTAAAAATAAGATCAATGAAATGTTCTCCCCAGAAAAGTCACCTGAGCATACCTCGACATGGAATACCTGAAATCAAATAAAATTTTAATAACAATTTGATAAAAAAAAGTTGGTAAGAATCAATGAACAAATAAATGGAAATGTATTGTGTACCTGTTTTGTACCAGATATGTATAGATTCTTTTACATACATTTCATCTGATTGTGATTTTACTTCATTTTACAGAAGAGAGAAACAGACCCAGGAAAGTTAAACAACTAGTCCAAAGAGACAGAAATGGTATTCAAAACTAGAGTGGACTGGATTCACCCAGACTACCACAACATTGTTTATTCAAGCAGTATAGTCACCTGATTATTGCAATCAGTCAAATACTGAGGGTTCAGAATGACCTTTATTGTTTTAATAGAAAACAAACATGTTTTGTGTTTTTTCAAAAATTGATTCAGTTACTGGCCTTCTATCAGTATACCTTGAAAATAACTATAGTTCCCTCTGATCTGGCTAACTCTGCCCTGGGTCAAATTAGAAATTATGAAGGAATTCCTGTTACAGCTACATATTAGAAATTAGTAGTAGGGAATCCCTGTTGCAGCCCAATAAGATGACCATCAAAATGACAGACAAGAAGTTTTGTGGAGGATGTGGTATAATCAGAACCTTCATACGCTGATGGTGAAATGTAAAGTGGGGTAATCACATTGGAAAACAGTCTGGAAGTTCCTCAAAAGGTTTAACATAATTACCATAGGACACAACAATTTCACTCCTAGGTACACATGTGCCCAAGATAATTTAAAATATATTTCCACACAAAAGCTGGTACAGGAATGCTCATACAGCATTATTCATAAAAGCCAAAAAAATAGAAACAACCCAAATGTCAATCAACTAATAAATGGATAAACAAACTATTGTATATCCATATAATGGAACGTTATTCAGCCATTAAAAAAATAAGAAAAGTACTGATTGATGCTACAGTATGCTTGAAGCTTGAAAACATACTAAGTGAAATGAACTGAGCACAAAAAGATACATACTGCATGGTTCCACTCATATGAGGTGCCTAAAGTAGTTAAATACATATGTACAGAAAGAAGAATTGTGGGTTAGTTACCAGGGGTTAGAAGAAAGGGGAAATGGAACATTGTAATTTTTTGATATGCAGGATGTCCAATTTTTGGCTTCCCTGGGCCACATTGGAAAAAGAACAATTGTTTTGGGCCCACATAAAATACACTAACACCAATGATAGCTGATGAGCTAAAAAAATAGTCCATGCATAATTTTTGTAATGTTTTAAGAAAGTTTATGAGGTTCTCTTGGATTGCATTCAAAGCTGTCTTACACTGCATGTGGCCCACAGGCTGCATATTGGACAAGCTTGGATAGAGTTTCAATTGTGCAAGATGAAAAGAGTTCTGGAGATCAGTTGTTCAACAATGTGAATGTACTTAACATGACTGAACTGTACATTTAATAGTTAAGATAGTACATTTTATGTTATGTGTACTTAACTACAAGGAAAAAAGATTTCATTTATAATGAAATGTCTAAAATAGGCAAATCCATAGGTTAGTAGTTGTGGGGTGATAAGGGGAGGAAGAATGGGTTATGATTGCTAATGGGTACAGGGTTTCTTTTGCGGGGTGACAAAAACCTTCTAAAATTATATGATGATGATGTTTGCACAACCTTATGAATACACTGAGAAACCATTGAATTGTACTCTTCTAAGGTATAAAGTTTATGACACATAAATTATATAACAAAAATTTGATATGAGAAAATAAGAGTCTAAAAGTGGGAGCTGGTGTTTTTGGCAGAAATGAAAAGGAGAAGAAGGACAAGTAGCTGATCATTATGAGAAACCATGCTAAAGCAATGCACTGACAAGCCCAGCCACAAGCATCTCACTGTATTGCAGATGCAGACAATCATGTGCAACAGTTGGCTCAAACCAAGAGTGGGCTTCATAGTTGGAGATCAAATATTGGAACAACAACAACAACAACAACAACAAAAATATATATATATATATATACACATCCTTATGATTATTTTAATGTGACACTAAATTAATATAAAACACAGTTGATAACAAATCTAATGGCTAACAAGAAGATACAGAGAAATAATTATAATGTGAATATGTACTAATACTCTATTTGAATTCAACCTGAAGTTAATTATGTATTCTAACCCCATGTCTTTTGAACAACCCACCTCGTTTCTCACTATGTTGGATAGTAGAAATCTTTGTGAAAAATTAGTGTGATATTAAGGTAAATTAACAATAGTCATCATTTAATTAAGCTATTTGAGAAAGCCTGATTATTACTATATGTCTTAGGAGTGCATCAAAGCTCTTGATTTATAGCAATTTGTGTCACAAATTCCTTGCTACCCCATTGGACAAGGAATTGTCACAAATCTTTTAGAATAAAGAAAAGTGAGGAGATTTTTGGAAACTGAACTGAGTATTCAACTCTGCAAAGAACTCTTGGTACTTATGGCACATTGAAGATAGTGTTCTTCATGGTGTAGTTACTTATCACAAAAAGGTGCTGCCCACACTGAAACCAGCAAGTGATCCTCTTCTCACATTTGTCTTGCAAGCTTGGTTTCCCTTCTTTTCTTTTTGAGGAAAGTTATTTTCTTAGCACTGAAGAAAATGACCAAGGTGAATACTTATAGAGCCAAACTAAAGTCATGCTAGCAATATTATCAAATTTAAGTAGACCATGGAACAGAATAGACAGTTCAGAGGGAGACATGTGCATATATGGGGTCATAGGGTACAATAAAAGTGGCACCACAAATTATGAGCAATGATAGATTATTTAGCAGTTGGTGTTGGAAAAATTGCCTCATTATGAGCAGAAAGATCAAACTAGATGCCCATCTAACAACCTTTATGAAAGTGTTTTCCAGATAGTTTCAAGAGTAATTATGAAATAAGAAAATAATAACATTAAAAAAGAAATTATAAAAATACTTTGTCTTGGAGTAAAGAAAGATTTCTTAAATAAGACCCTAAAATAAAAGATATGAGGTGAAAGTTAGTTAACTTGATTACATTAAGGATTTCTGTTTAATGAAAGGCACCATAGACAAAATTAAAGACAGATAATAAGATGGGGGGGGGAATATTTGCAATATGTAAAACCAACAAAGATTAATATTTTAAAGGCATCCCAAAAAAGATAGGAAACCGAATAGAAAAATGAACAAAGGATAAAGAAACAGACATTTATAAAAGAGGAAAACTAAAAAAGCAAACATATAAGAAAGTGTCCTACCTCATTAATAAATGAAAATTAAAAATTTTATGTGAGAAGACTTGCAAGATGGTGACCAGAGAGGGGATCCCTGAAACCTATCCTGGAAAATACAACTGAACCACTGGGATCCAACACAGGAATCCCTGAGTGGCACAGTCTCAGCTGAGAGATCCATGCATCACAAGAAAACACATGAAGGTCAGAGAAAGGTGGGAGAATGGAAGAGGAGAGAGGGAGCAGAGTGGAGCAGAGATGAGCGGCTGTGGATCCCGACTGGGGCTGACTGAAGGAACTAGGAGGAAGCCAGGGGACACTGACTGAGGTGCAACACAATCCTGAGCAAGCAGGGGCCCCAGCGGTGATGGGAGCCAGGGCAAGAGCAACTGAAGTTATGTGAGATCATGAGAGAGTAAGGCCGAACAGCAGTGCATTAGGGTCCCAGCTGGAGCACCATGCCCTGGGTGTATCAGTGGCTCAACAAGTCATCTGAACTACCCTACATGAGAATAGGGCCCCAAGCCAAGCTGCAGCCTCCTGCTGTGACCACAGGTTGGCTCTGGGTGAGTTTGAAACTGAAAGCCAACTGTGGAAATGCTGAAAAGCTTAAACATGATCCTGGGTGAAACAAGGGCCCAGAAGAAGGGAGAAAGGCTGAGCCTTCAAGCATTTGGTCCCCTACCAAAGTGATTACAGCTTGCTCCGGGCTTGCCCTCCACAGACTCCCCCTCTCCCCACTGGGCCTCCCTGATGGACAAACTGGTGTTAGCATCACCCCCCCACTCTCAATGCCACTTAGTGTCTGTTCTATAGCCAGTTGGAATGAAGAGGAAAATATTGGAAGACACTACAGCAATACCAACTGGGAAGAGAAAGAAAGACCTCTCTATATCTGCCATGGGAAAAACATTCATGTCCGAAAAAAGAAACACATCAAATACAATGAGTACCTTAGGATTCAAAGCCACTCAGAAAGAAAATGAAAAATCTCCAGAAAAGGAACTTACAAATCTGGAAATATAATATGTGATCTAAATGACACAGAATACAAGGCTGCAGTTCTTACAACACTCACAAAACTGAAACAATATTGGCAGAGTACCCTGACTCAATGAATTATCTCAGAAAGGAAATCCATGGCCAAAAGGAACACTTTAACAAAGAAATTGAAAATATAAAAAAAATGTATCAACTAAAAATTTGAGACATAAACAATGCAATAAAAGAACTCAAAAATGAACTAACTACCATAGGAAACAGGGCCAACCAGATGGAGGAAAGAATTAGTGATATTGAAGATTACAACATGGAAACAACACAGAAAGAAGAAGGTAGGGAACTTCAGAGTCAAATGAACTGCAATAACTCTATATGAACTATCTGGTCCCATTAGAAAAAACAATATTACAATAATAGGACTAGCAGAAGGTGTAAAACAAAACTCTACCAAGAGCTTACTCAAAAAAATAGTAGACAAGATTTTTCCAAACATATAGAAAAATCTGGAACCACAAATTCAAGAACAAAAGAGGTCCCCTAGCTACCTGGACCCCAGCAGATCTTCTCCAAGGCACGTTATATTGAAGATTTCAAAAATCAAATACAAAGAGAAAATACTCAAGGTAGTCAGGGAAAACAAAAACTAAACTTAAAATGAAATCCCATCAGGCTATCATCAGACTTCTCAGCAGAACTTGTATGAGCTCAAAGAAGTTGAATCAAATATTCAAAATATTAAAAAAGAGAAACTTCCAGTTAAGAATAAATTATCCAGCAAAATTGTCCTTCAGATATGAAGGAGGAATAAAGACCTTTTCAGACATACAGAAGCTGAGGGAATTCTCCACCGTGAGGCTTGCATTTCATGAAAAACTGAAGGAGGCTATTTAACTTGAAACAAAAAATCAAAATAAATGGGAAAGAGTTGGGATAACAACCAAAAACATTTTAAAAGGGAGGAAGTAATGGCCATAAAAAAATCCTCATATATCAATCATCATCCTAAATGTAAATGGATTGAACTATCCAATAAAAAAGTTCATAGAAGCACACAGGATTAAAAACAAAATCCATCCATTTTCTGTCTCCAAGAGATGCACTTCATCATAAGGACAAACAGACTCCGTGTGAAATAATGGAAAACAATACTCCAAGTAAATGGCATCCAGAGAAAAGCATGAGTTGCCATACTGATATCTGATGAAAGAGACTTCAGGATAAAAAAGGTAACAAGAGATAAAGATGGACATTACATAGTGATAAAAAAGGATGATACAACAACAAGAACACATGACACTCAATATATATGCCACCAATCAGGAAGCACCAAAATTTATAAAGCAGCTACTAATAGATCTAAAAGGAGAAACTGACAAAAACACAATTATAGTAGGGAACCTAAACCCCCCCCCTTAATAGTCATGGACAGATCATACAAACAGAAATTAAGTAAGGAAATATCACCTTAAATGATACATTATAGAAATTGAACATAATTGATATTTACAGGACACTTCATCCAACAAAAAAAGACTGTACTTTCTTTTCTAGTGCACATGGAACATTCTCAAGGATAGACCATATGCTGGAACACAAAACAAATCTCAGCAAATTAAAAAAGATTGAAATCATACCAAGTGTATTCTCAGACCATAAAGCTTTAAAATTGAAGATCAACTGCAAAAAGGAAGCAGAAAAAATCACATATACATGGAGATTAAACAACATCTTATTTTAAAAATGACTGGATCAAAGAACAAATAAGAGATTAAAAATACATAGAAACCAATGACAATAAAAATATAACATATCAAAATTATTGGAACACAGTGAAAGCAGTAATAAGAAGAAAATTTATATCATTACAGGCCTACCTTAAGAAACAAGAAAAATTACAAGTAAACATTGTAACATTCCATTTTAAAGAACTAGAAAAAGAAGAACAGGGGGAAAAAGTGAGCAGAAGGAAAAAAAATTAGAGCAGAACTAAATGAAATTGAGAACAGAAAGACAATAGGAAAAATTAATGCAACAAAGAGTTGGTTCTTTGAAATAAACCAGTAAAATTGACAAACTCCTGGCTAAGAAGACCAAAGGACAAAATGAAAGAACACAAATAATCAAAATTTAAAATGAAAGGGGAGAAATTACCACTAATATCACAGAAATACAAAGGATCATAAGAAAACATTATGAAGGGCTTTATGCCAACAAATTGAAAAACCTAGAAGAAATGGACAAGTTTCTAGAAACATATAGTCTACCTAGACTAAACAAAGAAGAACTGGATAATCTAAATAGACCAATCAATAGGAAAGAAATTAAAACAATCATCCAAAACCTTCCAAAATGCAAAAGCCCCAGACCAGACAGTCTCACCAAGCATTCAAAGAGAATTAACACCTATCCTCCTTAGACTTTTCCAAAAAATTAAAGATAAGGCAATACTTTTCAACTCATTCTACAAGGCCAACATTACCCTAATACCAAAGCATGATAAGGACAACAAAAAAACCAAAATGATAGACCAATATCTCTGATGAACACAGATGCAAAAAGCCTAAACAAAATATTAGCAAATAGAATACAACAATTCATCCAAATGATTATACACCACGATTAAATGGGATTCTTCCCAGGAACACAAGGATGGTTCAACATACACAAATCAATGTGATACATCACATTAAAAAAAAAACCAAAGATAAAAACTATATGATCATATCAATTGATGCAGGAAAAGATTTTGACAAGATGCAACATATATTTATGTTCAAGACATTGAATAAAATAGGTATAGAAGGAAAGTACCTCAACATAAAAAAGGCCATATATAACAAACCCTCAACTCATATCATACTGAATGGGGAAAAGCTGAAGCCTATTCCCCTCAAATCAGGAATAAGACAGGGATGCTCCCTGTCACCACTGCTATTCAATAAAGTACTGGAAGTTCCAGCCAGAGCAATCAGGCAAGAGAAAGGAAGAAAAGGTATTCAAATTGGGAGAGAAAAAGTCAAACTGTCACTATTTGCAGATGACATGATCCATTATATAGAAAATTCCAAAGACTCCACCAGAAAACTATTAGAAAAAGTAAATGAATACAGTAAAGTTGTAGGATACAAAATCAATGTACAAAAATCAATTGCATTTCTATACACAAATAATGAATCTTCAGAAAAAGAAGTGAGAGAATTAATACCTTTTCTGATCACAAGAAAAAAAAAGAACAAAATACCTGGGAATTAACTTAAAAGAATATGGCAGACTTATACATGGAAAACTATAAGACACTATTAAAAGCAATTAAAGAGGACACAAAGAAATAGAAAGATATTCCATGTTCATAGATAGGAAGCCTTAACATTGTTAAAATGGCCATATTACTCAAAGCAATATACAGATTCAATGCAACTGCCATCAAAATTCCACAGGCATTCTTTCACAAAATAGATTTTTAAAATTCTCAAATTTGTATGGAACTACAAAAGACCTTGAATCTCCAAAGCAATACTACATAAAAAGAATAAGGCTGGAGGTATCATGCTCCCCAATTTCAATTTATACTACAAAGTGTCAATAATCAAAACAGCTTGGTATTGACAGAGAAGGACATACAGACAAATAGAGCAGAATCGATAACCCAGAAATAAATCCACAAATATGTTGACCAATAATTTTTTATAAAGGAGAAAAAATGTGCAATGGGGAAAAGAAAGCCTCTTCAGTAGATGGTGCTGGGCAAACTAGAGACACATATGCAAAAGAATGAATCTGAACTGTGAACTGTCACCATATATTAAAATTAATTCAAAATGGATTAAAGATCTCCACATAAGACCTGAAAGAATAAACTGTTTAGAAGAAAACATTGGAACTAAACTTATAGACCTAGGACTCAAGGAAGACTTCATGAACCTCACCTCAAAGGCAAGGGAAGTAAAAGCAAAAATAAATAAATGGTGCTATTTCAAACTAAAAAGCATCTGCACAGCAAAAGAAACCATCAACAAAGCGAAGAGCCAACCAAATGGAAGAAAACATTTGCAAAAGATGCCTCTGATAATAAGCTAATATCTAAAATACATAATGAAATAGTATAACTCATCAACAACAAAAACAAACAACCCAATTAAAAAGTGGACAGAGGAACTGAACAGACACTTCACCCATGAGGACATAGAAATGGCCAACAAATATATGACAAAATGCTCAATTTCATTAGCTATTAGGGAAATGCAAATCCAAACCACAATGAGATACCACCTCACACCTGTTAGAATGGCTATTATCAACAAGACAAGGAATAACAAGTGCTGGAGAGAATGTGGAGAAAAAGGAATCCTTGCACACAACTGGTGGGAATGCAAATTGGTTCAAGAGCTGTGGAATACAGTGTGGAGATTCCTCAGAAAATTGGGAATGGAGTTACCATATGACCTGGCAATCCCCCTTGTGGGTATCAACCCCAGAATTTGAAAACTTTAGTCTACAAAGACTTTTGTACCCCAATATTCATTATAGCACTGTTCATGGTGGCCAAGACATGGATACAACCAAAGTGTCCTTCAACAGATGACTAGATAAAGAAGCTTTGGTACAAGTATATTACATAATGGAATTTTAGTCAGCTATAAGAAAAGGTGAAATACTGCCATTTGCAATAAAATGGATGGACCTTGAGATCACCATGCTAAGCAAAATAAGCCAAACAGAAAAAGCCAAGAACGATGTGACTTCACTCATGTGAAATATAAAACTGAAAACCACAAGGAAACAAAAACTCATGGACACAGCCAATAGTTTAGCAGTTACCTGAGGACAAGAAGGGAAGCAGTAGGACAGGGGGAAGGGGGAATCACGTTTATAGTAATGGAAAGAGAACTGATTGTGGGTGTTGAACACATAATGCAACACATATAAGATACACTGTAGAATTGTACACCTGGAACCTATGTAATTTCTGCTAAATGACACCCCAATAAATTTAACAATAAAAAAATTTCAAACAATTTATGCAATATCACCTTACAGATGTTGGCCTCAAAAAATTGGGAGACTAAAGATTACCAACTGTTGACAGAACTGAGGGGTTATAGGAATTCTCATGCTTTGCTGTGGGAGTATAGACAAGGCCAGCCATTTGGAGAATAGTCAAGCACTAGATAGTTAAATTAAATATACATAATGGCCCAGCAAATTTGCTTTTGTACATATAGTTTGTATGTATGTGTATGTGCACGTATACCAAGGCTTTCCAAAAAGTATTCAGCCATGTGTTATGAAAAATTAGAGACATTTATGGCTGGATTTTCTTTCAGACAGCCCTAATATGTATAAGTGTGTGCATACACACACATGTGTGTGTGTATATGCATGTATGTATTCTCACCTTGTACACACATGTTCATAGCAGCATTATTCATATAGCCAAAAGGTGGAAACAATCTAAATGTCCATGAACTGATAAGTAGATAAACAAAATATGGTACACTCATACAATGTAATATTATTTAGCCATAAAAATGAAGTACTAATTCATGCTGCAATATGGATGAACCTTGAAAACATTATGCTAAGTGAAATAAGCCAAATACAAAGGACAAGTATTGTATGATTCTATTTACATGAGGTATCTGGAATAGAAAAATCCACAGAAACAGAAGGAAAATTAATTGTTGCCAAGCGCTAGTGGTGAGGGGAGATGGAACTTAACTAATAATGGGTATGGGATTTCGTTTTCGGGTGATGAAAATGTTCGGAACTTAGATTGTAGTGACAGTTACACAATTCTGAATATACTAAAATCACGGAATTATATGCTTTATATGGATGAATATGTGGCATGTGAATTATTACACTAAATCTGTTATTAAAAAGAATGAATAATAAATACATAAATACTTTAAATAAGTAAATAAGGCAGGGCTTACGTGGACTTATGATGAAAGTGTCCCCAGAAGAGTGTGATTAATTCAATCCTCTGCTCGAATGGGACCTACCACTTTTTTTCTGACCGCAACGGTTTTTGGACATTGTAGATATTTTGAACATATTATCTTCTACTTTGACTTTCTCCAGCTCACTCTGTCCCAGGTCCTCAGCTCCCATTCACATGCTAGGCCTGGATTTAGACTTGGTGTGTACTACACTGCGGATTCTGTAGGCCAATCAGAGCCTCTTGTAGACAACATGTGACATGACTCTCAATGATCCCTGCTTCCTGATATTCATGACCTTGTATAATCTTCTCTCCCTTAAGTGTGGGCTGGACCTAGTAACTTGCTTCCATCTGGTAGAATATGGCAAGAGTGACAGGAAGACACTTCCATGATTAGATTACCAAGAACTGTGACTAGTAAATTTCATGTTATTCTCTCTCTCTCTCTCTCTCTCTCTCTCTCTCTCTCTCTCCCCCACCCCCTCCTCCTCCTTCTCCTCCTCTTCCTCCCATCATTCTTATTACTACTGTCTCTTGCTCTCTCATTTGCTTGCTGGCATGTTGTGAGATGCCCTTTGGAGAAGTACACATGAAAAGGAACCAAGAAATGTCTCTGGTAAACAAGTCATGAGGAACTTTAAGCCTCATTGCAACAACCTACAAGGAACTGAATTTTGCTACTTACCATGTGAATGATCTTAGAAGTGGATTCTTCCTTAGTTGAGCCTTCTGATGAGATCACAGACCTAGCTAACTAACACCTTGATTGTAGGTTTGTAGAGATCTATAGTGGAGAATGCATCTAAGCCATGCCCAGACACTTGATCCATGGAAAGTTTGAATAATAAATGTGTTAAGCCACTAAATCTGGGGGTATTATAATTTGTTATGCCACAGTAGAGCAGATGATAACTAATCCCAATGATAATGCATGTTATACATAGTCCTTCCTACTCACTAGAACATTGAAACTAAGCTGCCTTTGCAGTTGGGTGGGGTCAAGTGTCTGACACCTTAAAAAACTTCTGATTTTAATGGTTTTATAAAAATACAGTTCAAACTCTCCATTGACTTCCCAGAACCCTCAGAGTAAAATTCAGAATAAGTTCTTACTGTAGCTTACAAGACCCTTCATGATCTGGTCCCTCCTGCCCTCCTGGATTCATCCTGCTCTCCCCTTCACCCTCTCTGCTCCAACCACATTGGTATCTTTACTGGTCACTGAATGAAACACGTTTTCATTTTAGGAGCTTCACCCTTTCCTTTTTACATTTAGAAAGCTCTTCTCCCAAGGTATGTATATGATTCACTACACCACTTCCTTCAGGTCTGTTCAAATATCATCTCTTTTAAAGAGGTCTTTCCCAACAACCACAAAAATAGATCTTAATTCTCAATCTCTTTTCTCTTTGCCTACTTTATTTTTTGTGATAAGTCTTACCACCACCTAAAACTGTATGCATTTACTTGTGTACTTGTTCTGTCTTCTCCCTCTAGAAAGTCAGTTCCATGAAGATAGGGACATTGTTTTTTTCACTGCTATCTCTCTAGCACCTAAAACAACACCTGACACTTATAACCAGATTGGGAAAGTGGGTATTGGAAGAGATGACAAATCACTTCCGAGACTTCTGTAATTTGAAGCATAACAGGGAGTTTTCATCAATTAGAGAGAAACAGATGGGCATTCAGAGAGCCCCAAACCTGTCCTGTGTCCTCAGAGAATTCCTGGGGGAAACCAGGGCATGCAGTAGAGGATGAAAGAGTTCTCAGAAAATCTCTCCCCTTACCTGCAAAACTAGTTCCATATAAAGGCAATTCAAATGGCTACTCAATAGGCTCATCTTCTTATGTGGCTAGAAAATATATTCTTCATGAGGGTTACTTTTCCTAAGTTTTCTCTATGTGTACTTTGTTCTTTCATGCCCAATTATCATGTGTAAATTAGCTGCATGATTTAATTAATTGTCAATATGCAAAAGTGCAAATTTTTATGTATAAATAATTAGTGGAACAGGCAAACTCTTGTTACTTTAGAATAAATAGCCAGTAACTAATTGTGCTCACAATTACCTAATTGTAAATTTAGCAACTTCTGGTCTTGTTTTATATTCAAAACAGATTACATATTTTTTTAATAAAATTATTCTAAATTTAAAAGCAGGCTACATATAAGTGAAATGTTATAATGTGGTTTTGTAAAACATGCAGAGGAATACTATGTGGACTAAAATCTAATTAGAACACTAATTAATGTACCATTGAAAGTAGATGAAATGAGGTTTAGGACTGTGTTTATTGTTGCAATTAACAGGTTCTATAAGACTGACAAAATCCAACAAGAGAAGATATGAAAATATTCATGGAAAGTAAAAAAAAAAAAGAAAGAAATAAAAGAAAAAATAATGTTAAGTAAATGAATGCATGGGGAGGAAATGAGGAAGGTCCAAAACAAAAACAGGTTAGGAAAGGAAGCTAAAGAAAATGCTGTGACTCAAGTAAGGATTTGGTAGTCCCAGGTATGCAGAGTTAGAGGAAATAAAACATCTTGCTTCTCTCTGTGTTTTGTAGTTAACCATTTGATGGCTCATTCTGCCAGCAAGCCAGGCAATTCTTGGAAAACAATGTGGTGGCATGTGTGATGTTGACCTCAAACAAATAGACAGCCAGATATTTCTTCAGAAAAACCGAGTTTATTTGGGAACAACAAAGAATTGCATTTTGGGAGATGCCTTCTAATGGTAAAACATGCATAAGTCCTGAGAAACAAAAGAGAGGGAACTCTCTAGTAGAGGAGAAGAAGAATTTGGGAGAGCTGTGATAAACAAAAAGAATTATTCCAGTTAGGCTTCTTGATTAACATAGGGTGTGAAAATTCATCCTACAGCAAGGCTGTCCAACCTGCAGTCCACAAGCCACATGCAGCCCAAGATGACTTTGAATGCACCCCAACACAAATTTATAAACTTTCTTAAAACATTATGAAAATTATGTGCGGAACTATTTTTTTGTTTTAGCTCATCAGCTATTGTGGTGTTAGTGTATTTTATGTGTGGCCCAAAATAATTCTTCTTCCAGTGTGGCCCAGGGAAGCCAAAAATTTGTGCACCTCTGTCCTACAGATACTCCAAACTCCAATTTAAATGAGATTTCTATCCATTAAGCTTCACAGGGAACACAGTCTTCGACACAGCCTTCTCCTTTCTGATCATAATCTCCAAAGCCGGGGCGGGGCGAGTCTAGGCATAAAGTTACTTATTATAGTTTTACACATGCTGTGAATGATTCCAGGACTAAATAAAGCATAATAAAATCAATATTGCAAAATAAATAGATGAAGTTATGAAGATTTTAATAAATAGGGAAAATAAAAAGGCTGCCTTATTCAATATTATGTTCAGTATGCTTAAAAGTTTGTGTCATTTATCACAATGAATCTTCTACTTTGATATAAGAGAAACAAGAGTTAATGAACATCTGGGTTAGAGACAAGACATATGAATATGTTTGGTATTTTTTTTGTTATGGTGACTTTATTGTTCATGAACAATAAATGTCTTAATCAGCATTAATTCAATGGTGCAGTTTCTAATATTTTGAATGAAATTGAACCAAAACATTTATAAATGTTTGATTTTTAAGAGTAGTATGCATAAGATTCTTTTCAAATTTGTTATGTTTTAGACAAATCATGTATTTGGGCACAGCTTGCTTGCCAAAGGAGTTAAAATTAAAAACATAAATCTATATATACATTATCTATATCTTAGTAACTGAAAAGCAAAATCTTACCCCTAAATTCATAACTTACTCCATACATTTATGCTCTCACATCATTTACTAAACATTTGTGAAGCCTAGTCCCTTTCTTTTCCACTAATTTATTCACAACCAGACAAATTAAGCTAGCAGGTTTAATTCTCAATTCAGTTGGATTCTATGAACACATATCAGTATCTACTATACAAAAAGTGATATATCTCAGTAGGAATATTTCAGCAGAAATATGTCAGAGCTATTTCCTCAAAGAAATGCATAGCTTGTGAATATTAGAATTGCTACTTTAAACGCAGGTGCAGTGGCCAAGTGGTAAGGCGTCGGTCTCGTAGAATTGCTACTTTACATAAATGGTATTTAGTTTGCACAAGTTGATATTTACATATTACAAATGAAATGCACCATTCTTCAACAACTCCCCCTAGTTCCAGCTTCTAGTAAAAATAAAGTGGAGGGAATATCATTTTCCCAGATGCTTGATATAACTGCGTTCTTTTGGTGTCCATATTCTCAACTTCGTTTAAATTCACTCATTTTACTGCCTTAATTAACCTTCCCATATGTTTTATCTGGCACTGATTTTTGCTCTTCTCTTACTACTTTTAATATTGATCCACCATCATATATATGTTTTCGTACTGAGTTATCTATTTATGATTATAAAACTTTTCTAAAGCTTATTGGTCGAGCCAGATTGTAATTTTGCAAGAAAGGGGACCAGCCCTGCTATTTCAATGCATTTTTACTGTTGGGCAAGCTGTGAGAACACAAAAACATAAAATGATTGTTTTTTAACCCTGCAGAGTCATCTGCAAATAGCTGTGAGCAACTGATACACATATTAATTCCTTAAAATTCAGGAAAAGCTATAAACAGTCATTCAAAAATGCAGTCAAGTCTCAGAAATTTTAGCAGAGGCCGGGAGTTGTCTTAAAACATTCAATAATTGAATTTAAAGAGTGTTTTAAAAGACATCAGTATACTTATTTCTATATTTACCACCAATACACATTAACATGGGGAAATTATTACCAGGGGGCTATATGAAGAAAAAATTGGAATGATGTGCAAACAAGATGTCACTCACTTGGAAATGGATTATCTTAAATTTACTTTAAAACTGGTAGTCTTTCATTATGTTCATCTATATTCCTTCCCTACCTGCTCCCTCAATTTCATACACACATATTGTTAGCAAAGTTTACTCCGAGAGTTACCAAATATGAAACCTCAGTCCTTCTTGTCCTACTTTATCATAAATTCAGAATGTCTAAATAAAGAATTTGTAATGCCTGACTGTAGAGGAAATTCATGGCTAGTCAAATAAAAACAAAAATCTTCTGGTGAGCTTAACTTAGTGTTTCTCCTCTGAAGGAAAACAGTGTCTTAAAAATGTTCAAGTTTCCTTTGGGGGCTGATTTTCTAAAACCTCAGAGATGTACATTACATGGGACACAATCAGTTTCACTTCATAGGACACTATGTTTTGTCCTTCACTACATGAATTCACTATTTATTCATACCTAATACAGCAAAATTGATTAATCTGCAACATTGAACTGGGGAACTGGATAATGTTGATTGTTAGGCAAAAGAGTGGAAAATAAATCCCCTTGAATTTTTTCGAATTGTATGGTTCCTTACTGGTGTGGTAAAATAAGTACTCATTTAAATGGCCCTTCGGGACAATATTGAATGTTGGTTTATTGTTGAATATCTACATATCTCTTTTCAACTATAATTATTTGTTTATTTAAACAGTCCTAGTTATGGTCAGCAGTGAAATGTGAAGGGCTAATTTTGGCAGATGTTTGAAGCCAGCTCTGCTGAGAGCTCAGCAGCCAGTCTCCATACAGGACCCCTGTGTAGGGTGAGGAGGAAGAGGCTGGCGGTCCGGATCATAGGTAAATTGCCATCAGTTTCCAAGGGGTGAAAGTAGAATCAAACCAGACACAGGCCAGGGTCTGGTCCTGGCAAGTGAGAAAGAAAAATGTCACACAAGGAGGTAGAACACAGACAGAGAAGATGATACAGGAAGGTAAGGACTGAATACCTGAGGACAAGGAACGAGAAAATGCTTAAGCAAAAACTAAGTACTATATGGATGGGCTGAGGAAAGGACCAGACCAAGCTTCATGGTTAGTGGTTACCTTCTATGAGAATGAGGTACAGGCTGTGAAACACCACAACCAGACCTCACTTTGGCCCCCAGGAGATACAGACTGGGTCTGCAAGATGCAGTGGCCCCACTTCACTCCAGTTCCAAGAGGAGGTGGTGTTACGGGGGTAGTGAGGAGCCACAGTGCAACCTTGCTCCAGCTGCCTAGGAAGGAGAAGGAAAGAGGGGACTGTAGATAAGTTTCTAGGCTCACAACCAGCATGGTCTGAGAGACAGCATACAGGACTGACCCCCAAGGCTCAGGGCAGAGTTATGGGGACAAACCAAGAAAAGAAAGGAGAAAGCTCACATACTGCTTGTGTGACTCGGCAGTCCCAGGTAGAAAACAAAGGCATGAACACTGGCTGTCCACCCTTATAAATCTCAGCCAGACCTAGTACAGCCTGGGAAGGAGAAGGAGAAAAGAGGCTATGGACATGCTTATCGATCCACAACCAGTCCAATTGGAGAGACTGACCCCAAGGCTCAGGACAGTCTTCAGGGCAAACCAAGAACAGAAAGGTGTAATTACACTTATGTACTGTGGCCCTGCAGCCCAGGAAGAAAACAAAGTCTCAAATCCTAGCCACCTCTCCCCATGCCCAGGCATCTGCCTGCCCAGTATCAGCAGCAAACACCAAAGAAACTGCAGCAGCGAGTATTGATTTAAGGAGTAGAATATCTACAGAAAGGCTGCCAGAATGAGAACCAGAGAAAGAGAGCTCAAAATAAATTAGAAAAACAACAAAAAAATCTAAATAAAATAGATGGGAAAAATGACCCATCAGAGACAGAGCTCAAAACAACAATTATAAAAATGCTCAGAGAACTTAATGATAATTTCAGCAAAGAGATAGCCAACATAAAAGAAGACATATAACCCATTATAAAGGACCAGGCAGAGATAAAGATTACATTAACTGAAATGAAGAATGGAGAAAAAGCAGTCACCAGATGAAGCAGAAGTACAAAGCAGAGATTTGCAAGAAAAGCCAGAAAAAAAAAAGCCAGGAGAGAACATCCAATCAGAACCAAAAATAGAAAAAAGAATTAAAAAATAATAGAATAGTTTGAGATTCCTCTGGGACAACACTAAGCATAACAACATTTGCATCATAGGACTGCCAGAACATGAAGAGGAAAAGCAAAGGATCGAAAATTTATTTGAAGAAATAATGACTGAATATTTTCCCAACCTAGCAAAGGAAATAGGCATACAAGTCCAGGAAACAAAGGGAGTCCAAACAAGATGAGCCCAAGCAGGAATACACCAAGACACATAATTAAAATGGCAAAAGTTAAAGAAAAGCAGAAAATTCTAAAAGCAACAAGAGAAATGCAAGTAGTACTTTATGAAGGCATATCCATTTGACTCTCAGCTGATTTCTCATCAGAAACTTTGCAGGCCAGAAGGGAATGGCAGAAAATATTCAACATGATGAAAACCAAAGATCTACAACCACGATTGTATTCAGCAAGGCTAGCATTCAAAATTAAAGGACAGATAAAGAGT
This sequence comes from Lyroderma lyra, assembly GCA_004026885.1. NCBI lineage: Eukaryota > Metazoa > Chordata > Mammalia > Chiroptera > Megadermatidae > Lyroderma > Lyroderma lyra. The sequence continues at coordinate 250,711 of PVJL010001026.1, forward strand.
TTCTCAGACAAGAAAAAGCTAAAGGAGTTCATCACCACAAAATCTGTACTACAAAGCATGTTAGAGGGATTTCTTCATGTTGAGGAGAGATGAGAAGGTGGGTAAAATAAGAGAAAGGAATTGAAATGTTTAGGTTTGTTGTTACAAGGCAATAATCATGGGGATGTAGAGTATAACATGGGAATAGAGTCAATAAGATTGCAGTAACTTTATGTGGTATCACATGGGTACTAGATTTGTTGGGATGATGAGAGGAGAGATGGAGGGGTGAGTAAAAAAGGGGAAGAAATAAAGAAACACAAATTCGTGGTCACAGAATAGTCTTGGGGATGTAAACTGCAGCATAGGGCATGCAGTCAATAACATTGTAATAACTATGTATGATGTCAAAGGGGAATCAGATGTATCAAAATGAGGATTTAGTAAGTTATATGAATGATTCATCACTGGTTTGTACACCTGAAATCAATATAATATTGTATGTCAAATATTATTGAAAAATACTCTCAATAAAAAATAAGTAAGATAGACTAAAAAAAAAGAAAAAATGAAAGAAAGAACCCTTGCCCCTTTGTTCATTTCAAAATAGATTGATCTGAATCTGATAGACATAGTTATCAAATGGGCACAGATAATCCATCAGCTGATTCATGAGGTATTGAGGTAGTTAGGACCACATAAATATGGAGAATGCTCAAATGAAGGTAATATTTCTGTGCAAAAAGGTACCTGCCAATTAAAACTTGTGAATGTTGTCTTTGTCATTTGGTGGAATAGTGTCATTGTTAAATAAGTGCCAGTTCATCATGTTGAACTTTAAATTGAATTTTCAAAATATTTATGTAATACCTCTTCAAAATAAATGGAAAATTTCCAATACACAGACACACACACACACACACACACACACACACACACACACACATAAAATCATGCTTTCATTTCACAAAATCAGAGGACATGGACAAAATGTTATTTTTGCTGGAGAGTAAATGATCTTTTTAGGTAGTAATTTCAAAGGGTCACTTAATCAACAGAGAGATCTCTGGGGTTACCATTCGTGCTTTTTACCAATATTACCCTGGCATTATATTGGTAATGGTGTGAAGAGTATACATGGTGCTTATTGAAAATAGGAATTAATAGGAATTGCTTTCCTTATAAATAATGCATTACAAAAAAAACAGAGCCCTTTTCATCATTTTTCAAATATTTTATTCTAATTCCTTTGAAACGATTGAACATACATCATCTTTGTCTATATTCTGCTATTAAAATTAACATTATAGTAAGTTTCTTGTTCATTCTACAACCTGATTTTAATAGCTGCATAATAATATTATATGAAATATCTTAATTTATTTAAACATACTCCACATATTGGATATCTAGGTTGTTTCAATTTTTTCCTATTACATTGTGAAAATCTTCTTTGTGCATAAAATTATCACTTTACAATGTCAAAGAAATGGCATACATAAAAGTATTTCCTTAGAGTCAAAGAAATAGAATTAACTGTAAGGTCAAGAAAAGTCTCATGGTCCTTGATATACATTCCAAATTATTAACTAAAGATGGTTAAAAAATTACTTCTCATAATGACTAAATTTTTCAGTTAAATTATTCTCAGGCTAGTTCTTAAGTAGAATAGAACTTGAATAACTTTAAAAGAGGTCATATTTACTCTGAGTAAACCAGCACGCATTGGGATTGGAAGATGCCAGATAAACCTAAGTAAACTGTAAATTAACAGGATTTGCCAGTTACTTGAGATTTGCCAGTTGCTAGAGTTTCAATTGACAAAGAGTCTAATGTACTTGAAAAGATTCCCAGGGTCATTAGCCATTAGGGAAATGCAAATTAATATTACAAGATACCACTACACACCCAAAATAATGACGAAAAAAGAAAAGACAGAATATACCAAGACAGAATACACGAAGCACTATTGAGAATGTGGACCAATTAGAAATTTCATGCACTGGAAGTGGAAATATAAATGCTATAGGCACTTTGGAAAATAGTTTAGCACCTTCTTACATGAATCAGGAATTTTACTTGTAGGTATTTACCAAAGAGAAATTGAAACATATAAATGTTTGTAGCAATTTTATTCACAAGAGCTGAAAACTAGGAACAATTCACATGTCCAGCAAGAGGTCAATAGATACCTTAAAAATTAGTATATTTATATACAGACTATGTGAACCAGCAATTCCTGGTCAGAGTATTTAATCCAGAAAAATGAAAACACAAATCTACACAAAAACTTGGTGAATGTTGACAGAAGTGTTATTTATAATAGCAAAAACTGGAAGTAATTAGTGGCCCATCAACTGGTGCATGGACAAACAAAATTTGGCATACTTATAATGTAGGATATTACTCAGCAATAGAAAGAAATGGGCTACTGATACTAGCAACAGCTGGATCAATGAATATTGTGCTAAGTGAAAGATGCCAAACACAAAAGACTACTTACCCTATCTTGTTTTGCAGGTTGCTTGAAAGTGCTGGTTGCTTGAGTTCCAGTTAACAGAGTCTATTACTTAAAATTGAGCTTTGTTTAAATCTTTTAGTCCTGAATTTTCTGATATCAAATAAATAATTAACTAATATATATGAAAGTACTTCTAGAATTCTACATTTACAGCTTGGAGGCATCTTGGTGACCATCTTATTTCAAGTCTTTACAGAAGGGCACTTGAAGAAAAGAGAGCAAGGGACATGCCTCAAAGTAACACCAGGATTCATGGCACTGCTACGACCAAGCTGTAAGTCTCCTGAATCACAGTCCAACATTCTTTTCATTGCACTGTACTATATTGTAGAGTTTAAAAAAATATTTAAAATCCCTATAATTTTATTTTAAACCTTGAATAAGCCAGCCCATTTGTACTATTCTATTTCAATATAGCAAGATACTTTTATTATTATTAACCAAAGATTTTATACAGCAAGAGATCTGAAATGGATGTACATGATTGTTCATTTTCTGATCCTCTTTTGAATACCTTATGGTTTGTTCACTTTTCTCTAAGTATGTTATAATGAACACATTTAAAAATAATTTATTAAACAAAAAAATTAAAAATAGCAAAAAAGAAAAATAAAAAAAGACAGAACAGATGTCACCCCAATAAGTCTAACAATGAAAATGAATTTAAAAAAAAAAGAACAAAAAAATTAAAACTATTTTTTTAAATCACATATTATATAAAATAAGAAATCCCCAACTCAATAAATCAGGTATGGTACAAAAACTATTCTTTCATCTGTATGCGCGAAAAACTGTCTATATACTCATTGGAAAATAAAAGATTGAATGTTTCATATTTTAATTGAGAAATAATTGCATCCACATGAAAATTGAAGGAGTAAGAAGGTATCACAACAATTAGATTACAAAAGCAATAAATGAGAAATTATAGACTATAAAATAATAAAATTCATGCAGTTAATATTAAACCTATGGAATGTATCTGCAGAAGTATTCAAGGTAATAAATGCCTTTTAATTTTTTATTATTTAAAAAGTGAAAATAAAGTAAAATTGTCAATATATTGGGGGAATAAAAACCTTCAATCCAGAGGACTATTGTTGGGAGGGTTGGGTAACAGCAGCACTCTCAAATAATGAGACAGTATGATATATGTTATAATCATGGCTCTAGTATCAGGTGGTCTGCATCCAAATCTCAAGGCTATCATATCATAGTGGTATGAAGGAAGGCAGATTGTTGAACTTCTTTGAAATTTAATTTTTTGATCTGGAAACTAGTAGCTTAGCAAATATTTTCTGTAAAGGACTAGACAGTAAATATTTTAGGCTTTGTGGGCTACATATACAATAGTATCTCCTTATCTGTGTTTTCAGTTTCCTGCAGTTTTAGTTACCCATGGTCAACCACAATCTAAAAGTATCAAATGGAAAATTCCAGAAATAAATAAACCATTCATAAGTTTTAAATTGTGCACCATTCAGAGTAACATGATGAAACCTTGTGCTGTCCCACTCCATACCACTCAGGACATGAATCATCCCTTTGTCCAGTGTCTCCATGCTGTCTAAACTTCCCACCATAGTCACTCTGTAGCCATCTTTGTTATCAGATGGACTGTCTCAGTATCACAGGGCTTGTGTTCAAGTAACCCTTATTTACTTAATAATGGCACCAAAGCTGATATACCAAAGAGAAGCCATAAAGTATTTCCTTTAAGTGAAAAGTTCGTAGTTCTGCACGATCCATAGTTTCAGGCACCCACCAGTTGTCTTTGAATGTATCTCCTCTGAATAAGGGGGAACTACTATAGTGTCCGCTTCAATCATTCTACTCTGCCATTGTAGCACAAAAAGAAGGATAGGCAATATCTAAATAATGAGTGTAGCTGTGTTCCATGTGTCTCACCAAAACTTAATTTACAAAAACAGCAACTGGAGGCTGGATTTGGTCTCATATAGGATATGGTTTGCTGACCTTTAAACCATAGTGTTTCATGATAATTTAATTAAATATAATGAAGTCTGTGAAGTACTCTACAAAGAAAATTCCAGAAATGTAGAAAGTACACACACAGAAATATAGATATACCAACATTGCATTCCTGGGCTAAATCCCACTTGGCTATGGTATATAATCCTTTTTACATGTTTCTGGATTCAATTCCCTATCATTTTGTTGAGGTTTTTGCATCAATATTAATTAGGAATATTGGATTATAGATTTGTTCTTGTAATGTATTTGTCTGATTTTAGTATTAGGCTAGTACTGGCCTCAAAGAATGTGTTACATGTAGGTAGTGTTCTCTCCTCTTTTATTTTTTAAAAGTTTGAGAAGGATTGGTATTAATTCTTTGTCAAACATTTGGTAGAATTCAGCCATGAAGCCATGGGGGCCTAGTCTATTTATTGTGGGATGTTATTTGAATTATTAAATTCAGTCTCTTTACTTTTTATAGGCCTGTTTAGATTTTCTATATTTTTCTTGAAGTTTTTTCATTTTGTGTTTTTCTAGGAGTTTTTCATCTCATCTTGGTTATATAATTTATTGGTATACAATCATTAGTAGTATTTCTTTATAACCTTTTCTATTTTTGTGATATTAATAGTGATGTTTCCTCTTTCAAATTTTAGTAATTGTTTTCTCACATTTTTCTTGGTCTACTTATCTAAATAGCTGTCAATTTTACTAATCTTTTCAAAGAACCAGTTTCTTTAAGTAGTTTTCCCCCACCTCCCCTATTTGACCTCGCAATCTCTGCAACATGGAGCTGGAGAGTAGATGAGAAATGCTGGCAATCTGCTTCTCCTGGGGGAGGCTCCCACCCACTGCAGTCTTCAGTTCTAGCTAGAAGAAGTTGAGCTTTCAACATGCTGAGCTGGGGAGTGGATAAGGGAGCAGGTCACTGTTCTTACTGAGACTTAGTACATTTTTTAAAAAAGAAATGTTTCCCCATTTGCTCAATGCTATATAAATTTTCAAAGACTTTAAATGGTTGTCTTTTTCAGTAACATTTACCATTTAAGTTTCTCTCACTGGGAAGAGGGAACACGGAGCTCCTCATGTCACTATGCTGTAAACTGCCTCCCCAGTCTAGCATTCCTTTTGATACTAAAATGAATCCCTTCCATTTTAAATGAGCCCCCTTTCTTGTGCTGGGTCCTCTCTGGACTTGTCCAGCTTTCTGTATTCTCTTTGCTTGTGTGTTTCATGGAAGCATTTGCCAGGAGAGTCCCAGGCCTGTCAACTGGATTGTTATTCCAATTTGGTTCCCTTGCCTTCTGTCTCTATCTAGGCTTTCTGTCTTTCCCTTCCATTCTTTTTCTTGCTGCTGCCTGTTAGGTAAAAATGGAGGCAGGTCACACCCACACCCACCTTCTGTAGCCAGGAACCAGTTTCACTGCTGACCAATTGCTGAACCCTGTGGGCAAAGATCAGTTGCTGAGGCATGGCATTAAGACAATTGCTGAGGTATGCTGTACCCAGTAATGAAACTGGGGAATTGTCTGAAACCCCTCAAGCTGAAACCCCACAGACAATTGGGACCATGTCAGAGCCTCTAAGTTAGTCCTTCAACTTTCCTTATAAAAGAAAATGTTTACTCCCTTCTCAGGGCTGACACAGCTTAGTCTGGCTCAATCCACCTGCACCCAGGTAGTTTTAATACATTTTCACTTTTAATACATCTTGGCCTTGTGTTCTTCTTGAGGCTCCGCAGTTTCCACCTTTCATCGAGTTCCAAAACCTGGGAGGCTCAACGGGGACAGGCTCTGCCCTCTGAAGACTAGGGCAGCCTTGGGGCTGCCCTCTGACCACTAGGCTTGCAATTCAGGGAGCAGTGCGCTGTGGCAGCTCACCCGGGCTAACCCCCGAATCCTGCTTGGCACCAGAGGTTCAGCCACTGCTGCGGTCCTGTCCTCCCTTTTGGGCCTCCCGAACCAGGAAGGAGACAGCCAGTCAGTCCTTCCATACAGGATAAAGCAGTCCAGTCAGGTTTATCCCGAGTCTGACCTAGTTGGGGGCTTATACCAACCTGCCAGTTGCCAAGGGAGGCTGCCAGGGTATGCCCTTTCCCCTGAGAACCATCTCGTTGAACCAGATACCGGGACCGACCACCTCCTTCCTGTTTCATCTCTTCACATCCACACTGGACACCTCATAATCTTGGGTGCATGTCCCTGTCAGTCCTACAGACAAGAAGTTTCCAAACTCTCCTGTTCCTTAGTCCAGGATGGATCCATTATAAATTCAGCTTTGGTCAGGAAGAGTTTCCAAGCATTTGCCAGCCACTTGCTTCCAGACTGTGTCGTTCTTTCAGGATGCCTAGAAGCAGCCGGCTGCCATTTCTGTAGCCCCGAGTCGGAGGGGATGCCAGTCTTCTCAGTCTTACTATACCATCCAGGACGGTCACCTCTCGCTTGTAGGTTGCTGTTTAGCCACTCACTCACCACCTAGGGAACTCTCAGTCCACCGTCCCTAAGACAACCCCTTTAGGTTGTCTCCAAAAAACCTCCCAACGCTTGGCCTTGCATCAGATCTCAGGCCAAAGTTCCTCTTGCTGTATTGCAATACGACCTGGCCTCAATATAAACTGGACAACTCGTCCCAATGGCCTGAAAACGGTACTATTCATTTCAATATCCTGACAGATTTAGATAATTTCTGTCGAAGAAATAGTAAATGACCAGAGGTCCCTTATATCTAGGCCTTCTTTGCACTCAGATCACGACCCTCTCTGTGACTCCTGCTCTCCTTCCAAAATTTTACTTTTACACTCCCCTAATCCTTCTAAGGAAATCTCTACTCTAGAAGATCTCCTGGAAGATCCCTCCAGTTTGCCGGCCTTTGATCCAGCAGATGATCGGCCTCTTCCCTCTCACCCCACAATTTTGCCACTCCCTTAGGAACTCTCCTCCCGTAAAGCAGTTGACTCCAACCTCCTCAGCTTGCCGGATCTCATTTCTCTCCCCTTCACACCCAGTCTGGGCAGATTTTATGTCCCTACCCTTCGCCTACCTCTGCTCTCATCCTAGAATGTCCCCTATGAGAAGTGGCTGGGGCAGAGGGAATTGTCCGAGTTCATGTTCTCCTCTCCCTATCTGACCTCTCTCAGATCAGCGAGCGGCTAGGTTCCTTTGCTGCAGACCCTACCACTTACATTAAGGAATTTGAATATCGCACCCAATCTTATAAACTCATAAAGCATCCTGTCCTATACCCTTACATCTGAAGAAAAGAACAGGGTTTGGACTCATGGCCAGGCCTATACAAGCTTTGTCCACCAGCAAGCTCCAGATCACTTGGTGGAGCCGAAGCTGTCCCTTCCCATGACCCCCATTGGGATTTCCAGGATAGGGTACCAGGAAGGCGTGCTCGAGACCACATGGTTGTCTGCCTGATTGCCAGTCTTTAAAAGGCAGTTAATACGGCTGTCAATTTTGAAAAATTAGGAGAGATCACTCAACTCACAACCAAAAACCCAGCCCTATTTCTCTCACGCCTTACAGAGGCCCTCCAGGGATATACCACTCTTGACCCTACTACCATGGAAGGCCAACTAGTACTTAACATGAATTTCATCTCCCAATCAGCACCTGACATCAGGTGCAAACAGCAAAAATTGGAAGACAGCCTCAGACTCTCCAATGAGACCTTTTAAACCTGACCTTCAAGGTCTTGAACAATAGGAACAAAGGAGCCCCAAAGCAAAAACTAACTTAATATCAAATGCTAGGCACTGACATCAAGGGTGTGCAGACCCAATCCAGGAACACTAAATCTGAAAAGCAAACATTATCTTATTAACCCCCCACTGGGTGCTTGCTTTAAGTGTGGCAATGAAGGTCACTGGGCCAACAAGTGTCCTAATCCTGACAGCCCCCAAAGCCTTGCCCCTTTGCGGTGGGCCCCATTGGAAGCAGGACTGTGATTGGACCTCTCTGGGTAAGATCTTATCCCTTCTGGGCTGGCTGGCCCCTCCTTTTTGGAGCTGATAGGCCTGGCCACTGAAGACTGAAGGTGCCTGAGAACGGATGCCCCAACAATCATCATCACATCTTTTGAGCCTCAGATAACCTTATGGTAGCAGGTAAGCCAATCTCTTTTATTATAGATACCAGAGCAACCTACTCTACCTTACCTGAGCACAAAGGTCCCCTCCAACAGTCTGCGGTCTCTGTTGGGGGATTGATGGCCAGATTTCCCAGCCCATTTTGACCCAACTCCTAGACTGCATGTTAGGATCCCTCACTTTCACATGTGCCTATTTATTTACTTCCCTCCTCCTGTCCCAGCCTGTTACTAGGCTGAGATATTCTCTCAGAATTAAATAACATGCTCACTTTCCATAATCTCCATAATCCTCTTAACCCCCCTGATTCATTGTCTCGGGCTTCCTTCCTACTTTTTCTATGAAGTTCAGAAAACCTTTCACCTGCCCCATTTCCTGCCCCTCCTGTAACTCCCTCTGTCTGGGACACCAAAACTCCCTCAATAGCTTGGCATCATACCTCCATCCAGATCAAAATAAATGATCCCACCTTATTCCCATCTCGAAAGCAATACCTCATTCCCCCCACAGCTCAATGAGGCCTAAAACCTATCATTTCCTGCCTATTAGCCAGCAAGATTCTGAGGCCAACTAACTCCCACTACAATACTCCCATACTCCTCGTAAAAAAGCCAGATAGTTTCTTCCATCTAGTGCAGGATTTTTGTCTCATCAACCTGGTCTTACAACCACTGCACCTCGTAGTCCCTAATCCATACATCATCTTACCATTAATTCCCCCTAGCACCATTCATTTTATAGTCCTACACCTCAAGGATACCGTTTTTCAGAATCCCTCTCCATCCTAACTCCCAAGACTTATTTACCTTTACCTGGACTGACCCAGACACACACCTTTCTGAACAACTTACTTGAACTGTTCTCCCTCAGGGATTTAGAGACAGCCCACACCCCTTTGGACAAGCCCTTGCAACAGACTTAGAATCTCATCTAAAGACATCCACTCTACTCCAATATGTTGATGACTTGCTTCTTTGCAGTCCCTCAACCCAGGACTCACATGACCATACTGTCCTACTCCTTAACTTCTTGGCAGAAAAAAGATACTGAGTACCTCCCCCAAAGGCAGATATGCTCTCCCTCACTTACCTAGTTAGGATTAACCTTAACCCCTACTTCTTGAGGAATCACCTCAAACTGCATATCCCTCATTTCCTTGCTACCAGTACCTGAAACCAAATAGCAGCTTCTTTCCTTCCTTGGGCTAGCACAGTGGTTCTCAACCTTCCTAATGCCGCGCCCCTTTAATACAGTTCCTCATGCTGTGGTGACCCTCCTAAAATTATTTTGTTGCTACTTCATAACTGTCATTTTGCTACAGTTATGAATCATAATGTAAATATCTGATATGTGTTTTCCGATGGTCTTAGGCGACCCCTGTGAAAGGGTCATTCGACCCCCAAAGGCGTCATGACCCACAGGTTGACAACCTCTGGGCTAGCGGGTTATTTCCCACTCTGGATTCTAAACTTTGCCATAGTAGCCAAGCCCCTATACCAGGCAGCTAAAGGAAACTTATCAGAACCATTAGATCCCAGGATCTCCATCATATCTCCCTTTCTTAGGCTGGGGTAAGCAGGCCGTCACCTCAGCCCCCGTGTTGACTCACCCGACCTAACAAAACCTTTCCAAAATCCTTTACACCAATGAGAGAAAAGGAGCTGTGGTCAGGGTCCTAGGCCAGACTAAGGGGCCATCCTTCTGGGTTGCAGCATATATTTCCAAACAATTACATCCATTAGGATGGCCCACCTGCGTCCGGCCTTTAGCGGCAGCAGCTGTCCTCCTTTTAGAAAGTCACAAAATCACCTTACGCAGCCCTATTACAGTATACTCACCACACAATCTTAAGGACATGCTTTCCTAAAGAAACATTCACTCTTTATTATCCTCCTCTAAGATCCAACAGCTTCATGTTTTATTCATTGACTCCCCCCTAGTTACCCTTCTCAGGAGCCCCCTTCTCAGCCCTGCTTCCCTTCTCCCTTCCACATTACCAGCTGAACCTCCACATTCTTGCACAAAAATACTGCAGGTTTATCTGTCTCTATTTCTTCACATATCTGACACCCCTCAAGCTGAAGCAGAACACACATGGTTCATAGATGGGAGTTCATATCTCCATAATGGACGTCAAAATGCTGGATATGCCATTGTATCGCAAACAGAAATCATTGAAGCTTCTCCCCTCCCATAGGGATCACCTCCCAAAAGGCTAAACTGATAGGCCTTACTATGGCCTTTACTCTAGAAAAGGACAAAGTAGTTAACATCTATACTGATTCCAAATATGCCTTTCATATCATACACTCCCACGCTGCCATTTGGGCAGAAAGAGGATTCCTCCCTGCAAAAATATACACCTGTAATTAATGGAAAACACATTGCACGTCTCCTAGAAGCTGTCCAATTTCCACGAGCTGCCTTTATAATCCACTGCAGGGGACATCAAGCCTCCACTGACCCAAAAGCAAAGGGAAACAACCAACAGATAAAATAGCCAAGTAGGTTACTCTCCATGTACCCCAGGGTCAGTTCCTGTCTCTAGCCTATATTTCCCCATCATATTCACCTTCTGAACAAGCTGCTTACTTAGAAAAGGGGTATCCACAGAATGGTCCTTGGTTTTTAAAAGAAGGCCATTTTATTTTACCTGAAACACAGGCCTCCTCTATACTTCAATCTTTACATAATTCCTTCCATATTAGGTCATCGACCTCTTCCACATTTACTCAAGCCTGTCTTAACCTGCTCCTATTTATCTGAATGAATTTGCCAGGTCACCAAAACTTGCAAAATTTTCTACACTGTCTCACCACAAGGCAGTCTTCGACTCCCAGCTTTCCCCCGCCCCCATCAGGCCCGGGGTCATATTCCCAGACAAGACTGGCAGACTGATTTCACCCATATGCTGCCTGACAAAATACTCAGATATCTTCTTGTCCTGGGTGACACATTTTGAGTTGGGTAGAAGCTTTTCTCACTTCATAGGAAAAGGCAGATGTTGTCTAAAGTTCTGCTGGAACAGATTATTCCATGCTTTAGACTACCTAGCTCTCTACAATCTGATAATGGCCCCATCTTTATCAGCCAAATTCCTCAACAGGTGTCCCAAGCTCTGGGGATAAAGTGGTTTTTCCTCATCCCTTACCGGCCTCAATCTTCTGGCAAGGTAGAGAAAATGAATTTAATCCTTAAATCCCAATTAACCAAGCTCTCCCAGGAAATCAAACAGTCCAAGACCATAACCCTTCCTCTAACTCTCACAAGGATCCAAGCCACACCCAGAGCACCGACCTTTTATACCCCTTTCCAGCTAATGCATCATTGGACAATCTTACTAGGGCCACCACCCTCTGACCCTGGTTCCCTCGGAGACTACCTTCCAGCTTTAATCGTCACTAGAGCCCTTCTCAGAGAGACTGCCAATCAAACTTTATCTTAATCTGAATCCAGCTATCTAACCCCTGAACCTCAAGATAGTCTCAAGGGAGAAAAGGTACTTATAAATCTTCACACACAGAGAAACATCCTGAAATCTAAATGGGAAAGAGCCTACACAGTAAAGTGCAGGGTCTCCCCTACTGGATACATCAAACCAAAGTTAAAATGGTTCCTGGAACTGAAACAACCAGGCAAAATGGCAATGTCAATTAATGTCTCCCACCTCCATTTGTCTTTCCCAGATTCCTGAGGAACCTCAGCCCACTGAACATTTGACACAGTCTCCATAATTACTCTACACTGGAAAGTTAATCTTAATTCAGAATCTTGATGCACTTCATTCAAAACCAAATCTATAAGCCAAGTATCCCTCCTTCAGGCCAGCAGTCACTGCCGACTTATGTCCCAACAGGCATAACCATTTTTTTAAGGCATCCACATCGCCCCTACCTGACCCGAAGCAGCCTAACCAAGATGGTGTCCCTTTTCCTTTTTTTACTTGTTCTATATCAATAACAAAAAGACAAGAATGTTAGGTAAAAATAGAGGCAGGTCACCCTCCCACATACACTTCTGTAGCCAGGTACCAGTTTGACTGCTGACCAATTAACTGCTGAACACTGTGGGCAAAAATCAGTTGCTGAGGCATGCCATGAAGACAATCACTGAGGTATGCTGTACCAGGAACTGAAATTAGGGAATTGTCTGAAACCCGTGGAGCTGAACTCCCACGGACAATTTGGACCACATCAGTCCCTCTGAGTTAGTCACTCACTTTTCCTTATAAAAGAAAGTGCTTTTTCCCCGCTGAGGGCTTGTGTAGCTTAGTCTGCCTCAGCCCACCCTGCACCCGAGTGGTTTTAATAAATTTTCACTTTTAATACATCTTGGCCTTCTGTTCTTCATGTGGCTTTGTGGTTTTCACCTTTCACCGCCCATGTACTTTCTAAGGTAGCATCTGCCACACTGCAGAAGGCCACTGGGCATAACAAACCAGTTGGAAAGGGAGTGATGTGAGTTGTAACTTCTTGTCAACTAAGGACGTATAAAAGAAGTATAGTATCTACTTAATCACCACGGTTTCAAAAAGGAATGGACATTTATTGTCAGAGGATTTGGAAGAATTCAAAATCTTAGAATAAAAAATTTTGAATACATTTTAATTATTAAAAAAAAAAACCCCACAACTCTCTGCATTGTTCTGTGGTACACATTCACACAGCAAACACTGGTCCATGTGAGGGCAGTTTGGAAGTGCTCACCTAAAAAACACATATGACAGCACCCTCAACCGCTGTTCCCATCCCCACCTCAGTAGCTGCACCATAATTCCCCTAACACCCCTTCCTTCCTGCTCTCTGGCACATTCTTATATTCAGTTGGTTACTGATTAGGTGGAATACCTTCCAAGACAGTGAAAGCATCTTGAAAGCAGGAATACCATCTTCCTCATATCTGCATGCCTAGCCAGGAGCAGGTGCAGGGTCTGGGAGAAAGTAGTCTCCGTTTGCTGATAGGGTAGTGGCTAGGCTACATCATTGTCAACACCAAGGCCTGGGTTCAACTCCCAGCCTGGGAACCACCACCACCAAAAAGAAAAAAAAAAGTAGTCTCTATAAATGTATACTGCCTAACTGGATGGTTTGCTACACATTGTCAGATTCATAAAATCCAAACTTCTTAGCCAGGCATTCTAAGCTTTTCTGATCTGGCCTCCCGCACAACTCTCCTACCAGTATTATCACCCTCAGTTCTTCTTCAACATGATCTCTCCTTTTCCAGCCCAACAAGTCTGCTGCCTTATCCTCAAAATTGTTCTGCATAATTTCACCTGATCACTGTGGCTGTGTCCTTGTCCACAGCTCTGATTATTTGAATGTTCTTCCTCCCTATACAAGGCCACTCTTGTACCTGCCCAGACTTTTTCTCAGAAGTGGATGGTAGGGCAGGCAGAGAGCCTTCAAATGTCACCAGCTGGCTTGCATGTCTTTGCAAAGGAGCAGAATGTGTGACTCCAAAATAATGTCTTTTGGACATAAAGATTATTTTGAACTAAACGCAGTCAAAACCCAGGAGATTCAGGGAAAGTTCTTCACTTTCTCTTCAGTTACCTAAATTTACTTTGAATGGGGACTTGTACCTGGAAATGAGGTATTACCAGAGATACCTAAGAAGCTTATCTTCACAGCAGGACAACCTTTGTTTTCCAAAGCTCTCCTCTCACCTTCCTGTGAATGGCCTTCCCCTTTTGTGTCTCCAGCACCCTACCCTTTTCTTCAGCTCAAGGTGTTATATCAGCCTCAATTTCTGACTGCCTTTATATCTCATATTTTTATTCAGCTGCCCAAATGATGTGGGCCAAATAGAGCAGCCATCCCCCCCACTTCACTAAAGACTCCTTTTCTTTGTTTTTTAGCTCTCAGTTTCACCTTTTTCCTAGTCCAAGTTCTTAATCCGCTTTCCTTGTCAATTTTCTCTGGCTCCTCACCCCGAGCAACAGACTTTCTATCCTGAAACCACCTAGTGACAAGGGCTTTAAAACCTATTTCTCTGATCAATGCCTTTAAAGTACTAACTGAATTATTTTCTTCTAATCTAAACCTTGTTGGGGATACTAGCGGTGCCCCAATAAGGTTTCCAGCCCATTTCAACCAAAGGAGTCAACATGGCGGATCTCGAGACCCCTTCTCCCCTTTAGATCAGACAGGGTGAGAGCTCCGTGGATCCCCAATAGGTAGAGACAACAACCATTTTCAGCAGGAAGCAGATACAGAAGATGAGACCTTCAGTCCCTCAGCTTCCCATAAAGATTTGTGGGGATCAGGCCTCTCAAGAGAATGTCAGGAAGGTAGATAGAATAGGGAAATCTCGACACCCCCTCCCATGAGACTGCCTGCTGGAATTGTTATGCCTAGATACCACCCTTTCACAAGTAATTCCTGCCCCAGGCTAGGAGGAAGTTCCAGACAAAGACAGGGAAGTCAGAGGGCCCAAGAAGCCCACCAGCTTGGGCCAGCTCCTAAAGCCTGCTCAGTGAGTTACCTGAACCTCATTATACCATCATTGTAATATCATATATATACCCAGAAGTTCATTAATATCATTACAACAGACTGAATTCTGGGAAAGGGCGTGCGCAGTCAGAAGGCAAACCCGTTGTCAATCAAGAGACGCCACGTCCAGAGGTGTCTCCCCTGAAGACTTAGAATAAAAGTCCCAAAGCCTTGTTCATTGGGGCTCCTGAGCCATTTTCTTTGCTCAGACTCGCTGCTACCTCTTTGGAGTGTACTTTCCCCTCAATAAACTATCTTTTTGTTTCACTTTACGTTTGCATGTGTCTCGTTTGAATTCTTTGCTCGAGATACCAAGAACCTGGATGTCGTGTCGACAAGGACACCCCATTTTCCATTAACACATATGTATACAATTTCTTCACATTTCTGCTGTTATTGTGTCTTATATCAATTTAAATATTAGACCAGCCAAAGAACCTAGAAGGGAAAGAGAAAAATGTTTTCCTCCCTTACATCTTCTATGGTATTTATAGAAAAAGTGAAAAGAGCAATGCCAGAGACAGTCCTGTGGCACATGTCAATAAAAGAAGTTTCACCAGCTGACAGCAATTTTGAATCAGCTTTCTTTGGGAATATATGCCCAACCAGCCTTGAAAGTCACCCAGTCTTTAGTTTCTAAAATTTGTCTCTTTCTGTTTATGGCAAATCAGTAATTTTTGCCTCTTTCGAGTTTCATTCTTTATGATTCTGAGAAGAAATTCGTTTTTTATTCAACAAATATTTAAATGACAACCATGACCCAAAACAGGTGCTGCTGTTACAAATGGTGTGTTTGTTATTCTATCTGAAAATGATTTAGGATCAGGGGATAGATTGTGTCTCAGCAAGCGGATTTTGATTTCTTTAAAAACTGTTAGCTTATACTCTGGTTTCCTTAAACTTGGGCTGCAAATCATTTTACTAAATGGAATGTTGGGAGTTCCCTGGTGGCACTGGCACTGTCAATGCTGCGGCCTGGGTTCGATTCCCAGCCAGGGAACTACCCACATACTACAAAAAAAAAAAAAAAAATGAATGGAATGTTTTGAATGTAGCCTTTCCTGAATTGAATGTCTCCTGGAGTCTCTGTTCTTCATTACAAATGAAGAACACTCCTCTTGTGACAGGACCTATCTTTGGAATTTGACCACAACAAACTTTCTGTGTTTTTTTTTTTTATAATTCATTTTTATTGTTAGACTTATTGGGGTGACATCTGTTAGCAAGGATTACATAGGTTTCAGGCATACAATTCTACAGTGCATTGTCAACTTGATGTATAATAAGTTCACCACCTAATGTGACTTCTCTTAAGGCTAAGCTGTTAGTCCATCTGGGCCACCCCGGGTCCGTTATAAGCATGCTGCCACTGCAACAATGAGCTGTGGCCTCACAATTTCCTTTCCTTTGTTAAACTGCGATAGTCTAGCATTTTAGGAGAGACAAACAGTGTAATCCACTCCAAGAGGCTGGGTTGGGCTGTTACATGTGCCTTCTATGAGCACCTCTTTTGGTTTCACAAGAGGCAACTCACTCCAGAGGCCCACAGCATTGCACATGCCTGATTTTGGGGAAACTTGAGGAAAACTTTGATGAGAAAAGCAGTTGCAATTTAGGTGGGACCTTAATAGTGATAGCCATTCTTTATATATGCACATTATTTACAAATGTGTACCCTGGTTTACAAATGTGCATCATTGTTTACAAATGTGCCTTAGGATATCCTGTCTCACTTGATTATCTCCACAGTACGGTGAGGTAGGCAGGACAAGAATTACTATTCCCATTTATCAGGAAGAAACTGAGGCCCAGAGAGGCAAAAAGCTTGTTTAGGATCACAGAACTAGTAAGGAAAAGAGCTGGAAGAAGAATCTAGAATTTCTGACCTCTGAGCAAGAGCTCAGTGGGAGGAACGCCTGTGATTTGCCTTCTGACTAAAATAGAACTATAAGAGGGGGTTCCCTAGTGGTGTAGTGGCTAGGCTTTGGTGCTCTCAATGCAATGGCCTGGGTTCGATTCCCAGCCAGGAAGCTACCCGACAACCCCACTTTTTAAAATAGAATTATAAGAGCCCTGAGTACCTGGGGTGTCTGGGTAATGTAAGGGTAAATCTGTATGCTTGCTTTTTGGTTATCTACCTTCAGGATTGACATTTCTGCCTGAACCTCCAGATTGTCATTTATTTATTTATTCAATAAATATATATATTGAGCTTCTCGTATGTTCCAGGCATCGGGAATATGGCAGAGAAGAAAACCAACACAGTTGCTGACTTCCTAGAAATTATAGCCTAGTGTAGTAAAGATCCATTGAACAGAAAATTACTCAAATAATTGCAAATTGTGGTAGGTGCTATGAAACAGAATAGGGTGCTATGAAACAGAATAAAAAGGGAATCTCATCAAGTTTTAGAAGTTCAAAGAAAGCCTCTTTAACAAAAGCCTATTTAACAAGTTGAAACCTAAAAGATGTAATAGGAGTCACGGAAGATTTGCTTGAATATGGTCTGGCAGCAGGGGTGAGGGGTGTACTAAGCAAATGAAACAACATGGGTAAATGTCCCAAGACAGGAGCAAGCTTGGTGTATTAGAGAAAGAGAAGATTTGTGTGTCCAGAGTTGAATGACTGAAGAGGAAATTAGAGAAAGGTGAATCTGGAAGGTGAACAGAAATCAGATCATGAAGACCAAGGACAACCTCCTTTTGAGTCTGCTTTGAATGTACTTGACTGAGACTTAAACTCCTGAGCACCCAGCAAATGCTTATGGATTTATTACTCAGGCCCTTTCCCTTTCATCTTAGATGTTCTAGAGCCACATAGAGGTCAAAACACAGTGCCCTGTGGGGGCAATTAAGACTAAAAGTTTTAGGCAGAGGGTGAAGGGTTGCATGAGGCATTGATCTTGGCTGGCAGCTTCCTGGCAGCCAAAGCATAAAGAGAAACTTACTGAGTTTTGTGGTGTTTGTTCTCTGGCAACAAAAATTAAAGTGAAAACAACCTAAGCAGCTTCCAGGGCCAATTGCTTCTGAAACTCAGTAAATGGAGAAGTCCTCACTTGGGACCTAACAGTGTATTATGTCTTCAGCAAGTGCTGCCCCAAATGAATGGCAACTCCACTCCTGCCCATGGATCCATTAAGCCTGGGAACATGGACTGCACCCTGCAGGAAGATGGGGATGGATATATTTCTGCAAGCTGGGGAGATAATAAGTTTCAGTTACCCTCTTCTCTGATGCAGACCTGAGCTTAATGCAGGAAAACAAACACAACTTGATGATGGGGGAATTAACTTGCTCATTGCTTGCCTGAATACATTTGAAACAGGACTGTATTGCAAATACTTTCTGATTGAGACCTCTGTGAAGTGCTAATAATGTGATCCACAGTTGGGAACCCAATCCTCTCGGTGGCTAAATGAGTCCACTTTGTCCATACCTGTTTGAGAAAATAAGCACCTTTCTTTTGCCCTCCAGAAATTGATGGTGGAGATGATTAGAGGTGGCAACTTCAAACCCTGGACCAAATCAGCTAGATTTCCACAAAAATAGAAATCTTAAGTCCTTGTTATAAAAGTTTGTGGAAGCCTGGGGCACCTTGACTGAAAAGGCAGACATGGCTTATAGAGTATTAAAGCTGATGTTAAAAAAGTCAAATGCCATATGGACAGAGCAGTATGTAGTCTAAGGTGTCTGTGCCGAAGCAGTTAAAAGCTCCAGGCACAGTGGCTGTTCCTGGCATGGGCTGGGGTCTGAGAGAAAGAGAAATATTTGCTTTGGTAGTGAATGGGGCTGATTCCCAATGGTACACCTATATTCCTGAAGCAGGGTAGAGATAAGCAGGAAGCAGGCAGGAGATGAGCAGGGTGAGGCAGGCATGTTTCAGGTTGGTTGTCACTGGGGGCACAAGAGGTACTCATTGATGCAATAGTAAGGAAAGAACTCCAATATCTTCCATAAGGAATGAGCTGACTTTGACCAAAGAGAGGACTGCACAGTTGGCCAGAGGCCCAGAATCTGGAGGAAAACCTAGAATCTGGTAGTTTTAAGTGCCATTCTTTCAGCATAGGTTCAAGTAGTCTCAGAATAAATATGGCTCACTTAATCAAAGACTAAAGAGAAGTCCACACTGTAAACATGAAGGATTATTAGACTGGGTTCAGACAGGACAGAGAGTGTATGAACACCAGGAAGAGCAGTTCACAGCAGCTTGGGGATGCAATCATTTAAAGGGCAGGCCAAGAAGGAGTTCACTAGACTATACACTCCTTCAGGGCAGGAGGTGGCTCTTATTTACAATTGTATCCTCAACACCTAGTATTAAACCTTACACAGAGTGGGTTTTCTAGAAATATTTATTAGATGGACAATGAGGATTCCACAAAAAGACTGGAAAAAAAGAGACAGAAATGTGAGGAGAACCAGGATAGTGCATTGTCACAGAAGTTAAGAGAGCAGAGGGCTTCAAAAGGAGGCAGAGGTGAACTGTCAAATGCAACAGATGGCCAAATAAGGTCAGGAACATGTTGTATATATTGATTGATGAAACACTTCCAAGCTGAAGGGTTACCAAATCTTGATCTCTAGTCCAGAACTTTCCTCATGAGCACCAAACCTGAATATCCAAGTCATTGCTGACCATCACTGCTTTGGCATCTCAAATAAAGATAGAACTTATTCCCCAATGTCCCATGTTCCCAAATTAACATAATATCTTTTTTCCAACTCTTGGTTCCCCTGTCTACTCTGAGGTACTTTCTCTGTCACTGCCTTGGCTCAGTCTGCCATTATTTCTCATGTTGTAAATTGAGATAACCTCTTGACTGATCTACTCATGTATGCTTTTGCTTCCTCAACAATTTGTACTCAAAAGCCAAATAGAGGGACATTGTTTCCTATTGTAATTTTAATTTAAACTTACTTTTATTTACATCCATAAAAATTTACTCTTCTGATGTATAGTTTGATGAGCTTTGACAACCATTACCACACAATCATATAAGCACTACCATATCTCAGACATAGAATGGATCCATAACTACCCCCCCAAAAGTTATCTCATGCGACCCCTTTGTAGTCAAATCCCATGCCCCACACACGTATCCCCAGTCAACAACTAATCTGATCTCCATCCCTATAGTTTTGCTATTTCCAGCATATCATAGGAATGAAACCACAGCATATGTAGCCTGTTCAGACATGCTTCTTTCACTCAATATAATGCATTTGAGATTCATCTGTGTTATTGTGAGTTTCAATAGTTTGTTCTTTTTATTACTGAGCAGTATTCCATAAGATGGATGTGTCACAGTTTATGTATCCATTCCTCAGTTGAGAGATGTTTGGGTTGTTTCTAGTTTTTGATTGACAATTATGAAAAAGCTGCTATAAACATTCAAATGGAGGTTTTTGTATGAACATGTGTTTTCATTTCACTTGGGATAATACCTAGGAGTAAGCTTGCAGGTCATATGCGAAGTATATGTTTAACTTCAGAAAAATGCCAAACTATCTTCCAAAGTGGCAGCATCATTTTGCATTTCCACCAGCATTGTATGAGACTTCTAGTAGCTTTACAACCTCATCAGCACTTGGCTTCACAGTTTTTTTCTTTTTTATACATGTTTTCAATGTTGGTCATTCTAATACATGTATAGTGGTTCTCATTGTGGTTTTAAATTGCATTTCCAAACTGACAAATGATGCTGAGCATCTTTTCATGGGGTGGGGGGTGTATTCAAAAATGGTTTGTTCAGCTTTTTACCTGGTGTAGAAAAGAATGGTGACTTCTAAGCTTCTTGCATAGAAACCAGAAATCAGAAGCCCCATTTTCTTTTTTAATGGTGGCTCTAGAGATGATAATGTACATATGTAATCTTTTGTAGTCTGCTTAAAATTAATATCACACCACTTCAAGTAAAATGTAGAAGCCATATAGTTTTATAGTCCCCTTTGCACTTTATGTTATAGTTATTATATATATGGTATCTATACACATTGAACCCCCATAGATATCATAATTTTTGCTTCAAGTGCCATTTATTCTTTAAAGAACTTGAGGATAAAATATATAAACCAGATATTAATATGTGCTACTTCTGCTGCTCTTCCTTCATTCCTGATATTCCAAGTTTCTTTCTGGTATTATTTTCCTTCATCCTAAAAAAATCCCTTTAAGTATCTTTTTTAGAGCAGGATGGTGGCCACTGAATTGTCTTAGTTTTCCTTCATCTATTAGTGCCTTCATTTCACCTTCACTATTAGAGGTTATTTCAATTGAGTATAGAATTTTGGGTTGACTTTTCTTTTATATCAGTTATTTAAAGATGTTCTGACTTCCATGGTTTCTGAGAAGACATTTGTAGCCATTCAAATGATCATTCCCCTATACGTGATATTTAATTTTTCTCAGACTACTTTCAGGATTTTTCTTTGCCTTAATTTTTTTTTCAGTTTGATTATAATGTGTATAGGCACAGTATTCTTTGAGTTTATCATGTTTGAGATTAATTGGGATTCTTGAATCTCTAAATGTACATTTTTACCAAATGGGAAGTATTCAGTCATTATTTCTTCAATAATGTACCATATTAATACAAGATGCTAATAGTATGGGAAACTGAAGGGGAAGCGGTGTATATGTGGGAAATCTATGTAGTGTGTGCTCAATTTTATACAAATCTAAAACTGTTCTAAAAACCATCTATTGATTAAAACAGGAAACATGCAACTATCATACAACCCAGCAATTGGACTCCAGTGCACTTATCTAAGAAAAAAAAATGTTCACTCCAAAGCCTGTATATAAATGTTCAAAACAGCTTTATTCTCAATAACCAATTCCTGGAAACAGCCCAAATGTCTTTCATCTGGGGTAACGGTTAAACAGATTGTAGTATATCCATACCATGGGATATCACTGAATAAAAAGTAAACTGTTGATACACACAACCACCTTGATGAAACGTTAGAGAGTTAGACCAAGTAGAAGGAAACAATCCCAAAAGGTTACATACTGTATTATTCTATTTATATAACATTTTTGAAATCATAAAAATGGAGAAAAGATTAGTAGTTGCTGGGGATTAAGGAGGAGGAAGTAGGTATGGGAAATATGTTAATCGGCTCAATATGTTATTACAAAATATCATGGACTATATATCTTAACAGAAATTTATTTCTCATAGTTCTGGAGGCTAGGAAGTTGAAGATCGAGGTGCCAATGATTTGGTTAATGGTGAAGGTCCTCTTTTTGGTTTGTAGAAAGATGCCATCTCACTGTATTCTCATATGATGAAGAGAGCAAGTTTTGGTCTGTTCATCCCCCTATAAAAGCACCAATGCCATCAAGTTGCTCCACCTCCATGACCTCATCTAAACCCAATTATCTCTAGACCCCACCTGTAAATACCATCACATTGTAAATTAAGGCTTTAATATACAAGGTCTGACAATTAAGTTCAAGAAGTTGCCACTGTATGTTTATGTTGGCAGCACTGTACAAACAACGTGGTAAGGTTTCACAACCTTGGTATATCTGTGTGTCACAGTTGTGTTTGTGTCAACATGTGGCAGTGTCTTGCTGGGTGGCATTCATTATTGTTGTTGCATGATTTTGTGTGCTGTCATGAGAATATTGGAGCTTGAATTAGAGCAAAGAAGAATTATTAAATTTCTTGTTAAACTTGGCAAGTGTGGAAATGAAATCAGGGACATGTTAGCCCAAGTTTATGGGGATAATGCTATGAAGAAAACAGCAGTGTACAAATGGATTTAACATTTTTCTGAGGGGAGAGAAAGCATCACTGATGAAGAGAGGTCAGGGCAGCCAGTAAAAAGCAGAACTGATGAAAACATTGTAAAAATTTGTCAAATTCTTCATCAAAATTATCAGCTGACTGTGAGAAGCAAGTAACATTGATAGAGAAACAGAAATTTTAAATGAAAACCTTGGCATGAGAAAGTTGTGTGCAAAACTGGTCCTGAAGGAGCTCACAGATGAAGTAAAGCAAAGGAGAGCTGAAGTTTGCCAAGATCTTTTAGAGAGGCAAGACGATGTTTTGGGCCATCTTATCACTGGTGATGAAAACATAGGTGTACCAATAAGAACATGAAACAAAGTGTCAAAGTGCACAGTGGAAGTTAGCCAATTGTCCATGACCAAAGAATTTCGTCAATCCAAATCAAGAGTCAAAACGATATTGCTAAGCTTTTTTTGATATCAGAAGGATTGTTCATTATGAATTTATACAAACCAGACAGTCAACCAAGTTTACTACTTAGAAGTGCTAAAAAGGCTGCATGAAAGAGTTAGAGGAAAATGACCTGAACTTTTCGCCAACAACTCATGGCTCTTGCATCATAAGTATGCACCAGCTCACAAGACACTGTCTGTGACAGAGTTTTTAGCCAGTAAACAAACAATTGTATTGGAACACCTTCCCTACTCACCTGATCTGGCTCCCAATGACATTTTTCTTTATCCAAAAATAAAGGAAATGTTGAACAGAAGACATTTTGATGACATTGAGAACATCAAGTGTTATACAATGATATCTCTGATTGCTATTCCAGAAAAAGAGTTCCAAAATTGCTTTAAAGAGTGGACTAAGCCCTGGCATGGTGCATTTCTTCCCCAGGGGAATACTTTGAAGTGACCATAGTAATATTCAGTCATTAGGTATATAGCACTTTTTCTAGGATAAGTTCAGGAACTTAATTGTCAGACCTCATATATCTTTTAGGGAATACAATCATTCAGTTCATAACAGAAGAGAAATGAAGTGTCTATAAAAGGGCAACATGGGGTTTCACTTGGTGATTAAACTATTCTGTATCTTGACTGTAACAATGTCAATATCCTGATTGTGGTATTGGATTATAGTTTTGGAAGGAAGATGTTACCATTATGGAAAATTTGGCAAAGGTTACATAAGATCTATGTGTATTATTTCTTATAAATGCATGTGAATCTACAATTATCTAACAATAAAATGCTTAATTAAAAAATTTTCTACAGACAATGCTCTCCTTTATTGCCTGCACCAGGGGTTGGCCACCGCCACTGCCCTATTCTTAGTAGCCACTGTTCCATCCTAAGTTTTCTTAAGAAGGTAGTATAATCAGTGTTGGGTTTGTAGCCGTCAAATACTATTTCAGTCCTTGGGGTTGCTGTCATTGGCTCTTTAGTAAGGTGAGATGTTTGGACCTGTTGGAGGCCTTTAGTTGCTTACGGTGTAAGACAAGATGCAGCAAACACCACTACGATGTAGGTGGCCTAGAGGTGATGTATTCTTTGATATATTTGCCTGTCTCTTGGAGGGAGTTGGCACTATCATCCTACATTCTTCACTTAATATACGTTCCTGCAATCTATACTCTCTCTGATGATGCTGCAAACACATACAGAGACACCAGACCTTTTTATCCTTGCCTGTGGGATGGTGTTAAGGAGAAATTTGTTTTCATTGCTCAGACCTCTTCTAGTCCTTATTCCCAGTGTCAGTCTTGCTAATTATAGACTTTTGGTCTTACCCTCAACCCCACAAAACCCTACCTCTCTCCCTTCTCACACATCTGCGTCTTCCCTTCCTCCCTCCTTAACATCAGAGAACACATACACACACATTTTCACAACAGGTTGATTTTATTTGGTCAGCATGGGTGTACCCTGTTGGTGCACGGTTTGGTCTCTAACTAGTTGACCCCACGACAGAGGTGACCCCACCAAAGCCCACCCTTGCTGTCAGTCATGGGAGGGCCCATGGTGGGATGACCATAGTTGCTGATTCCTCACTTCCACATCTGGATGTGAGAGAGACTGACTACTTGGTATAAGGAGCAAGGCCTCAGGTGGGCAGTGGGAGGACCCAGGCTGTGCCCAGATAAAAAGGGAGGATGGAGGGAACCTGGACCCCATAGCAGAGTCAGCCTGTGAGGCCCCAGGGCAGGATGGACACATAGGCAGTTCCTGACATTGCATCTGGTCTGAGAGAGACTGGGAGCTTGCTATGAGGAGAGGGCCTAAGGTAGTAACCGGGGTCGGGGGGGCAGGTCCTGCTGGGAGTCAAGGTGAGAAAGCCAAGGGACAATGGGACCCTGGACCCCGGAACACAGGGGATTCCAGACACTCTTCTGCTGTCAACCATGGGTGGCAGCAGATGGGAGTTGGTGGTTTGGAATGTGATGTTTCCTGACTTCCTGCTTGGGCATCTGAGAAAGGTGAAGTTGAAGCCCAGAGGGCTGTACTAAGAGAGGCAGAGGATGGAGGCCCAGGCCTTTTGAGGAGTTGTGGTGAGGACTGTGAGAGAGAACTGAGTGAACTCATGGGAGAAGGTACAAGAACCCAGCCCTCCTGCCCCTTCTGTCAGCCATGAAGCCCTGTGGCTGCATTAGGTGCTCCCACATGTCCATCTTTGTTCGCACCTAAAGGTGAGACCTTTGTTTTAAGGAGGGTGGCCTCAGATTAAACAGAGGGAAACTCTGCCAGGCATCAAGGTGATGATGAGTGGACTCCACATTCCAGGACACATGGACCCTGCAATGTTTGGTCATCCTTTGCTGTTTTCTCTTAGAGGCCCTGGGCAGGTGTGGTTCAATGTAGGGCTCTCTCACTTCCTTCTGTTCAATCTCTGGGGTGTGTGGTCCTTTTCTGAGAGTTTTGCCTCAGGCCAGCAGAGTGGGGGGAGCAAGCCTTGCCAGAAATAAGGTGAGCATCCTAAGTGAGCATGGAGAGTGAACGTGGAGATGAAAGATGACCTCACAGAATCCAGCTCATCCCTCCTGTGAGTACTGGGGTCTCAGTGCTATGTTTGCAGTCTGCACCTTGAGGCACCACCTCATTTCCTCTTACAGGGTGTCTAGGGCCCGGGAGGAAAAGACCTTGGTCTAAGGCACATGACTGCATGTCACAGAGCACAGGAGAGACAGACAGTGCCAGGGACCATGGTGATGTACCTGCCCTGAATGTGTACTAAGGGGCCCCCCATCACAAACAAAGAGGACCTCACTGTCAACCCCAGAACCTTGGGAGTACTGGACGCACTCTCAGGAGTCATTTCATTTCCTCCTTTAGAATCTTATGGAACAGGCTGCTGAGAAGAGACTCTGTGAAGCCCAAGAACACCCATAAAGAGGAGACCTGTAAGTCACCTTTGTCAGAGCCTCCTAAGGTACGTTTCTCGGCTGTGGTCACTCATAATCCCTCTCTCTCCCAGGCCTGTGGGTCCCCATCGTCCACCTCCTCCCCACACTTCTGTGACTGCCTGACACAAATCATCAAGCCTAGAGCTCCAAAGCGACGACGTTACATGTTTGAGGAAGGACTTCCATCCCAAAGTGAAGCACTGTTTACGGCCATACCACCCTGAACACGCCCGATCTCGTCTGATCTCAGAAGCCAAAGTGAAGCACAGAGCCTCTTGGTTGCACAGATTCCAGAGGTTGAGGAGGAAGCCACCTCTTTCCCTTCCTGCTCTTGTTCTTCCTTTCTTTCTTCTCCCTCATCTTTCTCTTCTTCCTCCTCTTTCTCCTGCTCCTGCTCTTCCTCTACCTCTTCCTCCTGCTCCTGCTCTTCCTCTACCTCTTCCTCTTCCTCCTGCTCCTGCTCTTCCTCTACCTCTTCCTCTTCCTCCTGCTCCTACTCTTCCGCTACCTCTTCCTCTTCCTCTTCCTCTTCCTCTTCTTCCTGCTGCTGTTGTCTAGTCTCAGGCTACATAAAGGCACTTTCTGCTATAAATGGAACTGCAGGGCCCCTCCAGGTTCCTCATACTGCCTGCTTCCTTCCCAATGCCATGGCAGTCCCTCCATCAACCAAATTGTATCAGGACTTCAGCAGCCAGGAAGAGGAGGGGCCAGGTACTTCGCAGGCCTTGCCAGATGCTGGTACCTTGCTTAGAAGTGCCATAGATGATGAGGCGACTAATCTGGTGCAGTTTCTGCTCCTGAAGTATCATGCAAAGGAGCTGACCACAGAGGCAGAAATGCTGAGTCACATCATCAAAGAGTACCAGGACCATTTCCCTGAGATCTTCGCCCAAGCCTCTGAGTGCCTACAGCTCCTCTTTGGCGTTGATGTGAAGGAAGTAGACCCCAGCTCCCACTCCTATGTCCTGGTCACCACCCTAGGCCTCACCTTTAATGGGATGTTGAATGATGGTTACAGTATTCCCAAGGCAGGACTCTTGATAAATATTCTGGGTGTAATCTTTATGCATGGGGACTCCATCCCTGAGAAGGACCTTTGGGAAGCACTGAGTGTCATGGGGGTGTATGATGGGAGGGAGCACTTCATTTATGGAGAGCCCAGAGAGCTCATCACCAAAGTTTGGGTACAGGAATATTATCTGGAATACTGTTGGGTGCATAACAGTGCTCCTGCAAGCTATGAGTTCCTGTGGGGTCTCAGGGCCCGTGCTGAAACCAGCAAGATGAAAGTGCTGGAGCTTTTGGCCAAGGTCAACAATACCATCCCCATGGCCTTTCCTATTTGGTATGAGGAGGCTTTGAAAGATGAGGAAGAGAGATCACAAGTCAAAGTTGTTGTCAGGGTCAATGAGGTGGCCAGGGCCTATTCTAAGGCCACATTCAGCACCTTCTATTGCCTTAAATGATGTCTGAGGCAGATTTTTCACTGTGTTTGAAGACAGCAATTACTGTTCTAAGTAGTGGAGAGGCAGAATGAGGATTGGAGGAGACTGAATATATAACTTCTTTGTGATCCCGTTCTATACGGGTGGTTTGGAGACTTTTTAAACTTTTTCATATTTTTCAGATGTTGTTTCTATTAATAGAAGGTTTAATTAACTTCAAGTTCTAAGTTTACAAATGACATTGGTCACAAATGTATTGCTGTTTATCCACTTTAAGAAGTGAGTGTTTTGCCTATTATGTATTTACGCTCATTTTTTACTTCTGTTGTCTTAATTTTCATCCTCTTTATACGTGATTAATCCACTACCTTTACTATATATTTACCTTTACCATTGATATTTATACTTTTATATCCTTTCTTGTTACTAATTAGAACACTTCCTTTTAGCTTAAAAAAAAGTTGTTGTTGTCGTTTAACATTTTAAGTCCAGTTTAGTGGTGATGAACTACTTTAACATTTGCTTGTCTGGAAAACTTTCTCCTTCAATTCTGAAAAATTTTGTTGGGCAGAGTTTTCGTGGTTGGAAGGTTCATTTTCCTCCAGCACTTAGAATATCTCATGCCACTCCCTTCTGGCCTGCAAAGTTTCTGCTGAAAAATCTGCTGATTGTCTAATGGAAGGAGTCAGGGGAATTCCTTTATACTTAGTAAGTTGTTTTTCTCCTACTGATTTTAAGAGTCTCTGCATTTTGCTATTTTGTAAAACAAATTCGGAAACGTTCTATCTTGTTTTGTGATCTAGAATAAAATAACATGGCATTGAAAAAAGTAGTGAAGCATTCATTTTAAGAAGATAGGCTTGCTAGTTGGAGATATTTAAAAATTTTGGTTATGCGTCTCATAGAAAGGTAGGGCTACAAAGCAGTGTTTCTCAAAGGGGTCTTGGTCACCTTGGTGGTCTCTGGTAGCCAGACTATCAAAAAGTCTTTTCATGGTTTCAGAGGAAAACGTTTAAAGCAATTCTGTTTATATATGTTCCAAATGTGAGCTTCACTCTGAATTTCTAAAACTAGAGTTGCAGTTTTAATGAGCATTATATTCTTAAATGTTGGTTATGCAGTACTAGAATTGTATTATTTATTTTGTCATGGCTAATTTTAGCTAATTGGTATAGCTAATTGGCTAAGACATTTTCTGTCTCTTGTAAGTTATTTTTATTGTATAATTTGCATTTTTTGTTACTCTATTATTGTATTGTGTTCTTAATAAACTGAAAAGGCCAATAAAAAAAGTTTTCTTGAAAATGTGAAAGAAGTCCGCAATGAAATTGATGAGGTCACGAAATACAGAAAAAAGATTAATAAAAATGTTCATTCTGGTCTTTCCTTATCCCTTTTAGTATGTCATTGTATAAACTTAAAAGATATATACTTGGATATGCTTGGTTTATTCAAGAATATAGGAGAAATTAAATCTGAATAAATAAAACCCCTGCTCACTGGCTAATTTATTCCACAATCATTGATTAAGCATTGGCTCTCAGGAAGGTTCTATGGTAGAAGAAGGGCCACTGGGATAAGCAAGACATACCTACCCATAGAATGAGTGTTGGAGCCTCAGTCTTATAAGCAAAGTGGTGAGGCATCCCCTAAATTCTATAGAACAAATAAAAAAGGGGAGAGGCTATGGGGCTCCAGGGGAGAGCATGCATTTGTAAATGGTCCAAGCCAAGACAGCTGGGGCTTTGGGAAACTGTGATTCTTTCTGTGAGGGTTGATTATAATGAAGCTGTGTGGAGGCCACTGGCAGACTCACAGACAGCATGTCTTCGAGCATGAAAGAAAAATCTGGAATGGAAAACTACACTTAGCAGTTCTTTTTGAGATAGTGGGTAAACTAGAGAGCAATCTTCACCTGAGACAGATAGGAAAGATGTCCTGCACTCTTGTCCCAGTGCAATTGAATACACTGCATAAACTAGAGGTTTTATGCCCATCATCTGCAAGGATTTCTGGAGAAATATGATGATGTTCCTATGAAGTAATATTCTGAAGCCTCTAGACTGACACTCTTTCCCCTGGCCATGAAACACCGACACACTACGTTAAAAAAGAATATTTAATTATATTATCTTGAGTGTAATTTGCACAATTCTAAGCAACAGCTAAATATTTAGTGGGGATAAATGAATGAAAATTATGATTTGGATGTGAAAACAGCTGGGAGAAGGGGAAGAAGTTGGTCTCTGACTCCAATTCTAGAAACTTTAAGTTGCATCCAGCTGGGGATGGCTTCCTCACACCTAAATTAAATAATTGACCCTCCAGGAAGGAAATTGCGCTAGTTTTATTCATTAAGTAGTAGTTTTGGCTAATTTAATATTCTGTGTCCTATTGCATTGCATTTTCTCTGAGATATGCAAAACAAGTAAACAAAAACAAAATTTTCCAGAGTAGAGAGTAGTAGAGATTGGAGGTAATATAATACTAGAAAGAAATGTCATTCATCATAGTTGCAATATCTACCAGGCACTATATGAGATGCTTTACAAACACTCCATATATTTCTGCAGTCCTCCAAGACAGGGCTTATCAAACCCACTTCACAGATGAATAATCTGAGGCGCATAGGGCCTGGTAATTTTCCCAGGATCACATGGCTAGTAAATGACAGGGCAGAGACTGAACCCCTGGTCTGAATTCAACTGGAGTCCATGATATTCCCACCCATCTTAGCCTGTGATGGACCTTCTGACTTGTAACTCATTTTTCATCTCAGTACTGCATGTCTCTCAAGTAACAAACAGAGGGACCTGTGGCCAAGGTACTGAAAACAGGTTCAAGGAAGGAAGGCAACAATGCAAATAAAACAATCTGTGTACTGTCTGTGGCCTTTATTTAACTAGGGTCCTCCTGCCCAAGTCCTAGGGTTCCTTGAGAGCTGAAATGCTGGCATTTGTGCCCAGTCCCAGCACTTTCCAACATGACAGCCCCCTTTTCCTGGTCTTCCCCTGTGTGCCCTCATATTCCAAATCTAGAACCTGGTCTGCTGACCAGCTCATCACTGCTGCCTCCTCTGACATAAAGAATTCTTCAGTCTGTCTTCACTGAGTAAAATTGCTCTCCTAAGTATCCTCATCTTGTTTCAAATGTGGGGATCTTACTCATTTCAGTGGGTGTACTACCCAAGCTTAGGTTTTATCAGTGTAGGGGGCATGAAGGACATACATGGATGTTGCAAGTTGTGCTGGTTGTTTGCATGCAGAAAACTACAACCTAAAACTGATTAATGCACCCAGGAAAAGGTTTGGCTTAACCCGAGGCATGTGTGCCATATGTAAAAAGCTCTCCTAAACACAAGATACTCTTACTACCTTATTTTACTGCTGACAATGTTAGCATCCTAACTTCTTTCTTTCTCTTGAGGCCTTTTGGAGAAATAGACCTTATCTTTCTGGAGGGACACTGGTGGAATTTGTTTTTAAAAACAGCTGTAACAAGCTTCCAGCTCCTTGGCAGAATACTTTGTGATTAATTTCAGTCCATTCACTTTCCTAGGTTAAGGGTCCATCATCTGGGTTTTGTGCTTTTAGGAAAGAGATGATGGAGTTAAGCATAGGCCACAGTGGCTATATTAATATCAGATGAAAAAGATTTTAGAGGAAAAAGTATTATCAGAAATAAAGAAGTCATTTCATAATAATAAAGTTGTCAATCAAAAGAATAAAAGATTCTAAGCATTTTGCCCTTAATAACAGGGCTTCAAAGTACATGAAATAAAAACTGAAAGAACTGCAAGGAGAAAGAGACAAGTCCACAAACATAGTCAGAGATTTCAATATCCTTCTCTCAATAAGCAAAGAAAACAAGTAGGCAGAAAATCAGTAAGGATATAGAAAAATTTGAACTATATGGCCACTTAAATTACCCTAATTGACGTTCATAGAATAATCCCAGTAACATTAGAATTCACATTCTTTTCAAGTGCATATGGGACATTCACCATGATAGATATGTTTTGGTCATAAAACAAATCTCAATAAATTTAGAAGTAGTATGTAATGCAAAGTTTATTCTCTGACCACAATGGAATTAAATTAGCAATCAGTAAGAGAAATATGTTGGGAAAATCCCCAAATATTTGAAAACTGAATAATATACTCCCAAATATCTTATAGGAAAAAGAAAATATCAAAGGGAAATTAGAATATATTTTAAATATAATTAAATTGAAAACACAACATAACAGAATTTACGTGAGGCCACCAAAGCAATATTTACAGGGAAATATATTTATATTACTAAATGCCTATATTTGAAAAGAAGAAATGCCTCAAATCAATCTCTGCTTCTTAAAAATCTATAAAAAGGAAAAAAGCACATTAAAACCTCCAAAAAATAGATGTAAGAATATCAATGAAATAGAAAACAGAAAAGCAATAGAGACAAATGAATAAAATTAAAAGAAGATTCTCTAAGAACAATACAATTGATAAACCTCTAGCCAGACAAATGAGAATAAAAGGGGAAAAGACACAAATAATTGATATCAGAAACAGAAAAGGTGACATCACAGCAGATTCTATAGATAATAAAATGATAAGAAAATACTGTGAACAACATATGCCAATAAGTGTGACATCTTGTATGAAGTGAACAAATTCTTTGAAAAACAAAACACCAAAGCTCACTCAAGAAGAAATACATTTTAACCATACCTGAGTTTATGCTGATGAGGTAACTCTTGGTGGGCCCATAGCTAGCTTTAAGAAGGAGGCCAGAGAAACCAACTGACTGTGATTAGAGGGTTGGTACTTTTAGCCCCACCCTCAACTTTTGAAAAGAAGTAAGGGATTGGAGATTGAGTAAATTGCCAATGATTTAATCATTTGTGCCTACATAAGGGAACCTCCATAAAAACCCCTAAACAAAGCAGTTTGGAGAGCTTCCAGGTTGGCAAACCTGAAAAGGGCATGCCCCTTCCCCTCTACCACGTACAATTATTCTCTTCCTTTTTACTATTTCTGAGCTATAACCTTTATAATAATCTAGTAATAGTAAGTAAAAGAAGGAAAAAAAGGGGAAGGGAAAGAGGAGAAGAAATACGTAACCCTAAAAGCCATTTAATACACTAATGAAGTTGGACTTGTAGTTAAAAATATTCCAGAGAGAAAATTTCAGGACCAGATGGTTTCACTGGTGAATTCAACCAAATGTTTAAAGAATTAACACCAAATTTCACAAACTCTCCCAAAAAGTAGAAGAGGAGGAAATACTTTAAAACTCATCTGAGGCCCATATTACTATGAAACCAAAGCCAAAGACATCACAGGAAAAAAAAAGCTACAGATCAATAGCCTTTATAAATATAGACACGAAAATCTTCAACAAAATATTAGCAAACTGAGACCATCAACCTATTAAAAAAATTATACCTCATGACCAAGTACACTTTATCCCAGCAGTACAACACTGGTTTAACATACAAAAATCAATTAATGTGATATCCTATATTAATTGATTAAGGAGGAAACATATGATCATAGACACAGAAAGAGCATTTGACAAAATCCAACTCCCTTTTATGATAAAAACACTCAACAAACTAGAAACAGAAGTTCCTCAACCCAATAAAAGCAATGTACAAAAACATCACAGCCAGCATTATATTTAATGGGGAAAGATTAAATGGGTTTTTTTCTCTAAGATCAGGAACATGGTAAGAATGCCCACTCTCACCATTTATATTCAACAGGGCAAGTAGGCTAGAAAGAGAAATGAAATCTGATTGTAAAGGAAAAAGTAAAATTGCCTTTATTTACAGATGACATGCTACTAAAACTAATAATGAGTTTAGCAATGTTGCAGATTATAAGATCAATACACACAATCAACTTTATGTTCATATGGTAATGATCAGATATTTTTAAAAAATATAATAATATGTAAAAATGAGATAAACTGAAAAAATTTTAACAAAATTAGTGAAGGACTCATGCACTGAAAACTCTAAAATTTTAGATAACTAAGGAAGAATTAAATAAATGTAAAAATAGCCCTTGCTCATTGGTCAGAAGATTCAATATTAGTAAGATGCCAAGTTTTCCAAATTGTTCTACAGATTCAAAACAACCACAATCAATATTCCATCATGTTTTTTTTTTTGTAGAAATTGGAAATATGGTTTTAAAATGGGGACTAATTACTATTGGGTATAGGTTTCTTTTTGGATTGATGAAAAGATTCTAAAATTGATTGTAATGATGGTTTTGAAACTAGGAATATACTATCAACACTGAATTGCACATTTGAAAAAGGTGGATTTTATAATATGTGAGTTACATCTCAATTTTAAAAAAGATTCTCCATTGAGTAGATGAGGAAACTGAGGTTAAGAGAGATTAATTATATTGCCCAAATTTCCTGACTCCAGCTTTGTGAGTTAGTTTGAACTTCAAAATTTTCAGAGAGAACTGGGGTTAAATCCTCCTTTCTACCTGGGCTGTTTCTTCTCTGTTTCTGATTCCACCTTGTCTTTACCCATATAAAAGCTATCACTTATCAAGCATTGACTGTGTGCTCAACACTATGTCAGGGACTCAATATATATGACCAGGTACCGTCTCCCTTAAGATAGGACTATTATATTTCTTAACTAATTTTAAAGAAAAAAATCTGAGGATCTGAGAACTTAAGAGACTTGTACAAGGTCACACAGTAATAAGAGGTAAAGAGCTTAGATTTGAGTCTAGGTCTGAATCTGGGCTCATTGCTATTGTAATTATATCATCTCCTCTTCTCATCTCTCCACTGCCCCATACATATTTCACCCACCAAAATGCCTTTCCTCCTCCTCCACCTACACATATGCAGATCATACACACCTTTTCCCTAAGAAGTGTTCTTGTTTGCCAACTGTAACTGGATGACAAGATTCCAGTGGTATGGTCGTTAGATAATATTCTGATTTTTCTGAAAAATCAACCTGATTCATTTTGACATTCCAGTGTCTATTTTGAAATGAAAGAGAAAAAGTGAAGTTTTGTTTGTAGATGGACTTCAGAAATGACAACTCTCAAAACATACTGGTTCTCTGAAAAGCAAATTTTCTGTCCCCATTTAAAGGGCTTCCCTAGCTCTCCAACTGTTTATTAGTGGCCCTCTGGCGAATGTGATGCAGGAAGACTGCAGTTGTTCAAAAACTGCCCAGCAGATTCTAAGGTTTTGTTAAGGCCACATTTTGCTGGATAAAGCCTGTGATGCAAGCAAGCAAAGTGACACCTTTCCTGAACCCCACTTCTAGGAGTTACCCCTCACTCCCTTGAATCACCTTCTCTGCCTCCCCAAACAATACAGAGTTCTACTACCATATATAGAAAACTTCCAAGTGTTTTTCCACATATTCACCCTTCTCTCTGACCAGTCTCAATGTCCTCAAGTGCAGAGCCTGTGCCTTGCTTGATTTGGTATCACTTACCAGGGCTGACACAATGCCCAGCATATGGTCTGTTTTTGTTTGTTTGTTTTGTGGAGATTTTTTCTAATTTTTCAAGTAAAGTTGACATACAATAGTATATTAGTTTCAGGTGTACAACAGATTGCACATTTATATAATATAATTTAAGATATAATTACCCCAATAAGTCTAGTACTTCTTTGACACCATACAGTTATTAAATTATTATTGACTATATTTCCTATGCTGTATTTTTACATCCCTATGACTGCTTTTATAACTGGTAATTTGTACACCTTATTCCATTTCCCCTTTTCAGCCATCCCCCCAAGGCCCCTCCCACCTGGCAACCATAAAAATTTTCTCTATGAGTTTGTTTCTGTTTTGCTTGTTCATTTATTTTGTTTTTTAAGATTCCATATATAAGTGAAATTATATGGTATATGTCTTTCTCTGTCTGACTTATTTCACTTAGCATAATGCCCTCTAGGTTCATACATGTCACAAATGGCAAGATTTCATTTTTTATGGCTGAGTAATATTCTATTGTATATGTATACCACATCTTCTTTATGCATTCATCCATTGATGGACACCCAAGTTGCCTCCATATCTTGGCTATTGTAAATAATGCTGCAGTGAACATATGGATGCACATGTCTCTTTGAAGTAGTGTTTTGGGTTTCTTCAGATAAATGCTCAGAAGTGTGATTACTAGGTCCTTTTTTGTCTCTTGTTATAACCTTTGCTTTAAAGTCTGTTTTGTCTGCTGTAAATATTGCTATCTCTGCTTTTTTTTGTTTGTTCCATTTTCAAGAAATACCTTTTTCCATCTCTGTATTTTCAGTCTCTGTGAGTGTCTTTCAATCTGAAGTGGGTCTCTTGTAGACATCAAATGGATGGGTCTTATTTTCTTAACCATTTAGCCACCCAATGTTTTTTTATTGGAACATTTAATTCAGTTATATTTAAAGTAATTATTAATAGGTATATAGTTATTGCCATTTTATTACTCATATGTTTTATCTTTTTTCTTTATCTTCTTAAAGAAGTCCCTTTAATATTTCTTATAATACTAGTTTTGTGGTAAGGAACTCCTTTTCTTATCAGAGAAGCTTTTCATTTCTCCTTTGATTCTATATAATAGCCTTACTGGGTAGGTTGTAGGTCCTTGCTTTACATCACTTCAAATATTTCATGCTAATCCCCTCTCATCTGCAAAGTTCCTGTTGAGAAATCAGCTGACAGTTTTATGGGAACTCCCTTGTATGTAAGTAATAGCTTTTCTCCTACTGCTTTTACAATTCTTTCTTTATCTTCAACCTTTGGTATTTTAATTATGATATGTCTTGGTGTGGGCCTCTTCGGGTCTTCCTGGGTTTGTATTCTTTTTTTATCCAGGTTGTCTAGGGTAGGAAAGTTCTCAAACTTTATTTCTTCAAATAAGTTTTCAATGCCTTGCTCTCTCTCTTCTCCTTCTGGTACCTCAATAATGTGAATGTTGTTATGTTTGATGTAGTCCCAGGTCCCTTAAACTATCCTCGTTTTTGGATTCTTTTTTCTTTTTGCTGTTCTAAGTGGGTGTTTTCTGCAACTTTATCTTCCAAATTGTTGATTCATTCCTCTGCTTCATCTAATCTATTGTTGATTTATTCTAATGTATTCTTCTTTTCAGTCATTGCAGTCTCCATTTGTGACTGGTTCCTTTTTTATGCTTCCCATCTCTTTGTTAATGTTGTCACTGAGTTTATATACTCTTTCCCTAAGTTCATTGAGCATCCTTATAACCAGTATTTTGAACTCTGTATGTGATAGATTGCATGTCTATTTCATTTAGTTTTTTTTCTGGAGTTTTATCCTGTTCTTTCATTTGGGATATGTTTCTTCATTTCCTTATTTTGGCTGAGTCCCTGTGCTTAGGTAGATCTGCTATGTCTTTTGGTTTTGGCAGAGTGGCCTTATGGAATGGGTGTCCTATGGGGCCCAGTGGCGCAGTTTCCTTGGTCATCTGAGCCAAGTGTTGCAAGCATAGCCTGTGTATAGGTTGTGTGTGTGCCCTCCTGTTGTAGTTGAGCCTTGATTGTTGGTGGCACATCAGTGGGAAATACTGACCTTCAGGCTGACTGGCTTTGAGGAATGGCAGTGACATCAGATAAGCTGTTGTGCAGGGCTGACCCCACATATTGGGATTCACTTTAACAAGGCTCCTGTGCCTTCTGTGTCATTTGTGGGTGATGCACTTGTGTGGCCTGAAACCAGCTTCTGGGTGTGTGGGTTGTGGGACATCCTGGGAGAGGCTCTGGTACAGTCCAAATACAGTTGTTACCCATGCCTGGTCCAGAGTCACCTGGTGGGATCTACAAAGTGATCTATAGTTGTGTATCACCTCTGCTGGGCTTGGAGGTACCAGAAGAGGTTAAACTGCAAACCAAAGCTGGCTACCACTACTGCCAGGCTTGGGGCTGCTTAGCAAGTGGTACGGGGTATACTGAGGCTAAATGCTACTATTTGGGGGTTTGTGGATCTTTGAGAGATTTTAGAAAAGTTTACAGCATAAGCTGAGACAGACAGTTTGTGTAGAAAAGTTTCTGGAAGCAGTTTGAGTGGACCTACAAGTTGGGTGGGGCAGGGTCTCAAGGAATCACTACAGTGGCATGAACAGAGTTAGCTAGGTTGATAGATACTTAGACATGGCATCTGCTTGGAGTGTGCAGACTGAGTAGGGGAAGGACTCAACAAAGAAGCAAAGTGAAACCTGCCAGTACTTTTGCCTGTGCTTGTAGGCTGTGTGGGGCCAAGAGCTCAACAAGGGAACAGTTGTTTCCACCAGCACTTTTTATCTTGGATAATGCTGTCCCTCCAGCCCTCACCCTTAAACAAGACAATTCAGCTCCTACCCATAAGTCTCTGGCACCTTGTGAGCTGCTTCCCCAATGCTAGAGCTCACAGTGAGTAAATCTGCTTGAGTAAGCCTGTGTGGGGGCCCTTTAAGAGGAATGCTTGGAATTCCAACAGTGCTTTGTCTCACTCATCCATGATACCCACTTGTTTTCACAGCCAGAAGTTATGGGGGCTACTCTCCCTGACATTGGAAACCTGGGTTGGGGAGCTTGATGTGGAACTGGGAACCCTCCCTCCTCAGTGAGGACCTTCATAGATGAGATATTCCTCCTAATTCTTAACTGTCATGCAGTTGTGGGACCAGCCTGCTTCATTCACATCTCTGCTCCTTCTACCAGTAGAGACATGGCTTCTTCTTTATATCCTTAGTTATAGGAATTCTGTTTAGCTCATCTTTCGGGAGTTCTCATTGATGGTTGTTCTGTAATTCTGATGTGGTTGTGAGAGGAGGTGAGGACAGTGTTTACCTATTCTGTCATCTAGACCAGAAATCTCCAGCAGGTCTTTATCCCACGTTTGGTTGCACACTGAATGTTAGATCAAACAAAAGACAAACCAGGTATTTTTCAACCTTGGAAGAAAAAAAATTCTCATTGCTTATAATGATCAATTTTACTTTCCAAAGTTTCCCTTTTTTTCCTGTGAAGACATGAAGACATTTCCCAAACTTAATGAGAAATATTGTACCAGCATTACATAAAAATTCAGGGAGACAATGAGTTTGGGACAGGGAGGGAAATGGGGAATTTGTTTCTGACTTTGTGTACCCAAGTTATATTGTTGTACAATGAGAGTTGGGTGGCAGCAGAGACTCGCTGCATTAGAATAATGAATCTGTGGATATCTGGAGAGCTAGTGAAGCATTTTGCCCTTGATATCTAAAATCTAACACAAGATGAAGACACAGGCCAAGGGGAAATTAGTGTGAAGGCATCAGAGTAGGAGGAAGCTACTGAGCCCCAGGACAGGTTAGGGGTTAGATCAGAGGGAGGCACTGAAATGCCAGGCAACTTATGATGATACAAAGGCAAGTCCTCAAAAGTGAGACCAGCAGCCAGACCAACTAGCAGCTGAGCACTCTGAGATCCTGACTTTAGGACCCTGATCTCAGGTTGCTCCAGTCTTCCTCAGTAACAGGTTGGGTCCCAGCATCTGGGAACCAGTAGCTTCAACTGGGAGGAGAGGAAAACTGTTCTCCAGGTAGAACAGAATTCAGCACTGTCTCTGAGGCCCCTGACTCTTCACCTAGAGCTGTCTTGATTGTGCACATATTTTTTTCACTTCTGTCATTGAATTTAATCATCATGGCCACCCTGGAATTGAGGTGTTATTGTCCCTGTTTTACTGACATTCATACAGGTGAAATAATCTGTCCATGATTCACCTGAAAGTCTTTCTGACGACAAACCTCAGGCCGATTTATTCCCCTACATGTCATTTGTAGAGGTTGCCTGAACATGTGTTGAGGATATGGGAAAGAAGATTATGGTATCACATGAAAGCTGGCTGTAGATAGCTTCCAAGGTAATCCAAACCAAAGAGTTTCTGAGTCTTTAAAAAGTCAGAGAAGATCAGCTGACGGAGATGTTTAAATGCCAATGATGGTAAGAGCCAGAAATAGAAGAGATGAATATCAAAGAGTTAAAGAAGTTCTTGAATAGAACAGTGACCTAGGTAACCTCTTTATTTGAAGAATGGTCTCGAGTAGTCATATATTTTAAATATACATCTTTTTACATGAGACACGTACTTGAAGACAATGGTTTAATATGTATTTCTGTTAAATTGGATTTGATTTCAAATGTTATAAGGAACTGTACTATTGAAAAGAGCCTACAGTAGAAGGCTCTTTTCATAATTAATACACTCAAGAAATATTTATTGAGCATCTACTAAGTGCCCGATGCTGCTTGAGGCACTGGAGAATACAACAGTGATTAGGACAGACATGAATGGAGCTGGCATTTCTTAGAGTAAAACCACATGCATGTTCATCTGTTTATAAGGTCAGCTATTCTGTGGGTAGGCTCTTTGAGAGTACATTGTACAAGTGCTCTAGAGGAGTTTCCTTGGCACTTGCCATTTAGTAAGTGTGCTCAACTTGCCAAAATCTTGCCTTTAGCTCAGTATACCTGGGATTCATAGAGCCTGCCTGCTTTTAAAGGCTGATATAGTGGCAGAACATAGAAAAATACACAAGGTGCCTGGTACCTTGCTAATGATACAAATGTTTGTTGAATTCGATAAAAAAATATAATACTACCAATGCTAATATCACTTTGCATGCACATTTTTCAAAGTTAAAAAAAATTTGGAGGTTTGAGCCTTAGAACATACCAAGACTTACCAAAGAAAAGTAATTTAATTTTAAAAGTAGATTATAAAGTTCAAAACAGAATGAAGCTTGAATGAGGTTCTCACATAAAAGTGGATAACATTTTGTATTTTATTTCATAAAAAGAACAATCAGACCAATATGTCACTAAACAATTCAGTTGTACTGACAAAAACAGCTATCATGGATTTCTGAAGCAGCAAGTGCAAACAGACTGTCAACTTTCTGAGTGTGTCTGTTTCAGACACTAGCTCTCCTTATCATGAAAATCTCTTAAAATGGAGAAGGTGGAAAACAAACATTTTTTCATTTTCTCTATAGTTTTATTACAAGTCCTTCAAAGAATAGAATTGATTTAAAAAAAATAAAAAGGTATTGGGGGAAACCCAGCTGAAAGTCCAAACTGCAAAAATGGAACTCCAAAGAAAATATTTCTCATGATCGAATTCAATATAATTCCAGGAAGTAAGAAAATCTCATTGCTTACTTTTGCAGTTAAAAATTCTGACAGGTTTGGGAGTTCTCTGGTGGTGTAGTGGCTTAAGGCTCCAGTGCTATCAGTGCTGCGGCCTGGGTTTGATTCCCATCCAGAGAGCTACCCACATTAAAAAAAAAAATTCTAACAGTGTCAGTCTACACTTCATTACTTTGCAGAGCAGTAACTAGATTTTGTTTTTCTTTCTTAATGAATTTCATCTCTACCACTTTTCTTGAAGCAGATGGGAAAACTACTGAAATCCTGTAAATGTAATAATGTAAATGCTTAGGGAAAGATATGGAGAAGTATGTCTTTGAACAGCAAAGATAACTCATCAGACATGCGATTTCTGTTTCCATAGGCCGTATATACTTAGATTATCAGCTGGATGGAACCTTGGATGTCAGATAGTTCAACATCCTCAGTTCCTCAGAAGGAAACTATCTCTGAATAGTCAGAGGAACAAAATTGGCCCTTCCAATTGAATAAACTCCACTTTAATAAGGGCCAATACAGGAAGTAGAAACATCTGGATAAGAGATAGGTACATTCCTCTAACAGCTGAATTAGTTATGTGATTTTTTTCTAGTCCCAGTGACCAGGCCACTCTTTGATAGATTCCAATATAGGAGAGTGTCATATGCTATATCAAGTCCCACAAAAGGATCTCTTTTAGGCATCCATGGTTTGGGTAATGAACAAATGTTAGTTGTGTAATGGCCAAATTCTGATGATGGCAACCAAATTTCCCAGTATGCTTTGAGGGCTGCGCCTTCTTAACTCCTCACTGCCACAATGTGGCAGAGGCATTCATTAAACAGTGGGTGCTAGGTGCAAATGAAGAATGAAGAAGTTAAGCAAAAGGATGTTGCTTTAATATAATACATTCAATGATGTTTTTCCATAGTAACAAATGCAAGTGAGGACACTGACAGAAGTTTGACATTTTGTTATTTGACTTTAACACTGACTCATCACAATGATTAGAAGGTTAACACATCCATACATATGAAATTTCAGACATTTTTAAAATATTGACACTATATCCATCTTTTAATTTGTTAAGTTCTTAAAAACTATAGGATGTGGTTGGAAATAAACTACATAATGAGCAATGTCATATAACGGTGGGAGATCTGCATCTTAACTAGCATTATTTCATTATCCAAGGTTCACTGAAAGAAAATAAAACCATAATTCAGTTCCCTCTAGATGTGAAAACTAAGGCCCATGGAGGAGAAAGGACTTGCCCAAGATGGTAGCAGAAATGAGACTAAAACGTAGATCTTTGTGGGTGCTAAGCAAGTGCTTTGTAAGCCCTGCGACATCTGTAAGTCAGCAAGGGGCACCTTTTCTTATTAAGGGTGCATGAATTCTAGCACATGGCTCATCAAAATTTATGGAGCCATCAATGTCTTCAATAAAAAGCTCAGCTAGATTTCCTTTTTAATGAAAGTATTAAAAACACCATTTGAGAGACCATTGTTTATTTGTAATATTGCTTCTTGTTAAGCTTGATTTAGTGTTTAAGCAGAGAGATCCAATCTTATATAAATCTCAATAGTAAATAATTCAGGTATAAAATCAGATAAGGTATAAATTCAACTTCCAGATTTGTGTTTCTTTCTCTAATTGACACTGCAGTCTTTTGCTGCTATTTATACAGGGAATAGTGTGTTTCATCTGTAATCAAATGAACTCTTTAAATTAAATACTGCTCGGTTCCCTTCTGCTTTGAAGTTTTCTTTAAAACATTAGAACCGTAAGTTTTTCAAATTCAAGCAGACATTCATTTTTGTTTGTTGAAGTGGTTTTTAATTTCTATGTGGCAATGGAAGAAATCTATGGAGTTTTGAAGTCTTAACTGTCACTGGGGTTCATATATTGAAATCTAAATACTTGAAGAAAGTATTAGATTTGGATGCCACATAGCATATACTCAAAACTTGTCTTATTTCCCAGGGGACAATGCAGAGAGCAGTTTTAAATCATTTGCTTATTTTGACTTCTGGCTTTCCACATCAGCAAACATTTTCTGATTGCTCATTCTGAGCAGGTCACTGTGGTAGATCCAGAGATGAGATGTGGAGTAGGGAGTACATAGAGGGAGGGGAGTGGTGAACTGATATAAGGATGACTAAATTCTATCTTTATCTTCCCTTCACTTGTGACCTAGAAAGATTATTAAGACAGGAAAACATATATCAGTCAGGAGGGTGAACAGAGGAAGGAAGTGTTCCAAGATAGTTTCAGGAGGGCATCCTAGAGAAGAGGGGATGGGAACTTGGCCTTATAAGAATGAAAGAATTTCAGCAGGCATATCTGAGAAGGCTAGGAGCAAAAGAGTATTCCAGGTGGAGGGAACAGCAACAACAATGGTACAGAGGTGGGAAAAGTCAGATGAGATTGTGTACTGAATGGAAACAAGCCCATAAAGTTTGTTTAACTGCTTGGTAGGGCTCATGTATGCAGCAAAGCCATATGGCTGGCTAATAAGGAAGCACTCATTTCAATGTTCCTGTGGCGTTAAGATAAGCTATAAGCAGCTCGCAGTCCAAGGCTGGTTTTTGTTACTACACTCCATCTAATGGCAATAGCTTATGGACTATTGCCTGGGTAGACCCCATTCAAACTTTCTATCAAAGCTCATAATGAGAACTGGAAGCTCCCCAAAACTGGGACAGATGTAGAGCATTCCCCTGTGTCTGACAACGTACTATAATTCTTGTTTTCTTGGAACTTTGTATAATCATGACAGAGCAGGAGAGTGGAAGCCAAGGCAGGCTATTTATTTTTGATGGGCCCCATAAAGAGCTCTGAGGGAACCCTCAAGCTGCAAGGTTCTAAAATAACATTGACTGATTCAGAATGTGCAAAGATAGAATCTGGAAGTCTGAAAATGGAAGCTATCATTCTGCAAGGCTACTCTATAAACAGAAATCCACAGATGCAAACTGGAATAAACTAGAAAAATCAAGAAAGTTCTGTTTGACTAAGTATGTACAATAGGCAAAATTTAAAAACCCTTCCAGTAATTTCCATTTCCTATTGAGGCACAGCTCAAATCTGTCCTCTTTTACACATGAAACAGAGCTACAGACCCCACAGCAGGAAAAAACCAAATCAATAAACATTTATCATACCGATACTACCAAATGCTTTGTGTGGCTGTTTGCTTCCATATGCTCTTCCCTCCCTAAGACCATCAGATTACATGATAATCATGTCTTGTCCATTTGACAGTTGTGGCGAAGACTGGTCAGCACTTTCAGGTGCTAGCACT
Source organism: Lyroderma lyra (assembly GCA_004026885.1). Lineage (NCBI taxonomy): Eukaryota > Metazoa > Chordata > Mammalia > Chiroptera > Megadermatidae > Lyroderma > Lyroderma lyra. The sequence continues at coordinate 294,817 of PVJL010001026.1, forward strand.
TGGAATCAAAATAAAGGGTCTTTCCTACTTTGTAAGAGACCTATGAGGAGCAACAAAATGATGGCATGAGAGGGACCCCTGAAAAACTCCACTGGAGATTACAATGAATAAAATATCTATAATGCAACAAATAACTCCCTACACAACACACAACCATGGCTAAGAAAACTGCTCATCACATTAAAGTATCTGCAGGTGGGCAGAGAGGCAAAAAGAGAACAAAAAGGGGAAAGTATAGAGTAGTGGGCAGTGCTTGGGTGCCCACTTGGAACACTACCACTGTGGGAGGGAGGAGGAAAAAGGTAGTGGGTGAGCATTTTGGACCTCACTTGGCCTGCAGGATAGAGAAAAGGGGGCCCAAAGGTGAGCGCATAAAATACCACAACCAGACCTCCTTTTGGCCCCCAGGAGGTGTACACTGGGTCTGCAAGACACAGCAGACCAACTTCACTCCAGTTCCAAGAGGAAGAGAAGTGACAGGGATTGTGAGGAGCCACAGCACAACCTTGCTCGGGCTGGGAAGGAGAAAAAAAGAACAGATTTTGCTTCCATTTCTTGACCAACCAGCATGGTCTGAGAGACCAGCATACAGAACTGACCCTCAAGGCTCAGGGTAGAGTCCTAGGGGGAAACCAAGAACAGAAAGGCATTAAGTGCACACTGCCCATGTGACCCCACAGCCCCAGGTATGAACCTTGGTTGCCCTCTCCCACCCATCCACCCTTTTAGACCTCTGCCCCCACTTCTCCTGGCATTAGCAGTGAGTCCAGAAGGAACTGCAGCAGTGAGTGTCGGATTAAGGAGCAGAGTATCTACAAACAGAGAGCCTGCCAGAATGAGAAACCAAAGAAATAAATCTAAACAACAGAAAAATCAAAGCAAACGAGATGGGGTCAAACAACCTGTCAGAGACAGAGCTCAAAACAACAATTATAAAGATGCTTAGGGAACTTAATTATAATTTCAACAGAGAGAAAGCAAGCATAAAGGAAGACATGCAAACCATTATAAAGGACCAGGCAGAGATAAAGATTACAATAACTGAAATGAAGAATGGAATAAAAAGTCACCAGACTAGATGAAGCAGAAGTGCTAAGCAGCAATTTGCAAGAAAAGCCAACAGAAAACACCCAATCAGAACAACAGATAGAAAAAAATAATCCAAAAAAATTGAGAATGGCTTCAGATTCCTCTGGGACAACATTAAGTGTAACAAGATTCACATCATAGGACTACCAGAAAGAGAAGAAGAAGAAAAAAAAAAACCATGGGACCGAGAACTTATTTGAAGAAATGATGACTGAAAATTTTCCTAACCTGACAATGGAAATAAACATACAAGCCCAGGAAACACAGGGAGTCCAAACAAGATGAACCCAAACAGGAACACACTGAGACACATCACAATTATTAATAAATGGCAAAAGTTAAAGAAAGAAGGATAATTCTAAACTCAGTAAGAAAAATGCGAGTAGTAACTTATAAGGGCATACCCATTTGACTCTCAGCTGATTTCTCTTCAGAAACTTTGCAGGCCAGAAGGGAATGGCAGAAAACATTCAACGTGATGAAAACCAAAGATCTACAACCATGGTTAATGTATCCAGCAAGGCTAGCATTCAAAATTGAAGGACAGATAAAGAGCTTCTCAGACAATAAAAAGCTAAAGGAATTCATCACCACCAAACCAGTATTTCAAAGAATGTTAGAGGGACTTCTTTAAGATGAAAGGAGGGATGAGAGGGTGGGTGAAAGGGAAAGGTATTAAAAAGTTTATTTCGGTTGTTACTAGGCAATAATATTGGGGATGTGGAGTGTAGTATAGGACTACAATCAATAAAGTTGCAGTAACTTTGTGTGGTGTCAGATGCATCCTAGATTTGTTGGAGTGATGGGAAGAGAGCTGGGGGGTTGAATAGAAGAGGGGATAAATCAAGAAATACAAACTCATAGTCACAGAATGGTAATGGGAATGTGAAGTGCAATGTGGGGCATATGGTCAACAGCATTGTAATAACTATGTATAGTGTCAGAGAGGAACCAGATGTATCAAAATGAGGATTTAATGAGTTATATGGGTGACTCATCATTGTCCTATATACCTGAAACCAGTATAGTACTGTATGTGAGGTGTGGTTGAAAAATAAAAAGTCACACACTCACACACACACCCAAACACACACAAAGAGTATGCAGTCAAAAAAGTAAGAAAAAAAGTATTATGGAAGAGTGCCAGGCAGTTGATCAATAACAACTTGTTATTATTTTTTATTTACATTGTGATACTTGTCAGTTTTTCTTTAAATTTAAAAGTTGTAATATTTTTCTTATTCTAAATATTCACTTAAAAAAAAAAAAAAGACAGACCTAGGAGCATAAACTTGATTCACAAAAGAAAATAGCTCTTCCTTACAACAAACATTGTCTCATGTTCATTGATTCATTTATTTTCATTCAAGTAATATGTTTTAACCCAGCAACCTGAAGAAGGAGCTATACAATATTTTAACTTAGATTTGTTGAATTATAATTTATATACAATAAAATTCACCCTTTTTAGTATATAGTTCTATGAGACTGGATGAACACATAGAGTTGTGTAAGTAGCACTACAATCAAGATATAGAACATTCTCAAAACCCCTAAAAGTTCCTCTGTGCCCCTGCGTAGTCAACCCTTACCAACATCCTGATTCTTTAACAACTATTGATCTGTTTTCTGTCCCTTTAGTTTTGCTTCTTGCAGAATGTTATGTAAATGGAATTATGCAGTATGTAACCATTTGAGTCTGGCTTTTTTCCACTTAGCATAAAGCATTTGAGATTCATCAGTGTGGTTGTGTGTATCAATAATGTTATTCCTTTTATTGCTGTATAGTATTCCATTGTATGGATGTGACATTATGTGTTCATTCTTTTGTGTGGTAAAAGCCATTTGAGTTACCTCTAGTTTTGAAAATTATGAATAAAACCTTTACAAATCTCCACATGCATGGCTTTTTGTGACTTAGCTATCTGAATATCTAAAATATGTCAAACTTGATATGTCTAAAACTGAATTATTGATCCTTTCTTCAACCTGCCCATCCATGATTTTCCCTTTCTTGTTTGATGATAATTCTATCCTTCTAGTTGGCCATGCCATAAATATCTGCATCAAACTTGCCATTTCTCTGATGCCACAACAATCTTTCAGTAAATTCTGATGTCTCTACCTTCATAATATATTCCAAACCCTACTACTTTCACCGCCTCCACCGCTAGTAACCTGATCCAATATATCCTCATTTCTTACCTGGATTATGGTATTAGCCTTCTAAATGGTCTCCCGGCTTTGGTCCTTGACCCCTACAGTATATTCTTTGGCCTTTGACACCTATAACAGCCAAAGAAATCTTTCTACAAATTAAATGAGATCATGCCACTCCTTTGCTCCCTACTTCATTCAGAGGAAAACTCCAAGTTCTTAAAATGTTCTATAAGTCCCCTTTACTATCTGGTCCCTTTTTCTGTTACTTGTATGATCTTTTTCTGTCACTTTCCTTGCTCTCTCTCTGTTCTAGCTACAGTGGTCTCCTTGCTGTTCTTTAAATATGTGTTTCTCACTCCTACCTCACTGCCTTTGCATTGATGATCCCCTTTTCCTAGAAAGACCTTTTCCCAGTATTTCATAAGGTTAACTCCCTAATCTCCTTCAAGTCTCCGAAATGTCACTTTCTCTATGAGGCCTATTCACACAATCTTAACTAATACAGTTCCTTCCCCAAACTCACCATATCCCCCCCCCACATATATATTGTACTCTCAATCAACCTTACCCTGTACTGTTTTCATTTGTATCAACATTTATTGCCTTCCAATAAACTAGCATAAAATTCATGTCTGGATCATTTTTATCTGTCTTCCCCTGCAAGAATGTACATTCCAGGAAGGAAGAAATCTTGCTTTCTTTATTGATGTATTTTAGTCAACTAGCACACTACCTGGCACAAAGTAAGTACCCAACAAATATTTCCTGGATGACCAAATCAACCTCACAAGAGCAATTGTCTGTGTGCAATTTCCTAATACCCAGTTTCACACTGGTCTTTATAAAGGTCCCTATGAGCTGCAGCAGCCTGAGTGTCAACGTAAAGAGAAAATGTGCAAGTTGGAGAGTTGGGGAAAGGCACCGCCAAGAATCCACTGCTACCAACCTTATATGAAAATATCAGAGAGGTTTCTGAGTGTCATAGTACCAGGCCTTGCGACATCTGGTTGATCTACATCAAGGTCTAGCCTCTGTACTGCAAATAGCAGCTCTCTTTAGTACCTGTGACTTTTTTAGACTTCAATATCAAATGTGTTCCAAGTAATAATTGTAAAAGAGGAAAACTGCTCAGTGTGTATGACAATAAAGTTTGTGAACTTGCCACCATGCACTTACATTGGGAGCACTCTACAAAGAAGTCATTAAGGTTTCACAACATCGGTATATCTGTGTCTCACAGGTTTGTTAGTACTGATGTGTGACAGTGTCTTGCTGAGTGGCATTCATTATTGTTGTGTGTTTTTGTGTGTCACTGCGAGAATGTTGGAGCTTGAATTAGAGCAAGAAACAAACATTAAATTTCTTGTTAAATTTGGCAAGAGTGGAAGTGAAATCAGGGACATGTTAGTCCAAGTTTATGGGGATAATGCCATGAAAACAATGGCAGTGTACAAATGAATTAACTGTTCTTCTGAATAGAGAGAAAGCATCACTGATGAAGAGAGGTCAGGGCAGCAGTAACAAGCAGAACTGACAAAAACATTGAGAAAATTCATCAAATTGTTTGTCAAAATCATTAGCTGACTGTAAGAAGCATAGCAGACCAATTTAACATTGATAGAGAAACAAGAAAATCTTAACTGAAAATCTTGGCATGAGAAAGGTGTGTGCAGAAATGGTCCTGATAATTTTAACAATTAAAAAAAAAAGGTCCCAAAGGAGTTCACCAATGAACAAAAGCAAAGGAGGGTCAAAGTTTGCCAAGAGCTTTTGGAGATGCAAGACAACGTTTTCAGCCATGCTATCAATGGCGATGAAATATGGGTGTACCAATACTTCCCTGAAACAAAGCACAAAAGCACACAATGGAATTCTCTACAACCAAAAAAGTTCTGTCAGTCTAAATTAAGAGTCAAACGTTGCTAACCTTTTTTAATATCAGACCTACTGTTTATTACGAATTTGTACCAACTGGACAAACAGTCAATCAAGTTTACTATTTGGAAATGCTAAAAAGGTGTGAAAAAATTAGACAGAAACTGCCTGAACTTTTTATCAACAAATGCACCAGCTCACACAGCACTGTCTGTGAGGGAGTTTTTAACCAGTAAACAAACAACTGGATTGGAACACCCTCCCTACTCACCTGATCTGGCCCCCAGTGACTTTTTTCTTTACCCAAAGATAAAGGAAATATTGAAAGGAAGACATTTTGATGACATTCAGGACATCAAAAGTCATATGACAACAGTTCTGACGTCCATTCCAGGAAAAGTTTCAAAATTGCTTTGAAATGTGGATTAGGTGCTAATACCAGTGCATAATTTCCCAAGGGGAGGACTTCAAAGGTGACCATAGTGATATTCAGCAATGAGGTATGTAGCACTTTTTCTTGAATGAGTTCTCAAACTTAATTGTCACACGTCATACAGTGCCTCCAAGGGGACAAAGTAAATATCAAACTGAGTTAGCAAGCCCAGAACTTGAAAATAACCAAACAAACACTTGAGATGGGATAAATCAACTGATATCTTACTTGAGTTGGCAAAAAATTATGAAAAGCTTTCCTCCACACCGAATGAACCCTCCTAACCATCTGTCAATTGATATAAAACTGTTCTTTCAAGAAAAAAAATGATTTATGTGGCTAGTAGTGTTTTCTCATAAGTACTGGGATGTTATTGAAATTGGCTGCTGCATACAGAACAAAGAGCCTGGAACACATACTCAATCAGTATTAATAGGTGGAGCACAGAGGGACTTTATTAATGTCATTTGCCAACTGACTTCACATGATCTCTTGCAGGCAAAGTGCCTGCTAGTGTGAGAGAATGAAAGAAGTATTAACGTGAGAGTAAGGAGTCTAAGTTCAGGTCTCAGTCTAGTCACTTTGGGCCTGTTTGACCTTGGGTTGGTTATTTCACCTCTCTGAGCTTCTGCTTCTTCATCTATAAAGTGAGATAACAATCCATGCTCTGTGTGGCCTTCCCTGAATCATTACATAGTTTTAATGAGATAGTGGTTGTCAAATGCCTTAAAAACTGTATAAAGTGGTCATTGTGAATTTTATCTGATAAGTTATTTGAGAAGAAGAACTCATCTATCCTCAGGTCCAAGGATTCGCAGAATTAAGTGTGACCAGCTAGACAGGGAGATACTAGTCACACTTCAAATTTCCACTGTGTTTTGTTAAAAGCTGAACAATGGAATCTCCCTAGAATAATACAAAGAGAGGAGCTAATTACTGAGGTCAACTCTTAAATTAATAGGGTAGGATTCAGATTGGTCACAATCATAAAAGATGCATTTACCTCTTGTACCCAGAACCAGAGGAGGGTGACCTCAAACCCCAGCTATCCTTGATGGCTCTTGCAAGGGCCAGGTCTCTCCATTATTGACTGCTCAAAATGGAAAACACCACCAGTCTGTCGTGGAGAAGACGATGGCATTATCTAGCCTGTTCATCTTCCTTCTGAGCCAGGTTCTCTCATTTCTTGCTCAGAGTAGTCTTTGCAAAAGCCCCAGGAGACCAGGCTGTCAGTGCTGGGCTCAAGCAACTGGGTGATTCTTAAAATGTCATCTGTTCTCATTAAAGCCCAAGGAACTACAAAGAACAAGTTGGCTAGTTTGACCAGATTGCCTTTGCTGTATGATTCATTCCTTTCACTGGGAGACTCACAAGTAAATCACCACAGGAAGAATCTTTTTTAGGGATATTCCTTTGGTCTAAATAACCAAAGCCAACCAACCAGAACTGATGCAACTTGAGGGACTTTGAGAGGCTGGGCAACTAGTTGGCCAGATGAGTGGGAAGACATACAGGTAGGTGGTCAGCTGGGAAAGCAGGCAAGGGCTATGTCTTGGTACTTAGGGACCTCAGGAGTGGGAAGGAGAGCAATGAACAAAGGGGGACAGCTGGCCAGGAGGGAGGAAAACATAATTTGACTGAACTTAATCATTTGCTCATAATCAGATTGGAATACAGTCTAGATATTTGCAGTCGTTGAAAAATCTTCTGATATTTCAAAGTGTCATGCTTCTGTTCTTTATCATATCCTGAGAGCTACAAGAGGTAGGAAGGACCTCAGTCTGCTGAGCCTGGACCATAGGTAAGCCTACTCAATAGACCTCTTCCCAATGACACTGACTAGTTAGACTCCACATCATTTCCTATTTTCTAAGCTCTAGCCAAAAAGAAAAAAGAGGGGAGACATTATCAAGATTGTGGCATGAGAGGAGACTCTTGAAAACTCTCCTGGAAAATACAACAAATTTAACAACTCAAATCCAACAAGGAAACCCTTAATCAACACACAGTCTCATCTGAGAGAATCACCCATCACAAGGGAACACCAGAGGACCAGAGTAAAGGAGGCAAGCAGGAGAGAAGAGAAGGAAGCAGTGCAGAGACACACCTTAGAATGTGACCTGGAGACCAGCAGCAAGGAGAGTGAAGTGGGAGCCTGGGAACACGAATGAGGCACAGTGAGACCCAGGGAAGTTGGAGGGTGAGAACCAATAAAAGCAGAGGCACAAGTGACTAGAGCATGGGGTGGATGGCAGGAGCAGGACACAAGTGGTTGTGGCATGGCACAAGTGGCCAGAGTGTGGGGACTGTGGCCATAGCACAGTGCAAGAGGCTGGAGTGCAGTGACAGCAGCTGGGGCACAGGTGGCCAGAATGAGGCACGGGAGGCTAGTGTGGGACATGGGTAGCTGAGGCAGTGTGCAAGTGCCTAGAAAGCAGCATGTGTCTGGACGAGTTGGGGCCCCAGCAGAAATGTTGTGTGGCCTTGGACAGAGCCTGGCTGCTCCCTCTTGCTCTCTCCCAAGGCTTACCAACCCCCACTTCCACTCAGTCCCTGCATAACATGACTAGAGCTGGGAAGCTACCATTGCCGTGTGCTGAAAAACAGACCTGGGCCTTTCCCAACAAACCCTGACCCCACCCTTCCAGCTGAAACTGGTAGGGGCATCCAGGGAAACTGTGAAGCACAGGTGTGGCAGCTTCTGCATGCACTGAAATCTCAAAGGCCTAGAATACCATCATCCATCATATTATCACAAAAAGGAGACACACTGAGACCAGGAGACTGGGTCAAAGAAGAGAAGCCCACCTTTTAGGAAATCTCCCAGTGTGATAAGACCAAATAGCTAAGAGAAAATATTGTAAGATACTGCAGTGACACCAAGTGGGAAGCAAAACAAAGACCTCTTTATATCCCACCAGAGGGAATGTCTTCATGCCCAGGAAGAGAAACACTGCAACAGCAATGAGTACTCTAGGGAACAAAGCTGCTCAGAAAGAAAATGAAAAATCTCCAGGAAAGGAACTTAAATATATAGGAATATATAAGATAAATGACACAGAATCCAAGATTATGGTTCTGAAAACACTCAAAGAGATCAAAAAAAGGCACCTAAGCACAGAAACACAGCTAAATGTTCTCAGAAAGGAAATCTGTGAGTAAAAGAAATACTTTAACAAAGAAATCGAATTTATAAAAAAGAACCAAATAGAAATTCTGGAGATAAACAATACAATAAAAGAAATGAAAAATGCAATAGCTAGCATAGGAAGCAGAGCCAACCAGATGGAGGAAAGAATTAGTGATATTGAAGATAGAAATATGGAAATATCATAGAAAGAAGAAGAAAGAGACCTGAGAGTTAAAAGAAATGAAAGATCTCTACTTGAGTTATCTGACTCCATTAGAAAGAGCAACATAAGAATAATGGGTATTACACAGAGAGCAGAGGATGGGATGACCACAGAGGATTTTCTCAAACAAATAGTTGATGAGAACTTTCTCAATCTATGGAAAGAACTGGAACCTCAAATCCAAGAAGGAAACAGGAGGCCTAACTACCTGAATTTTAGCAGACCTTCTCCAAGGCACATTATAGTGAAGATATCAAAGGCCAAAGACAAAGAAAGAATTCTCAAGGCAGCCACATAAAAGAACACCATAACCTATAAAGGAAAGCCCATCAGATTGTCATCAAACTCAACAGAAACTCTACAAGACAGTAGTGAGTGGAACCAAGTACTCAAAATACTGAAAGAGAGAAATTACCAGCCAAGAATAATATATCAAGAAAAATTATCCTTTAGATATGAAGCAGCAGTAAAGACCTTTTCAGATTTTCAGACATACAGAAGCTGAGGGAATTCTCCAGCACAAGGCTGGCATTTCAGGAAATACTAAAGGAGGCTATTTGATCTGAACCAAAAAGTCAAAGTAAATGGGGAAAAGTTGGGACAACAAAAACCTAAAAGGGGAAGAAGTAAAGGTTTAAATCTCCAAAAAGAACAGAGATAAGAAGCATGCTTAAGAAATGGGACCAATGCAAATATGACACTTTCTTTTTCATAAACTTCATGGTAACTACTGAAAAAACACTCAGAACTAAAACACATAACAACAACAAAAAAGAGGAAACAGAAGAAAAAAATTATAGAACATCATCAAACTGAAATGACAGTAAGAAAAAAGGAAAGAAGAAATTGAGACACTGAGCTATCGGGAAACTAAAGATAAAATGGCTATAGGAAATCCTCATATGTCAATCATCACTCTAAATGTTAATGGACAGAACTCACCAATAAAAAGCACAGAGTAGCAGATTGGATTAAAAAATGAAACCCATCCACATGATGTCTCCAAGAGACATATCTCATTCACAAGGACAAATACAGACTCAAAGTGAAAGAGTGAAAAACAATACTCCAAGAAAATGGCATCCAGAGAAAAGCAGGAGTAGCCATACTTACATATGATGAAACAGACTTGAAGATAAAAAAGGTAATAAAAAACAAAGACAGACATTTCATAATGACAAAAGGGACAATACAATAAGACATGAAAATCATTAATATATATGCCCCCAATCAGGAAGCACCAAAATTTACAAAGCAACTACTAACAGACCTAAAAGAAGAAACTGACAAAAATGCAATTATATTAGAGGACCTAAACAGCCCTTTGACAATCATGAACAGATCATCCAAACAGAAAATAAATAAGGGAATATCAGCTTTAAATGATACATTATAACAACTGGAAATAATTGACACTGCGTCCTACAGCATAAGACTATACGTTCTCTTCTAGTGTACATGGAATATTCTCAAGGATAGACCATATGCTGGGCCATAAAGCTAGCTTCAGTAAATTCAAGAAGATTGAAATTATAGCAAGTGTATTCTCTGAGCACAAAGCTTTAAAATTGGAGATCAACTGCAAAAAGTAAAGCAGAAAAAAACCACATACACATGGAGATTAAAAACATGTTATTAAAAATTGACTGGATCAAGGAAGAAATAAAACAATAGATTTAAAAATACATAGGAACTAATGACGATGAAAACACAACATATCAAAATTACTGAGGTGCAGCAAAAGCAGTAATAAGAGGGAAATTTATATCACTACAGGCCTATCTCAAGAAACAAGAAAAATCACAAGTAAACAACCTGATATCACATCTTAAAGAACTAGAAGAACAAGAAGAAAAAGAAGAAGAAGAAGAACAACAACAACAACAAAAACAAAACCCCAAGTCAGCAGAAGGAAGGAAATAATAAAAGATGGAGAACTAAATGAAAAGGAGAACAGAAAAACAATAGAAAAAAATTAATGCAACAAAAAGCTGATTTTTTGAAAATATGGATAAAATTGACAAATCCCTGGCTAGGCTCACGAAGGGAAAAAGAGAAAAGACACAAATAACCAGAACTAGAAATGAAACAGGGGAAATTACAACTAATACCACAGAAATACAAAGAATCATACAAGAATATTATGAAGGGCTATGTATGCCATGAGTCCAACATTATCCTAATACAAAAGCCTAATAAAGACAAAAACAAGAAAAGTATAGGAGAAGATCTCTAATAAACACAGATGTAAAAATTCTAAACAAAGTACTAGCAAGTAGAATACAACAGTGTATTAAAAAGATTATACATCACACTCAAGTGGAATTCACCCCACAAATACGGTTTAACATATACAAGTAAAAAAAATATTGCTATTTGCAACACCTATGCTAAGTGAAATAAGTCAGATGGAAAAAAACAGTAAAATTTAACTCATATGTGTAATTTAATATAAAAAGAAGTGAACCAACCAAACAAAAATGAATTCATTGATACAGACAAAAAATAATAATCATAATCAAAACAGCTTTGTATTGGCAGAAAAACAGACACATAGACTAATGGAACAAAAATAAAAACCCAGAAATAAACCCACAAATATATGGACAGATAATTTTTGACAATGGAGAAAAAAAGCCTTTTCAGTAAATGGTGCTGGGAAAATTGGAAAATCACATGCAAAATAATGAATCTGGAATGTGAACTGTCACCATATACCAAAATTAATTCAAAATGGATCAAAGAACTCTACATTAGATTCAAAGCAAAGAAAAGAAGAAATGAACAAACAAATAACCCATGGACACAATCAATAGTTTAATGTTTATTTGGGGATGAGTGGGTTAGGGAGGGGAGAAAGGGGAGGGGGTGGGAGAGGAGGGGGGGAAGCTAAATATAAGGTGATAGAAAGAGAAGTCACATTAGGTGGTGAACTTATTATACATCAAGTTGACAATGCACTGTAGAATTGTAT